>JAJGRW010000248.1:47571-110071 GCA_025461045.1 Carex parvula
CTTTCTCCAATGGCGTCACATGATCAACACAACCAGCACATCTCTCAATTCATGGCAACCAACAGACCCGAATCCATGCAAGTGGTACGGAGTTTCATGCAACTCAGATTCCCAAGTGACATCAATCAGCATAAAATCCGTAGACCTACAAGGCCCGGTACCATCAAACCTCCAGCCTCTCAAATCCCTCACAACCCTCGTTCTCTCCGGTACCAACCTCACTGGTACAATCCCAAAAGAAATTGGCGATTACACGCAACTCATTGTCCTTGACCTCAGTAAAAACCAACTGTCAGGTGAAATACCACTTGAAATATGCAAGCTTGCAAAACTTGAAACACTTTCTCTAAATTCAAATTTCATACAAGGTGCCCTACCTCCTAATATTGGAAACCTATCTAGCCTCGCACATCTAACCATATATGATAATTCTCTGAGCGGAGGCATTCCATCGACCATCGGCAATTTGAAAAAGTTACAGACTTTTCGAGCTGGAGGAAATCAGAATTTGAAGGGGCCATTGCCGCCAGAAATCGGCAACTGTACCAATTTGGTCATGATCGGTCTAGCTGAGACCGGTATATCAGGCTCTCTCCCTTCTACAATTGGTATGTTGAAGAAGTTACAAACCATTGCTATATACACTGCTATGCTGTCGGGGCCGATACCTGAGGAAATCGGTGACTGTACAGAACTGACTACCCTGTACCTGTACCAAAATTTGTTGTCTGGACCAATACCGGCAAGCCTCGGTAAACTCAAAAACCTTCAAAATCTTCTCCTATGGCAAAATTCTCTAGTGGGTCAGATCCCCCCAGAGATAGGTGCTTGTACCGAACTGGTACTCATGGACTTGTCTCTCAATTCACTGACCGGTAAGATCCCAAGAAGCTTTGCTCAATTATCAAAGTTGCAACAGTTGCAACTAAGTACCAATAATCTTACCGGCTCAATACCTGTCGAGATTTCTAACTGCACCGCGTTGACCGACTTTGAGGTGGATAACAATGCACTTTCTGGGCAAATTGATATAGATTTCGCTAGACTTAGTAACCTCACCTTATTCTATTCATGGCGAAACCGCCTGACCGGTACTGTACCGGCCAGTCTAGCCAAGTGTCAAAATCTCCAGTCACTAGACCTGTCCTATAACAGCCTTACTGGACCAATACCAAAAGATCTATTCTCATTGCAAAATTTAACCAAGTTATTACTCATATCAAATGAGTTAACTGGCTTTATTCCACCCGATATCGGCAATTGCTCCAACTTATTCCGACTCCGTCTTAATGATAACCGCCTGTCAGGTACCATACCAGCTGAAATTGGAAATTTGAAAAATCTCAATTTCTTAGACATGAGCAGTAATTTGCTAGTGGGACCCATCCCACGAGCAATATCCGATTGCTGGAACTTGGAATTCCTAGACATACACTCAAATGGTTTATCGGGTATGTTACCTGAATTGTTTCCCAAAAGTCTCCAATTCATTGACTTGTCAGACAACCAGTTAACAGGTCCACTAGGGCCCAGTCTTGGGTTGTTGCCAGAGTTGACTAAATTGAGCCTGGGTCGAAACCGTTTTACTGGGTCCATACCGACTCAGCTCAGTTCATCAAACAAATTGCAACTACTTGATCTTGGAGGCAACTTTCTGTCTGGTTTGATTACACCTGAGCTAGGTCAACTCCCCTCACTGGAAATATCCCTTAATCTAAGTTGCAACCGTCTTTCTGGCGATATACCAGCGGCTTTTTCTGGTCTGGAAAAGCTCGGTTGCCTCGATATATCATACAACAGCCTGTCAGGTGGCCTCTCGGCACTTGCTGAATTGCAAAATCTGGTAACTCTCAACATTTCCTACAACTCATTTTCTGGCCAATTGCCGAATACTCCATTTTTTCAGAAGTTACCGTTAAGTGACCTTACCGGTAACCATGGGTTAATTGTATCTGGTGTCAGCGGAGGAGAGTCACGTGAAGCTAAATCCATTTCGGCACTAAAACTCACCATGTCAATTTTAATAGCCTTTAGTGTCACAATATTGATTACTGGCTTATACGTACTGATGCGTACCCGAGGTGGAGCTGGTAACCGGCTGGTTGATGACAATTGGGAAGTGACCTTGTACCAAAAATTAGATTTGCAAGTGGCTGATGTGGTACGAGCGCTGACATCATCTAACGTGATCGGCACCGGAAGTTCTGGTGTAGTGTACAAGGTTAATGTCCCAGGTGGCGACACGGTGGCGGTAAAAAAAATGTGGTCCCCAACTGATGATTCAGGCGCTTTTCGTAATGAAATCACTGCGTTGGGGTCGATTCGGCACCGCAATATTGTACGTTTGCTAGGCTGGTGTGCAAATCGGAGCACAAAACTATTGTTCTATAACTATCTACCCAATGGGAGTCTTAGCGGGTTTTTGCATAGGGGAGGAAAGGCAGCGGTTGAATGGGAGACGCGGTATGAAATTGCATTAGGTATTGCACATGCAGTTGCGTACTTGCATCACGATTGCGTACCAGCAATATTGCATGGCGATATCAAGGCAATGAATGTGCTGCTGGGACCAAGATTTGAACCTTATTTGGCAGATTTTGGGCTTGCTAGGATTTTGACCTCTAGTTGTATGGATCAGGGGAGCAATTGTAATAGTACCAAGTCGGAGTCGAACAACCCGGTGCCTGCAATTGCTGGATCCTATGGCTACATTGCACCCGGTTAGTCTCTCTTATAAATTTGCATTCCTTTTTCTTAATTTTTTAGATGTTAAATTAATCTCTTGTACGTACAGTGTAATTATCTAATATTGGAAGTTTTATAGGCCAGGTAGGTTAGTTGGTACTTGAAAGTGATTTTGGGATACACATGCCAGCTCAAGTCTCAAGAGAAGCATTATAAGGTGTAATTAGCATTTAATGAATGGGGCGCAAATGGTTCCCGCCACCTCTTGTTTGTACTAAGTAGGAACAGAGGGGGTGCAATATTAATTGGTATAGAAGGCCAAATGAATAATTCCTTCAATTATTGAATCCAAATCTCCGTTCTTTCAATCATTGGGATTGTCCTGATCCTTTAATGAATCCAACCTAGCTAACAATTAATTAATTTTATTTTGTACACAGAGTATGCTTCCATGCAACGGATAACCGAGAAGAGTGACGTTTACAGCTATGGAGTTGTGCTGCTGGAGGTCCTAACAGGCAGGCACCCGTTAGATCCGACACTTCCGGGTGGGACCCACTTGGTACAGTGGGTCCGGGAACATCTCCAGGCCAAGCAGGACCCACTAGATCTCTTAGATGCCAGATTGCGAGGCCGGCCCGACTCGCAAATCCAAGAGATACTTCAGGCGCTGGCTTTGGCCGTCCTATGCATCTGTCCTCGAGCTGATGATAGGCCGACCATGAAAGACATCGTGGCATTGCTAAAGGAGATCAGAAGGCCGGTTGCTGAAGAGCAAAAGGAATCCGCATGCACGACCACAGCTACTACTGTAACCAGTGCTTCCCCGATAAGAAGCATGCCTTCTAAGGAATCTTCGAGCTGCTCTTTCGCCGCCATGTCAGACTACTCTTGCTAAAAGAACGGATTAGATTTTTGGTTATGTACCTATAAGCGCTAGCTAGGTCGTGTTCTACTTCTATTCTACCCCTTGTAAAATTCTGCTAAGCAATGGTAGATAATATAGTTTTGTTATTCAATCAGTTATTGGAATTGGAAGTACAGGTTAGAGTATGAAACGAGTGAGCAGAAATTTTACAATTGATGCTGCATCCTGATATTAAAAATTGACAAATAATTAATTGCAAGTTGCAATTTGCAAAAGTCTGGTTCTTAACTATTTTATTAGCAAATAATGAACAGATGGCACTACAGTTAATAGCTTATCCCAATATATATAATATATATATGAGAAGGGATTCACTTGCAACATTTAAAAGTTACAATATCTTATAACAATTTAGTTCTGTGATTTTCAAAGTTCAAATAGTCGATCCAAACCGTTAAATATGATTTCTATATTAAAATGTGCTTGAAGATCAAATTTTACATTTTTTTTAATTTTTTTACTATTTGTTATGTATTTTACAAAAATGTTGTTTTTAAACAATTCTGAACCACTGAAACACAGCAGATTTGTAAAATACTTAATATATTAATAAAATAATTTAAAAATTTAAAAATTTTATCTCCAATCACATTTTAATATAGATATCATGTTGAACGATTTGAATCGACTGTTTGGACTTTGAAAATCGCAAAATCGAATTGTTGTAAAATGTTATAACTTTCAAATGTTGTAAGTGGATCCCTCCTCTCTCTCAATATATATATGGTTTTTACAAAAAATATATATTATCTTTAAACTTCGTGATAAATAATGTGAAGGTACAGTTGCAAAGTGCGCCTGAACAAAAACTTTTCCTGGAATATGTAAGCGGGAGGTGATGCCAAGTACGTGCGTTTCAATGATTAATGCAGTTTGGATAAAGACAATTAGACAATTAGGAGAAGGCCCAAATGGATCTCTTGTAGCCATGGCTGGTTGTATGATAACAATGATCATATTATTCCTTCCAAAGGTTTCAAGGGAATAAATATTACAAAAGGATTACATATTGCAGAATTTGTTACTTTTACCTGCAAGAGCGCGTTAATAAAAAAAATACAACAAATGTGACTACATAGCAAGTGTTTGTAAAAGATAGGCGGCAGGAAAGGCTTTCCAGCAGGGATCTCACATGGCCTCATGCTGGCCACATGGCACATGGGTACAGACAGAGACTTCTAACACCCAAATAGCAACTAATGTGAAGAGAGATGCCAATAAGTAAATAGATTAAGTTAACCCCAAATCACATCTCTAAATTTGCATGTTACCCTCATGCCTTGATCTCAAACTTCAAATATAAAAAACTGGGCAAATTTAACCATTTTCCTGATTTGGGGAATCGTTAATTCCCTCGGTTCTGAACTTGGGTAAATCATCTTGGATTAACGTGCTCTGATTCTCTGAAATTAATTGTCTTCCTGTAACTACTGAGTTCTTACAGTGCTCATAACTCAATAAGAATTGAAGGATTTCATGCATCATGTTGGACCCAATCATAACAGTTCTTCTTTATTAGTGAACGAAACATGTGGGAAGTCAACTATTATTTATACAAATTGGGGGCCTGAGTCCATTGATCCCTCCAAATCAAGAACATGATTCTACATTACAATTACTTTCCAAATCAAATGAAACCAAAAAAAAGTTAAATCTCTACAACATTAGAAGAACCAATCCTGCATTTTATCCGGCTCTTCTAAGCCAGACCCATAAGGATTGGGTCGGGTTGGATGAAACCCACCCCAAACTAGCCAGTGGACAGATTACTGTGATACTGTCTCATTCTGCGAGAGCATGGCATGGGAATCATTTTTGGGTTCGATGGGCTTCAAGACCGTCTAATCTACTTTATCTGTGCACATGAAAATTGAAGTGAAGTGCACAGATCTTAAAGCGGATCGGACGGTCTTGGAGCCCATCGAACCTAAAGTAGGTTCGATGCCCATTGAATATACTCCCCGCTTTGAGAGATGACATTCACCGTGGATGTTCCAATGCCATACCCGGATGGATACCTTTGTCCAGGTGCTCTAACAGTGGAAATTTCTCTAACTTTTTGACGCTTGCATCATGTTGCTTTCTCTGATTACATTACAGTCGCTATCTTGGTTAGTGGTCCTTATTGTCAATTTTGGCTCATATCCCTTTCATGTTTTATCAAATGATTGATGATAAATTGCAAGTACATAGTAGTGACTAGTCCTTTTCTCCACCTATCTTATACATATCTGAACCATGTTAAATATGAGAAGATATAAAATTGTACGGTAGCTCATAATTGACACGAGAAATTTTAGATCAATTTTTTTTGTTTCAAGAAAGGTATTGTTAAGTGCAAAGGATTATGATGGTGATTTAAATGGTGAACATAATATTGCTACGGTACGGCACAAATCCATCCGATCTCAAAGATAAATATACAGTGCATTTACACCACAAGATAAATATTGTAATAAAAAATCAAAGAAATATTGTCGTCAGTTAAAAATGCGCCACAGTGACTTGTGCGGTTGAGTGGTTTGAAACAGTTCGCACAGGCATAGTGCTCTCTGCCTAGATTGAGCCCAAAATTCTAATTTTATTCTGCGGCCCACTTAGAAAGATGAGTTTGTTCTAAGGCTCCAAAAAATGAACTCGAATTTCCATTGGAATGATACATTACGGCCTTACGGGCAACGCCCACTAAGATTTAACAGGTTTTCCCTCTACAGACCCAAAACCCTAATACCGATCGTAATGGCTCCGGCGAACGGCGACCGCGATTTGACGGTGGAGAGGGTGTTCGTCGGAGCTGGTTGTAATCGAATAGTGAACAATGTCTCGTGGGGCCCATCCGGTCTTGTCGCCTTCGGTGCACAAAACGCTGTCGCCATATTTTGCCCCCAGGTAACCTTTCCGATTCATTTCTATATGAAGGGTATCTCTTGTTTTATAAACGGTGTTTAACTGTTCTTTATTTATATATGTATTTATTTTTTTGACGAGCAGAGTGCTCAGATTCTGACAACTCTACCTGGGCATAAAGCGGTGGTTAATTGCACCCAGTGGGTTCCTACAAACAAAGATATTCATAAAGGTTTTGACATTCTTTTTACATTTTATAAGTTCATGATATTAGTCTGTTTTTAAATTTAACTGATGTAATATGTTTTCTTTCTATTACATGAACGTTGTGCACCGCGAATTCGAGTAAATTGCTTGTGTTTAACTGTATATGAGTATTATCTCATTTATGTTCTTTTCAAATTGTCACTCTCTAAATTTGAAATTTGGATCAGTTGGGCACAGAAAGATGCATTACATACTCTCTGGGAGTGCTGATGGTGTTATCATTGCATGGGAAATTCATCCTTCAAAAAGACTTGTATGTGAATTTCATCTTTTTTTCTTTTCTTTTCTTAGTAATGTTAATTTTGATTCGATTCTTCATTTTTGCAGTGGAGGCATGCATTGCAATTTCCAGGAATACATAAGAAAGGCGTGACATGTTTGACAAATGTCATGATTTGTGATACTGTTGCAATATGCGCTTCAACCTCGTCAGACGGAATTGTTCACATATGGGAATTAACCTTTCCATCTTCTGACAGTGGTAACTTGATTTGTCAAGTAATTTCCTTTCCTACAGAAAATTCATAAATTGTTTGTATGCAAATAGATCATTAAAAAAGCATTCACCCTTTCTAGATGGACAAGGATTGACCTGAAAATTCTGTTTTTGGATTATGTATAGGCGATAAGTTAATCTAGAGAAGGTAATTCATTAACCCAGTATAAGGTTTTGTGGGTTTAACTTGGAAGTTTATACTTTATTAGGATAAATTTGAATTATGGGGAAAGTGAACATTTCTAATTTTCCTACACCCAGTTAATATATATGTTCATTATGGTTGTTCTTGCATTTGGAAGTGTTTCTGTTTGCAAATTCTGATAAGTGATGGTCTTTTCTTTGGTATCACAAAATCCATGCCTTTTATTTTCTGAAATTGGATTCTTTTTCTATGATAGGAAATTGTCAAGTTTCATGTTTAGATTCTCTATCGATTGGGAGTAAACCCATGGTTGCATTGTCATTGACCAAGGTACCTGGTGAAAATGGTGGTCTGCTTCTAGCAATGGGTGGCTTAGACCAAAAAGTTCATATTTACTTTGGTGATCTCAAAGGAAAGGTTAGTAGAAAATGGGAGTAATTTAGTATATGTTCCTGCAAAGCAGTAAAAAGTTCATACATATCTCTACAATAGTAGGAAGTTTCACTTCTCCTTCTATAAAACTGGAAAGTATTCTGTATTTCCTCTGTCTTCAACTTGAAGCAAGTGCCTAACAACTGCTGCTTATCAGTTTTTTTTTTCTTGAAAGCGTGAAGAAAATCTCATATTTTGGCACATTTCAAGAAATAAGAAGTGGCCGGGCATGTGAAATGTTTTCCATTCTTTACAGGATTTTTTTTTCCCTTCTGCAAGTTCACACATGATATTTGATGTTTATTAGGGGAACATATGAGATATTTCCTGGGAGTTAGTATATCATTATCTTTTACTCCACCAAAGCTACAATTTGCTAACTCATATCTTATTTGCAGTTTAGTCATGTATGTGAGTTGAAAGACCACTCTGATTGGATACGGAGTTTAGACTTTTCACAGCTGGTAATGTTAGGAGAAGGAAAACACAACTTTTTTCTCGTGAGTTCATCTCAAGACAAAACAATTCGCATATGGAAATTGGCGTCCTCTCCAGCTTCAGAATTAAAAAAAGATGATACCGGACTTACAGCGTACATAGAAGGTCCCGTTTTTGTTGCTGGGTCAACCAGGTACCAGGTCTCCTTGGAATCCCTACTCATAGGCCATGAAGACTGGGTGTACTCTGTTGAGTGGCAACCTCCAATTTTCAATGGAAGCAATTTGGATCAACCTATGAGTATTCTTTCAGCATCTATGGATAAAACCATGATGATTTGGCGTCCTGAGAAAAATACTGGAATTTGGATGAATGTCGTGACAGTGGGCGAGTTGTCACACTCTGCACTAGGGTTTTATGGGGGCCATTGGGCCCCAGATGGAAAATCAATACTTGCACACGGATATGGTGGGTCTTTTCATTTGTGGAGGGATGTTGGCTTTGGATCTGAGAATTGGCAACCACAAAGGGTTCCCTTGGGGCATTTTGCATCCGTCTTTGATCTCACCTGGTCCCAATCTGGGGATTATCTGCTCACTGTGAGCCATGACCAGGTAAGTTTTCCTTGGCTTATTTTTTCTGTTTCTGATAGTTGGCCCTGATACATTACCTTCTTCTTTGCTAAAAGATGAATTATCAAAATAAAGTTTTATAATTTGTTGAGTTCATTGTGTACAAGATGAAGATGCAAAAGATGAACTGACTAAATTTCTGTCAGAATGTATGAAATTTGACATGGACACGTAGCTTGTTAAGAATAACAAGATCGAATGGTTAGTATGGACTTTGGATTTTGAAATATTTATGTAGAAGAGAAATAGCAACTTGTGGCACTAGAACCCTCTTTTTATTACTAGCATTGTACTTGTCCAATTTATCAACTAGCAAACCACATTTTTGTGACATTTGCAATTAAACCCTACATTTAAGTGAGTGAGAATACTGATATATTTATTGTTTCAACATTTTTCCTATTTTCTAATGAGCCTTTCTTTTCTTCCCTGAAAAAATAATTAAAAAATTAAAGCCAAGATCTAAGATTAATCAGCCAGATTAGGCTAGTAACTTCATATGAAGTATTTCAGGAGTACAGAAAGTTAATTTTTTTTATTACTTTAAAGTTGATTTTAATGGTGATAATCCAATTTGCAAATTTCCGTATTGGATGTTTATTGAGAAGATGAGTAATATTGGGTGTTGCTTTGACAGTATAATAAAAGTAATAGGCAGAGCTTGCAAAATAACTCTTTCTGAGCATTACTGGCCTCTTATGTGGTTACTTAATGTAGTTATGTTTACTGCATATGTCATATCCTCCTTTTCTGTGAATTTGACTCTGGTCAACCTTTCAGACAACTCGTATATTTGCTCCATGGAAAAACTTCAAAGCACCTGACAATAAGGTGATGTGGCATGAGATTGCACGGCCCCAGGTGCATGGTCATGACATAAACTGTGTATGCTTGATACAAGGGTCAGGGAATCATCGATTTGTCAGTGGTGCGGATGAAAAGGTTGCTAGAGTTTTTGAAGCACCTTTGTCTTTCTTAAAAACTCTTAACTCTGCATGGGCAAGAGAACAAGGGAATTTGGATATTTTGGATAAGGAGGTTCAAATTCTTGGTGCCAACATGTCTGCTCTTGGACTATCTCAGAAGCCTATATATCTCAATAGTAAGCTTGTTTGCCTCTATATTTTTGTCTGAGTGGGTGAGATGATGGTCCTTTAATCTTTATCTTCCTTTTTTTTATTTCAGTAACTAATAAAATTTGGTTTTGTGTCTTCGAGTTTGTTCTTCTCTTTGAAACCACATGTTGATTATGATAGCATAGGATTCAAAATTTTCATATTGACATCCAAGTAAATTATATAGACAATATTTTAAGCATAATCCAGTTTCCATTGTGGTGCTAAGTGTGAGTTCCCCTTTTTGTAATATTTTATACAGTTTATTACCATTTCTTTTTTGTCAAAAAGGACAGACATATAACCATAGTGTGGTCAATTACTTTGAATGAGCACTTTTTCAGTCTAAAAGTGTGTTATACCAAGTCAATGCTGGCTAGCATTTTTGTTAATTTTTTAACTGAAATATGACACATTTGGTGATCAGGGTGAGAATTGAAAATTGAAGACTAAAAAGTGTGTCAGGTTTACTTTGGAGACCATCTGTTTAAGTAAATTGAACATTTTTGACATGCAACACTGAAACTCTTCTTAGGTGCAAGGGGATCTCCAACTGCAAGAACCACAGATGCAGTGGATTCTTTAGAGACAATACCTGATGCGGTCCCCACAGTTTTTACTGAGCCACCAGTAGAGGAGCAACTTGCATGGCATACTTTGTGGCCTGAATCCCACAAACTCTATGGCCATGGCAACGAGTTATTCTCTCTTTGTTGTAACCATGCTGGGACACTTGTCGCATCCTCTTGCAAGGTATTCTTAAGGAGAGAGCCTCATGCACAAGTGTAACTTTGCAAAACTAGTGATCTCGAATAGTTTTTGAAGAACTCCACCTTTATAACTTCCAGTTTCTTTTAAAAGTGGCCTCACTAAAGAAATAGTTAGGAGTTTTGCGAGCAATTTCTTTGGGCAACACGGGAGCAACGGAATGGATTTTGTGGTTAACTTTTACTAGGGGTGCACGTGATGTTTTGGAAATATGTTTGAAATTTTTATGGTATCTGAAATTTATGTACACAGGGATCTAATGCACTTCTCTTGAATGCATTTGACTTTATTAGGCTCAGTCAGCAAATGTAGCAGAGATATGGTTGTGGGAGGTTGGTTCATGGAAAGCTGTTGGCCGTTTGCAGTCTCACAACTTAACTGTTACACAATTAGAGTTCTCTCATGATGATGCACTTCTTCTCTCAGTCTCACGGGATCGTCAGCTATCTGTCTTCGTTATTAGTAAAACCCCAGGTTTAATCTATTTCCAATTCTGAAAAACCAATTTCTCTGCCATGTGCTGTATAAAACTTTATGAACTGATGTATTGTTTGTTTTAAGTTTAGATGGTGTTGACCACAAATTGATTGTGAAGCATGAGGCACACAAGAGAATAATATGGGCATGCTCATGGAATCCGTTTAAGCATGAATTTGCAACTGGGTCCAGGGACAAAACTGTCAAAGTTTGGTCTGTGAATAAAGATTCATCCTCTGTCAATCTTCTCTCCACTTTACCCCAATTTCGGGACAGTGTGACAGCTCTGTCATGGGTCAGCTGTGACCTATCGGGATGTGTCAGTCTACTTGCTGTTGGTATGGATAATGGCCTTATTGAAATATGGAGTGTAGCTAGTAGGAATTTGGAGGTACCAGCACTTAGTGCTGCATGTGCGATCAGATTCGATCCGTTCTTGTGTCACGTGTCGACAGTTTATAGGCTGAGGTGGAGAGACGTCAATGGCAGTGAGTCGGCTGAAGTGCTTCAGCTGGCTTCTTGTGGGGCTGATCATTCTGTCAGAGTTTTTGATGTGCGTGTGAAATAAGGTGCAGTTGGAATCAACATACAGTCACAAGTTAGCATATGATGATCGACATGGGTAGATTGCAACTGTTTGTAGTGTTCAGATGGGGGTTTTATGTATTATTTTGTATTGTTTAATTGGTGAGTGTACGATACCTAAATATTAAGTTCGTATTCAGTATTTGATATTGTTACCGTGAATTATTTTCTCGTTTTATGATATGTAACTTCTTTTATTTAAAAAAAAAAAGAGAAAGGAAATAATTTGTAACTTGACGATCTTATTATCATCTTTAACCTGTGAAAAAGTCATGATTTGCTTGGTCAGAAAGAACGAAAGATACATAATAGCCTTTTAGCCTTTTTCAATTATTGTAGCATGGATTCCCACAATTTTTCGGTACTTTGTCGTTACTTGTCGTTTCCTTGGCACTTGAGAAAGTTCAAACACAATTGGATATTTTAAATGTATGTAAAAGGGTAAAGCAAATTAACATGCAATTCATTCCAGAAAAAAAAAATAGGTAAAAAAGCAGAGGCGCCCCACAGGCAGATGTTTTGCCTCCAAACAAGAAACTAGTCTAATTATCTGGAGATTTAGAAAACAATATTACTTGAACTAATGTCATCAGAAATCAAATAAATGCAACGAAAATGAAGTTGTACTCTGACATGAGCCAAAAATTGGATCTAGCCTTTTTTTACCGAGCTGCTTGATGTTTTTTGAACAATTATATATACCAAATAAATAAGAGGCTTACAGACAAAACAAGATACCAAAAAAAATTGTCATTGATCCCGTATACTCACAATTAAAATTTAAACCGATTGAGTTGAAACAAAATTAACAAAAGTGAACAATTAATTTCTCTGTATGCTCATTGCTTAGTTCTACAGCTCCTAGCCAAGAGAACCCCCCTTGGAGGAGCACCCAGCTCGATCTCACACCTTGCATAAACCCAATAAGTAAAATGCATGAAACCCAAACTAGCTCTCACCTTAAAAGTGCCTCTAATCTCATACAAAACACTATTTCTCCTGACCTGATCTTGCAGTCGCACAGCAAGATCTGGTGGTAGAAGCACCTGACTTGATACCATGTGTACGGCTTGGATTGTAGATTCTCTGCTCCTCTGGGCAAAAGGACGTAAAGCTTGAGCTGACACAAGTCTATCATTAAAGTACAACCCCAAGCTTATGTACTGAAACGTGATGTGAACTTTCTGATTAGGATTTGAGAAGTTGGCTAAAAAAGTGAGATCTCCGTTAAAATATGCCGGAGTGTCGAGATAGATGCTGTTTAAACTTGCATTTGCTGTCTCGAATAAGGGGTTTCTAGGTTTTATAACTAAGAAAATTATGAGAGTTGCGATGCCGGCTAAGATCAAAAGGAGGCTAAATACAACGCACAGAATTCCATAACACCAAACTAAAGGGTCGGTTCTGTGGTGAGGATGAAGAAGCAATTGCTTTCTTGATCTAAAATCCATCTCTGAAGGTGGGCCCATGATTGGTTTTGGTTTTGTTGCTTGTTTCATTGGTTGGAAGCGGTATGGAGATGGGATACTTTGTGGTATCATCGTCTGTAATGGTGGAGGGGAGGGGGTGAAAGGAGGCATCAGAGAAGAAGTGAAGAGGAGAAAGACAACGGGGCGAAGCAAGGTTCTTGGTTTTTAGTTTTATTTAAAGTTGACAGCAATTAAAGAAGGTAAAGAGTAAAGAAGCTTTTTTTAGAAAATGGATTATGGGGCCATGTGTGTTTCTTTTACGAGTCGCTCAAGAGGTCTAGAATTTTAATAAAGGGAAAGGGGGTGGTGTAATGGATTTGTTTGGTTTTTATGTGACTCTTAACCTTCAAGTAAAGTGTACCAGTACGTGCACCCCCAATAACTGCATGGATTGTTCTTTCACTTCTTTCTTTCTGGTTTGAATTTTGCATACTACTAAACTATAATCTAGCAGACTAATTATCAATTCTAAATGAAACCAGACAACCACAGAGACCGCATCATGGTAAATGGCGCAGAAAAGCAAGAGGGGAAGGAGGCCGGTTGTGCTCAATAGAGATTCTTTTTTTTGTGGGAAAGCATTATAATCAATATTGCTTTTTAAAAGCTTTAAAAATCTGTGTTTAATGTTTTGTATATAAATTTGATTCCAATGGTTTGGTTCTGAAAGCGCAATCCACCTCCTGACACACTCAGAAGAATCAGGAATGAAACAATCTAGGGCCCATCTTTTTCCCCAAATTTTTTTATTTATGACAATATAAGGGGATAAGCCCCTAACTTGCAACTTCTCAAATTTTCATATCCCAAGTCCCAGAAAAAATTGAGGCACAAATTAAGGAAAAAAAGCAATGAAGAAAATCTTAGCTAGCACGGATCATCTATGAAGATATATAGGGAACCCCAGCTTCCTATTCTATATACCCATTGAGTTATATATTGATGTTGGCACAATTTTATCAACGATATATTCATTCAATAGACATTAATGCTTTCCATATTTTCCTTATTAAGAATAAAGGTAAAATTTACCAAAACATAGTTTTATAACATTTTTCATAAGTATATTATTTTACTTCTAGATGCACAATAAGATCCTCTCAAGTTTATATGACGACTACTCTGTGAATTGTTTATGACAATTTAGTAAAGTTGAACATAACAATATTAAAATGAGAGAGAAGAATACTCAAAATCAACTGCTTCGGTCTAACTAACAATATTTAAATAAAAAGAAGAACATTTAATGTTGGTGGTTTTGTAATGTCTTCACGGTTTATTCATTGTTTTGTTAAATTTAATGTGTGGTTTTATTAAATGATTAAATAGTTATAATTTTCTGACAAAGGCATTGAATTAAATATTAATTTTTGCAAAAGACTAGGAAAACTAAAATTAAAAAAAAAAAGTAAAAATAATTTAAATAAGATAATTTAAAATGCAACCTTAAGCCTAAATTCATTGTACCGTATTTTGGACTTAAATTATTGTATATATCAAATTTCCAACTCTTAATTATTTTCTTGTGATGCATTGTGTTGGGTATTTTACAAAATTACAGTTTATAACTCCAACTTTGTAAATACATTTTCACGGATTAAAATAAAAGATAAAAAATAAAATAAAAATAAAAATAACAAAGATAAAAGCTGATCAAATTGTGTTTTATTTCAAACTTTTCATATTAAAGAAGGCGGTTTCTTAAGATTTGAGTTTTGTTTCTTTCAAAACGAGATTATCTAATAATCATAAAACTGAATAATTATTACCTCATATAAGTTACAAATTACCATAAAAGTAGGATGCAAATTGATAGACGAAGAAAAAGTTCCAATTAAATTCATTCGCATGGGCTAACAAAAGACATATATCCAATATATTTGTTTGAAAATAAGTAAAAATTAATGAATCAAATGCATAATTTTGATTGCCGTCGGCTCCCTCTTGAATAACAACAATCTATTGTAGTAAAACAATAGATCTATTA
The DNA here is from genome assembly GCA_025461045.1 of Carex parvula. Classification (NCBI taxonomy): domain Eukaryota; kingdom Viridiplantae; phylum Streptophyta; class Magnoliopsida; order Poales; family Cyperaceae; genus Carex; species Carex parvula. Next base: position 62,843 of record JAJGRW010000248.1, read on the forward strand.
TTACTACGCAATCAAACAACCATGAAAAAAAAATAGTGGATAAAGAAATGAAAAGAAAAGAAGCAATGAAAACTATCATTATAAACAGTCTTAAAAACTAATTTAAAGTCGAAACATTTTTTTTGCGAAAATCAAAGTGAACTACAATTAAATTAAATTAAATTAATTTCTATAGGCTATTGTACTTTTCTCACCACAAATAATTTTCCTAAGCTCTATATATTGTCTATTCTATTTTGACGAGTTTATAATATGAAATAGAAAATGATAAATGAAGGAAAAGAATGAATTGATGGAAATCATCAGCATGAGTGATATAGGAAACTAATACCACAACTCTCTAAGATTATTGAGAGAATAAAAAAAATTTGTTTCCATAAACCCTCACACTAAAAATTTCCATCAATTTCAACTTCCTTTCCTCAACTACCAATATTTTTTTCACTCTAATCTATTTTCTATTTTTTTTATGGGAATAAGTTGAGGACAAAAGGAGTTTATATAGATGAATGAATTGGTAATTTGGTAATATCACTTCATAATTTGTCTATTGTTTAGTTATATTCGATGTGCGATTTTATTAAATAATTGGGCGGTTATAAATTTTCTGATAGATACATTGAATTTTATATTGAGGTTGGTTCAAATTCAATAGATAAAAATTTATCAAAGATATACTTATTTAATGAACATTAATCCCTTCCATATCTCCTTTATAATCCGTCTCACAGGTATATTATTTGCTTCTAGAAGCATTATAAGATCATCTCAAGTGTTTATGACGATTGGTTCCTCAAATGTGAATTGTTTATGATGACTTAGTATATTTGAACATATCAGCCATAAAAATCAATTGACAGTTTAAAGCTACAGAAATAAAAATGGATAAAAATCAATTGACAAATAATGATTCGGGTATAAACATCAAATCGATGATAAATGTATACTAAACACAAACTATCATGTACAATTAAACATAAATATTTTGAATAAAACTAAAATTTTAAAATTATTATTATATTATTTAATATTCATAGTAGATATCAGGCATTTAAAAATAAGAATATGCATCCATAAAAACTATAACTTATATTCACAATATAATTTGATATTTTGATATCGTTCTATAAATAAACAATTTATAGCATGCAATTGGCTCATTTATTTTCAGATAATTCAGATGTCCGCATATTTCTAGAGATAAGTTAATCATATTAAATTTTTTATTTCAAGAAACAATATGTAGTGTTAAAAATATATAATATTTCAATAGTAAAGTAGATGTCAGAAATCAACCCACCATGTTATAGAATTTTGAAATTAGTTCTCGAATTAACAAATTTATTTTAAAATTTTGTATCTGGAAATATAGTTACAAACTCCATTAAGGTTTTAAGATGTGTCACTGGAAAAATTTGAAAATATTGTAATGATAAGTCAAGTTCAAAAATTTGACAGATGACAGCTCCAAGATTTTGAAATTATAGTCATATTTTTGAAGTTATTTTGTATCCTTAGCACTAAATTAATAGCTTTTTTGTTATAATTAGAAGCATAACTCAGTAACAAAAACTATGTAGGTTAAACAATGCGGAAGAAAAAAGTTTACCTATAAACAAACGAAGATTTATTTACTATTTTAAAAGTGTAAGATAAAACTGTTTTCTGATCTTTATTATTTGTTTTGTGTGATGATCAATTTCAAGGTGTATTAACATCAATTATATATTTTTCAAATATTATATCATCAAATATTAGAAGTCAAACAACATATATTATTTTTATAGTAAAAGAGGAGGGTTCAAATACTTTTATTTTTTGTACCTCCAGTTTTTAATTTCCTAATAACAAAAATCGTAAAATTTATATCTCAAAATTAAACTATTAAATATGATCTATATTATTTCACTGGTGTATTTTTGTAAGTTCTTGATACTAACTAAAATAAAATTTAAATATCTTGATCTTTTATGTGTGCAAAATAATATAGATGATATTTAACGGTTTTATTTTGACATTTAACTTTAAGTTTCAAATTATTTTAGTTCTAAAAATAGAGGCTTGATGCACAAAAAATGAAGGCATTTGAACCCTTCTCATACTAAAATCAACACACTTATCAATTTGAGAGTCTAATTCGTACAAATATTCAAAAAGACTACAAAAAATTATTGAAAAAAATATTTAGAATAAACTTGTTAAAAAAGACGAGCATTCTAATAAGAAAAATCACCTCAAACCATCTAAAATAGACAAAAATCAATTCGCTACAATATTTCACAATTTATGTCACCCACATGGAACAAAACCACACTCGATCAACTGAAAATTTTATTAATAGAAAAATAAATAAAAATATATCGACATTGAAAAAAAATTTCGCTGAAATTCGATATCTAAGCAAAACATCATGGTCTATAACATTATGGAAATCATATTAACTCAACTTAATTAATTAACGAAGCAGCTTTTTAAAAAAGAAAAAAAAAAAAGGCTAACGTTATTGTAGAGAACAGCCTAAGAGGTGGAAAAAAAAAAGAAAAGAAAAGGCGGATGTTAATTTTCTCCACTTTTTTTTTTTTGGGCTCCTGGACGTTCTCAACAGTAATGTCCACCATATATATGTAGCGTGTTGGTTAATATCAAAATGTTTGTTCCGGAACTGTGGTGTAATCAATTGGTTTTCCGATTTTCAAAGTCCAAACGGTCGATCCAAACCGTTAGATATGATCTCTATATTAAAATGTGCGTGGAGACCAAATTTTATATTTTTGTAATTTTTTTACTATTTATTAAGCAGTTTTAAAATCGCTGATTTTAATAAACAATGAAAAATTTTCAGAATCATTGAAAACAACGATTTTAAAACTGACTTAATAAATAGTAAAAAAATTCTAAAAAATGTAAAATTTGGTCTCCAAACATATTTTAATATATGAATGTTGAACGGTTTGGATCAACTGTTTGGACTTTGAAAATGTAAGAACTTAAATGTTTGTTCCACAGCCTAGGAACAAACGTTTGATATTAGCCAACCTTTATATATATATGGGCTATTGTACTTCGCGAAGTAAACCCCTCCGTTTACTTCACTCCACTTTTTGGATTTTGAAAATCCAAACAACCGATCCGAACCGTTCAACATATTCTAAATATTGAAATGTGCTTGGAGACCAAATTTTACATTTTTTGGAATTTTTTTACTATTTATTAAGCCACTTTGAAAATCGCTGATCCAATGGTGAACAGTAAAAAACAGTAAAATTTTCTGGACCACCGGATCAGAAACTTTCAAAGTAGCTTAATAAATAGTAAAAAAATTCCAAAAAATGTAAAATTTGGTCTCCAAGCACATTTCAATATTTAGAACATGTTGAACGGTTCGGATCGGTTGTTTGGATTTTCAAAATGAAAATATGAGCGTGAAGTAAACGGGGGTTTTACTTCGCGAAGTACAATAGCCCATCTGTATATATATATATATATGTATATATGTATGTATATGTATATGTATATATGTATGTATATGTATATGTATATGTATATGTATATGTATATGTATATGTATGTATATCTATATATATATATATAGAGTATGGCTAAATTGCTGCCGGCAACATTCTGGCCAGCTGCTGCCGGGGGCAATTCGGTCATTTCCGGTGTTCAAACAACAAATCTGAACCGTTCAACTTGTTCTAAATATTAAAATCTACTTGGAGACCAAATTTTACATTTTTTGGAATTTTTTACTATTTATTAAGCCACTTTGAAAATTCCAGATCACACGATCCAGAATTTTGGTGCACTGTTCACCCGGATCAGCCAATTTCAAAGTGGCCTAATAAATAGCTAAAAATTCCAAAAAATGTAAAATTTGGTCTCCAAGTAGATTTTAATATTTAGAACATATCTGTATAAAAAAATTTGTTGTTTGAACACCGGAAATGACCGAATTGCCCCCGGCAGCATCTGGCCAGAATGCTGCCGGCAGCAATTTAGCCATACTCTATATATATATATATATATATATATATAGGAGTTGGCTACGGTGCTACATGTAGCATAGAAGGCCTCCGTGCTACGGCTTAATATTTGAGTTTTCAAAATCCTAATGGTTGATCCGAACCGTTCAACATGATCTCCATATGAATATGTACCTGCAACCAAATTTTACATTTTTTTAGATTTTTTTTACTATTTTTTTAGATAGGTAGAAAAACACTTGATCTGAATGGTACAAAATTTTTAGATCAAGTGTTTTTCTACCTATCTAAAAAAATAGTAAAAAATTCTAAAAAATGTAAAATTTGATTTGCAAGTACATATTTATATGGAGATCATGCTGAACAGTTCGGATCGACCGTTAGGACTTTAAAAACTCAAATATTGAGCTGTAGTACGGAGGCCCTCTATGCTACGTGTAGCACCGTAGCCAACTCCATATATATATACTCTATTACGATAATTAGATTAAAAAGATTTCGTTAGTTGGACGTTGTGGTCTAGACTAGGGCTGCACAAAAAGTTCGTAGTTCGTAATTCGATTCGAGTTTGATTTGAAAAAGTTCGTAAAAAGTTCGATTCAAAATTGAGTTCATTCGAAATTAATTCAAACCAAACTCAAACTGGACCTAGTTCGTTCGAAATAGGTTCGCAAACCAAACTTAGTTCGAAATTAACTCAAACGTGAACCATTGATTTCCGCTGATAATGAACTTCAATGTTTTATTTAGGATAATATTTGGATTTATAATAATTCTAAGACTTTGGTGATTATTTGTACTTCTATTGATATTTAAATTGTACTTTGAATACTTTGGTGATGTTGCTCCTGTTGGCTATTTGGAAAACTTTGGATACTGTGATTGTACTTAACTTTGATTGATTGTACTAAACTTTAGTATTTGATATAAATTTTGGTATTTGTAATGAACTTTGATATAAACTTTGGTGTACTGTAATTAGAATTCAAAATGTCTGAGTTTTTATTGAAGTGATGTAATTTCGAACTATGGCCCAGCCATAAGTCATAACTCGTAAGTCGTAACAAAGTTCGTAAAAGTTCGAAATTAAGTTCGTAAAAAATTTGATTTGAAATTGAGTTCGTTCGAAATTAATTCAAACCAAACTTAATTTAAAATTAATTCAAACCAAATTCAAACTGAAAGTAAATTCGATTCGGTTCGGTTCGTTTGCGGCCCTAGTCTAGACCATCACGTTTTTCGTAGATATCAAATTTCGGAAGAACTGGTTCTCCACTGTCGTTATGTTTTTCTTTACTTTTCCTATTAATAAAAATGTCGGCCCGATCAAAGCATAACAGGACAAGCATCTTTCTCCCTGTCCCTTGCAGATTGGCTGGCAGAAGTGCTCGGGCCCCACACTTGCCATGCGCTCTCGAAGCGCAAATCTTTGACAACGGATTTGTGGCTACTCCACATAATGGATTATTCGAACCCGCTGGGATTTTTATCTTTTATCCTCTTCATGGTCAGCTGTAAGGTTTTAATCCGACATTTTTATTAATATCCAAAGTTAATTACAAATTAATAAAGAATTTCTTGGTTTTTCAAAAAATATCCAAACAAAAAATTTTCCAAACTGGCCAGATTCTGGCCGGTTTTCTCTTCCCCATAAGCCAACCAGAATCTGGCCGGTTTCCTCAATTTTTTTTTATACCCTGGAGAGTCCATTTGATCAATATCTAACACTGAAAATTTAAATTTTTTGTTAGATTACTTCTTTTGATGTATAATTAGTTTATTTATACTAAAATATACTAAATTGCTTGAAATTATGTTGAATTACACTATATTACATTAAATTACGCTAAATTATGTTAAATTACGCTAAAATACAGTAAATTACGGTAAATTACATATGAATATGGATGATATCTTTACTAAGAAGGCGAAAAACGACGACGAAACTTCAAACGGCCATAAAACGACGCTCGAGTGTCCGATTCAAGCAAATGACCACTTTTCAAAAAGCTTGCAAAAATACGCATGCGTCAGTGCCCATGATGCCAGATTTCAAAATTCAGAAATGCAAAAAAACAAAGGGAAGAGCCTCAAAACTTGAGTTGAAGTTTCCGATTAAGATTTTCATTTCTATTATTCAATCTAAGTAGCTCAGTAAATTAGTTATATAATAAACTTGTAGAATACCAATTTTTACTATTTTTGGAATTCTTTTACTATATTTTATGATTTATGAAAGATGTCACAAAATCGGCCTAATTTTGCGTAATTTTGCGTAGTTTAGCATAATTTACCGTATTTCATTATAATTAGCGAAATTAGTGTAATTTAGCACAATTTAATGTAATTTAGTGTAATGCAACATAATTTAACATAATTTAGCGTAATTTAATATAATATAGTGTAATTCAACAAAATTTCAAGTTATTTAGCGTATTTTAGTATAAATATGCTAATTATACATCAAAAGAAGTAATATAACCAATAATTTAAACAAAAAATTCAAAATTTCAGTATTAGATTTCATTATCTTGCTCTTCATATTGTCTCTAAAAAAAAAAAAAAAAAAACCGGTCAGAATCTGGCCAGTTTGGATATTTTTCGAAAACCTAAGAAATTCTAGGTATATTTATTAATTTGTAATTAAATTTGGATATTAATAAAAATGTCGGGGTTTTAATCATAGAATATTCTGAAAAAAAACCCAGAGAAATTCGAGAAAATTTTGAAGAAAAATAAAGAGAGGAAAACGAACCATGCATTGGCCGCCGATCCAAACTGATATGGAAAAGTACGGAGGGCTCTTCTTTTGATGCTGCTTTGTAGAAGCACAGCTGTTATCAAATAATTTTGGCTTATTGATTAAGGAATTGCCTTCATGCTTAATTTAGCTCAGTCAGACAGTCAATGGTCAACCTAGATCGAATTTCATCAAAAGAGCGTTGAAAACTTGAAATCTGACGAGAGGCTCAAGGAGTCCGGTATCATTACAAAATAATTAAATCTATATCACGAATCTTCACATTTCGTTTTATATTATATATAAATGTTATATTATTCCGAGTTTTTAAAATTTAATGTTTTTTTTTTCCTGTGTAGAAACGCTGAATAACTCATTGTTAATTTATATCCTTTCTATCAGAACGAGTCATTTTATATGGTTTAGAAAAGAGCGAAATTGAGAAAAATATTCAATATGCTGATTCTCACTTAATTTAAAAAGAGAATCTATAATCTCCATTAGATAATACTAGAGATGAGCCTCGCGTTACTTCGGTAAGACGAATGAATTTTTCTATAAAAATTACTATTTAAATGAATAAATTGTACAAAAAAGAGTACCGGTCAAATTTACTTTCTACAACAAATGTTCTCATAATCCATGAACAGAAAGAGTAAATTTACATTCTTGCATTCATGTCTTGTGCAAACAACATCAAACTTGCTATTCAGAATATCCTGTGGAATGAAAAAAAAAAAAACAGTAACTATTATTGAGAAATGGGTTTAAACAGCTCCAGTTGTCTTGCGCTATTCTGACATAATTAAGAAGCCCCTTCTATTGAGCAAAAGTGAGGTTTTAGGTTTGTAGCTAAGTCACTACAATAGGCTGGAGTTGGCTTGAATGTCAAAAACAACAAAAAGTTTCGAATTGTCAAAAATAGAAAAGTTGTAAACTGTTTATAGTAGTCCTTACTATTTAATTACACTTCTACATTAAGCCTAGAATAACAGATTTACTAATCTATATAGAATAAAAAATCATCATTAGAAATTCATTGTTATCTGTTTTAACTTTTAAGTGAAAAAAAGAAGACAAAATAGATGTGCAGAAAAAAGCAAAATAAGATATTTTCTGCATACACGCTTTTAAAAAAATAGGATATTTCAGAATTCCAAATAGAAACAAATGGTAATAAATCTATAGCCAACAATATTCCATGAATAACATGTATAAGTCAAGATAATCAGTCATCTCAAGTCTATTCAACAGTTGGGACAACAAAATTTCAATTTCAATATAATAATAAAGAAAAGAAATTTAAATAAAAAAATGTTACCTCAGCATCAACAAACAGTGGCTTCATTGTTTTCCTTAACGGATAGTGCTGAACATTAAACTTTTGCTCAACTCGTGCATACAAATTTCATTTACAGTATCCATAGGGATGAAGAACAGTAAATGGAGGAAATGATTTCTTCCTCTTCAATATGTGAAAATAGCAAACAAATAAAAGAGACCATAAACAATAAGCAAAGACAGATGACCAAATCTTCCTAAGTTGAATATAGCAAAAAAATAAAAAAAAATTAAAGAGACCATGAATAATAAGCAAAGACAAATGATATAATCTTTCTAAGTTGAATTTTCATAAAGCAAAAGTACCAGTAATCTGTCTCATTTTCTTCCTTCTCCAGTTTAATTTATGTTGTAAATTCCTTTCTCCATTCAGTTCATCTTCTTCTATAGTAACTGTGATAGATGGCTCAATAATATTGGATTGTAGGTTGCTATTCAAAATCAACAATCAAGACATCATTGGTTGTCATGTGTAGCAGTACCTAGTGAGTTATGTAGTGATTGAGTAGTAATTACTCGAATTCACAAAAGCTGCACATTAAAATAGAAGAAAAACATCATATACAAAGATAAAATAAGTAGAACAATACAAGTGCTTGTTCACAAACAATTTGCCTAAATTGCACATGATGTGAAAAGATGGCATGTCTTATGTGTTTGTGTGAAATATTCCCTATAAAGGTTCTATTTGACCTACATAATAGTTGTTTTATAGAAAATTCCCATATTCTAAACCTAATGGGTACAACACCTAATTAGTACAACAAGCTTTTCAAATAAAAGCAATTCATAAAAATTACGGTATATAAGATCTACTCAAACATCAAATTATGCAAATTTGATCTCATTGAGGGTTAAATTACAAAATATTTAGAATTTACCATCCCTCCCCAATTATTGTACGAACCCTAAGCGTCCTAAATTAATTCCCAAAACTAGCAACTAAAATCAAAATTTAGGCAACATCAATAAAAAATAAGAAGCTTAAAGTCATTATAAATGAATAAAGCGGAGCTTACAATTTGAATCCGTCAGGCAAATCGAAGCTGGCGAAAAGCAAACTTTTGTACGAATATAGATGGCGAAATGAGGAAAAAAAGTTAATTTGAAAAGCAATATTTTTATTCTTGATTTTCTCGATCCAGGCGATGGGGTGATTCGTACATAAACAACTCCAATCAAATATATTCTAGATTTTTCCATTTATATAGAAACAAACAAAGAGAAATACGGAAACAAAGAAAAATCGATTTCCATCCTGTCGTGATAATCTGTATAGAAACAAAGGAGAAATAAGGAAACAAAGAAAAAGTCGCTAAAAGACAGTGTATTCAATTTTAATTGTAATATATCGTGTGACCGTACGTGTAGTAAGTATGTTTTTTATCAAATATAAATTTCTACACTTAAAAAAGATACAATTAATCAAAAGAAGACATTATTTGATTGAAGGGCTGAGATTAAATCTAAAATTTCATCTTTTAATCGTAGCCGTTGGTGGATCGGACACCCAACGTACTTAATAATGGAATGGAGATATCCTCAATAATAAAGTAAGATTTAAAAATTGAGCAAACCGCATAAAATTAATATAACGATATATAAAAATATTTCTGTAAGTAATAAATTTATACAGATATATAAAAATTGAGAAAAAACATTTATAGCAAAATAAATTTTAATAATCTGTAAAATTTTAAAAATTACTAATTCAAAAAAATTTCAAAAATATTGAACAATTATAGTAATTCATTAATTTAAAACTGTACCGGATGAATATAGACAGTTTAATTCCGCTAACATTAACTTTTAAGACATTTATCTTTGGCAGCGTTGCCTAAGGCAATAATAAAAACAAGAAAAAAAACTTTGCAGCGGGCCCATTGTCGGCCCACAAGAGCAGTCTGAACTCTGAAGCCCAATTAAATTGAGAAGCAAATAAAGAATGCTTCTGTGGACAATATTATTTAAGCCCCGATCTATATTATCAATTTGATTAATGCAAGTTTTTCAAGACTTTCGCCATAATTTGATGGAATGGGAATAGAGATAGTGAAATAAAAATGTGAAGTGATAATTTTTTTTTATGTAATTTGATGTGACGTAATCAAAATAGTAAAGAATAATTATATCATTCTATGGTCATGATGTGTAGTCATACATGATCACAGGTGACGTGAAAGTGTTATTTTTTTTCAATTTTTTTTTTTTCAAAAATAACCATTTGATTAAGATTTAATCGATATAATCATGTTTGTCTATCCATGATGTGATATCCTCGTGCCAAGAGATATCCACATTCTTTATGCGAGTACATGTCGTGCTGTGAAGTATTAAAGTGGTTCGGGTGCTGTGCCATGCCATGTTATTTTTGGTCAAGGATAATCACATCACACGATCATAATGAATGCCATGACATGATGGATCCGGTCACACTGTAGCTTTTGTTCTTCTCTTATGGTGGATGAAGACCGGAGAAACCATAAAAAAATCGATAAGAACCGAAAAGTGCTTAAAAGTCGAGAAATGCTATTTGGTCATGTAGCTCTAATAATCTCAATCAGCAGTCTGTTATCCATTAATCCTTGTAATTTGCATTGAAGCTTTAGAAGTAACTTTCGGGCGATTCAAAGTTTATAAATCTTCAATTCATTACTTTTTGAGTGTTGTTAAAATATGAAATAGAATTCAAATTATAACGGCTAGTTTATTTAATAAAATAGAAAATAGTGTCTTGTTGGAAATAGTGCTTTGTAATTAATAACAATAGGGAATAATGCATTCCAACGGCTAGTTTTTGAATCCCTTGTAACTATAAATAGGGACTCATGTAAAGCTGAAAAATAAGATTGCAAATACAATTTGTTTTCTTAATCTCTCTTCTCTCCTGTCTTACAAAAAATAACATTGTATCAGAGCAAAAAACTCTATGACAAAAAAATCGAAAAATCACAACAAATTTCAGCAAAAGAAAAATGGCTCAAGAAGAAGTAACAAACTTCTCGAAGCTAACAAATACTTTGCTCAATAGAAAAAATTACGTGTCATGGGCAAGGGCAGCATCCAGGGCCCTGAGTGGTCGAGAGATGTTAGAATACATCACTGGTGAAAATAAAAAACCAGAAATCGCAGATCCAAACAAGCTAACTCATGACAAAAATACGGCAACAAAACAATAGAGAACAACAAACGATAGAATCATCACCTCACTAATAAACTCCATGGAGCCGGCTGAAGTATGAAATTTGAAGACATTTTTCATCTTCTTCAAACGCGAAATCTTTTGAAGTATGGAATTGAAAGGACTTTTTTATTCTAGATTCTTTTGCTGGGCTAGAATATGCTTTGCTCAAACAATAAAGATGAGAATAAAGATTCTCGAATCCACCACAGAATGAATATATATCGTTTCCAGATAAGTAGATTAAAGTATAAAAATCTCCACAATCTAGAGGTCCGGAAGCGTTTTTAGAGACTTTTTCTCAAGAAATTTAAATATGTTCCGTGGAAAGAATCTATTAAGTTTATATACTTCTTTTCTATTTAATTCCACTTCCATGATTTTGATCATGGCCATCATATCCAAAATACGCCAAAATTTACGATTGAAATTTTGTCTTTCAATCGCAGACGAGAATACATTGAAATTGATATGTAGATAAACATTCTAGAAATCGCGGTGACTACACTTAAAAATACGAAATAATCCGGAACAAAATAAATCCTGGATTTGGTAAGAAGGGAATACTTCTTGTCTCCAGAGTCCGCAAGTGAATAATAATATTCACTAGAACGGATTGAAAGGATTCTCTTTTCTTGGTCATAGGTTCGATCGCACCTCTCTTAGTATTTATAAAAAAAATAAAAGTTTCATGATTGTATGGCTGAGGGTATAATAGTAGATGCCCGAGACCAAGTGACTATTATTTCTCTCTCCTCCCCCATTTTATTTTTTTTCAATTGTTTTCGATAAATGCTTAGCTACAAATTTTTTCTTTACTACAATTCTTTTTTTTTGACAATTCTTTTTCTCTTCACCTATCACAGCTGATTACTTTTTTTTTTTGCATGGTAAAGATTGATTGTTATTCTATGTCCTATAGATCTATCAAAAACATGTCTAAATACATCATAACATCGAACCAAGGCCCTTGTTGAACCTTGGTATTTCTCAAAATGACCCTGGATTCTTTCCCTTTATTTTATAGTATAATCATTCAAAAAAGATGTGTCAATAGCAATAAAGTAAAAAAATTCTTTTTTTTTACTTTATTGTACATTCCAGCGGGTAGTTTTTGAAGAGTAGAACTAAGGTGAGCTGTGCTCACCAACAGGTTTGGTGAGCACACCTCCAAAAAAACGGATTTTCAAAGTTCAAATAGTCGATTCGAACCTTCCAACGTGTTCTTCATATTAATATGTGCTTGGAGACCAAATTTTACATTTTTTGGAAATTTTTTACTATTTTTTCCGAGCCCTTGAAAATCACAGCTTTTAATTAAATAAAAAAAAATTCAAAAAACACTGATTTTTCAAGGGCTCGGAAAAAATAGTAAAAAATTTCCAAAAAATGTAAAATTTGGTCTCCAAGCACATATTAATATGAAGAACACGTTGGAAGGTTCGAATCGACTATTTGAACTTTGAAAACCAGTTTTTTGGAGGTGTGCTCACCAAACCCGTTGGTGAGCACAGCTCACCCTAGTTCTGCTCGTTTTTGAATGTCTTGTAACTATAAATATGGACTAATGTAAAGCTGAAAAATAAGATTGCAAATACAATTTGTTTTCTTAATCTCTCTTCTCTCCTGTCTTACAAAAAAATAACAGTGTTTAAAATTAAATTTGAACTGACAAGGATGATATCCTCAGTATTTGGCAGCTGTAGAGCTAGTAAAATAAAAGAGAAAGGCTGGTTTTGCATCTGCATGTGTTCACAAACGATAGAAACAGTTTGATTGAAAATTAATAATTGTAATAGTACCAATGTACAGATAACAACTACCCCACAATCAAAAGTGAGGAGTAAAGAATTAACAGAAAACTCCAAAATTACCATGCTGGCCAGAACCCAGCCTGCTTCTTTGGAGGTATTCTATCTATCATTTGCCAAGAAGATCACATGCAGTTATGGTGCAAATTCATTGGCAGAGTCTACTTGTGCAGTTGTGCCTCCCCTGTCAGCTCACATGCCATTTTCCATTTCTACCCTCTTCTTCTACTTGAGATGGAACAATTTATATGCCACTACTTATCAAGAGAGATCCTAACATGGAGTTTGGTTCCGCCTTCACTACTGCTCAAGTCTAAGGTACTATCTATGCACGCTCTATATTACTGTTTTCAATATGAAAACTGACACATAATTTTTTATGATTATATTTTATTGTTTGCATTTTTTAGGTATCTATGTTGCAAATATGGCGATCTTGTGTAGTTTGCCTGGCTCCCTGAATGCCATGTAAGAAGCTTATCAAGTTATGCTGATATGCCTTCCTATTTGGCATTTGGAGGAGTCATGCATGCAGACCTAATTTCTTCAAACACATCTTTCTTACACCTTTCCCCTTTCGAATTTCACTGGTATAAAATTTCAATTTCTTAAATTTTTTACCTTTTAATATTGTACTTTTAGAAGTTCTACCACAAATGAACAGCATATTGGCCTATTTGTCATTGGGCCCTCTCATGCCCAATTCGATGTTCCCTCCGTATTGACTAAATATGGAATCAAAATGCATTCAAGCGTCAACATTCAACCATGATATAGCCAAGGCAAGATAAAAAAGGATTTATTTTTTTTGCTTTTCCATATTATTTTTTCCTTGCAAGGAAAGGAGAAAAGTAAACCAGCTGGTTTGTGTTATATATGTAAGCGGTAGTATTTCCGGGGACATGTATGGATGGAGGGACTTATGCAGGAGCTTATTAACATATTATGAAGGCAATTAACTATCTAGCATTTCAATCCTAAAAAATTGGGGCCAACTACACTAGACCGTTGGATTTTGTTCCTGTAGTGTATCAAGCCTGTACAGAACACTCGAACGCTGTGGCGGTTCCAGGTTTGTAGAACGCTGATCGACAGTTAACCAAGTAAGCCACAGTGCTAATTAGTTTGATTGACAAATATTAATACATTCTGTGTACAAGCTTGCTTTAGTTCTGAAAAAGAGGATTCAAGCACAAGAGAGGAGGAGACAAATAAATTTGGTATTTTACATCGAGTCAGATAGGTTAGTGCAGCGATTGTCCATGTGACCAGCATGTCCGCATATCTTTTGAAAACCTGACACAAACAAACTTTTTAAGGAAAATAACTGAATTATATATCATCAAGAAAATACTATGGTGGAGCTAAATTTCCTTTTCCGAAATTTGAGTTGATTTTCTCGGAATAAAAGTACTAATTAATTTAGCAAAAGCATTCGAAGCAAGCTTGCCAGTTCTGTTCCATGGCTCTTTCCATGTGGTTACAGGAACAAAACACTCAAGATCTGGATAAGTCGTCCCATTTCAATTAGATATTACCTATAAATTTTTTTGGATATATACTTGAAAAAGGAAGAATTTCACAAGAGGTTAGTGTGCCTCAAATGTCAAAGTTTTCTCTTCTCTGAGAAAGACCCTGTTTGAAATCCAATATCGCTTATTTTCCACCTGATTTTAAAATATGAATTTACTAGTTCTTGCTGAATGGCTCAGTAATGTGACTGAATATTAACTTCATGTTGTTCTGCTTGTTTTTGTATGAGTTGATTAGAATTTGATCCGGGGTGGAATAAAGAGCCCTGATTGCGTTTTCCATACCATATGAAATGAAACAAGAATTAGTTTCTCCTAGAACGATCAGATTTTGCACGCCTGTTTTAAAAGCTCAACAATCTAAATATGTCCCTGGTACTTTCTTTTTTTCTTAACAGAAAGCATGTTTGCTAATGATTCTCAATTTATTCAATTGGCTAATTTCACCAATATATTTAAAGCAAATGCTTGAAGCAGCATTAATTTTCTTAAAAAAGCAGGATGTTATTAAACTGTAGGTATAGTATACAACTCAAAAGTACAATGCATGTATGACAGTATGAGTTTCTCCAAAGAGGCAGAGAGTCTTTATGAAAAAGACCTTGATATTTCCAACAAGTCAATGAATAATAGCCAGAAAAAGCAATGACCCTGTTTGAACTTGTCTTAACCGGTTTGAACTTCACGTTTAGTTTTTCGCCACGAATTGATTAAGATGTTTGTTCCGACTAGTTAAGTTATTCTCAACTACCGACACTTCGCGTTTAGCTTTTCATGACCGGTACCGATTATATCTTAATAAACCTAATTTATTGTCTAGACTTCATGTCTAATTTTTCGCCACAAACAATTAACTATTGTGCTTGTGGTCCGGGTTGGTATTGAACTAGGGTGGATACCATTTCCTAAGGTTAATTCCTTGCTACTATACTTGGTATCAAGTACCAATAGATTCCCATTGTAACTAAAATGAGATATTCTCATGTACACGAATACACGTTCACAAGAATAATAAAACAAATACAAACAATTACAATATAATTTATAACTTACCAAGTAAGGTAGAGTTTAACCAATTCATCAAGTTTTACAAGTCATCGCCCCTAGAAAGGGCGATTAGCCTCTCATAGCAATGTAAACAACTATACTAGACAGGAAATACATCTCAAATAGTAGAAAAGAAAGAAATGTAAAGGTTAAACCAATATCAAAGTCGATCTCTTGTCGCTCTAGAGAGTGCTCCGCAACCTGTCGGCCTTTCGCACCTTGTTTCCTTGGAAGAGAAGAGAAGAAATGAAGAATTGTGATGTGAAACTGTGAAAGAGAAGATAGATCTGTTCCAGGGCCTCTTTGCCTCTTAAAAGGGTTCAAAATCGCATTTAGGAGGAGCTTGAACATACCAGGAAACATATCAGGCGTCATAATGAAGAAGGCAAGTTTTCAGCCAGGCGCCGCCAGCCAACTCCCTGATTTATCGCCTTTTGCTAATTTTGAATCCCTGATTTACCCGCCATGAGATGGTCGCGAATTGCTAGGTGAGAGTTGCACCCCGCCAGGTCGAAGTTGTGGGTCGCCAAACTCTCAGCCCGAAGTTCTTCTGGAGTAATTAGTAGTGGTGGCTCGCTAGGTGGAAGTCACGGCCCGCCAGGTAAGTCACGGGTCGCCAGATGGAATTTGCGGGTCGCCAAACTCTCAGCCAAAGTCTTTTCCATTATGTGGCTAAGTCTCAGATGGCTGGCGGCCCACCAGCAGGCAATTTGGCTTATTTTCTTGGTATTTCTGCGTAAAAACATATTCTCAGCAGTAACTTGATCCTTGAAACAAAATTAAGTGAAAATAAAACAAAATAGCAATAAACAGACATAAATACTTGGAATTTGGTATTGTTTTACAACTAAAACCTTAGTCAAATATAGATATGTTTGTGGCCTATCACTTTCTCGTCGGAGTAAAAGTACTGATTAATCTAGCTAAAGCATGCAAATCAAGCTTATCAGTTCTGTTCCATGGCTCTTTCGTGGCACTGGATAAGCCGTCCCATTCAATTACATACCACCTTACAATTTTTTTCGGGTATGTACTAGAAGAAGGAAGAATTTGACAAGAGGTTAGTGTGGCTCAAATGTTAAAGACCCTGTTTGAAACCCAATATCGCTTATTTTCCATCTGATTTTAAAGTATGAATTTTTTTAGTTCTTGCTGAAATGGCTCAATAATGTAATGGAATATTAATTTCATGTTTCTGCTTGTTTTTGTATGAATTGATGGAATTTGACCCGGGGTGGAATAAAGAGCCCTGATTGCGTTTTCCATACCATATGAAATGAAACCAGAATTAGTTTCCCCTGTAACGATCAAATTTTGCGCCTGTTTTAAAAGCGCAACAAAGTAAATGTGTCCCTGGTACTGTTTGTCCATTAACAGAAAGCATGTTTGCTAATGGTTCTCAATTGATTTACTTGGCCAATTTCACCAAAAAAATTTAAAGCAAATGCTTGAAGCAGCATAAATTTTCTTTAAAAAGCAGGATGCTATTTAACTGCAGGTACTGCATAAAACTCAAAAGTACAATGCATGTATGAGTTTATTCCAAAAAGACATAAAGTCTTTACCAAAAAGACCTTGATTTTTCCAACAAGTCAATAAATAACAGACAGAAAATACCAAAAAGCACATATACCCTAATTAATGTAAACATATAAGAAATTATATGTATTTGATACTCTCTCTATTGTTATCACTCTTGGCATTAAAAAAACACACAAAATAAATAAAAATTAAGAAAAAAAATACCCATGCTCCACAGACTATAATATTTAGAATCTTTAAATGTACTTGAACACTCAACAAACATATATATATTTATATATTTTTCTAATTTGAGAAAGGACGCTTCCTTATATGATAGAGCATGGATTTGGGTTGCTTTCCAGGTGATCATAAACTAAAACTGGTTGAGGCCGCCACTGAATCTTACTTTCTTCCACCTTATTCACTTCTTCCTTTTTCTTGACCTCACCTTGCTCTACTATGACTGCTCGGCCAATCTTTTTCCTCAAAGTTTTCGTTAAGTTTACTGAATCAACACCATCACCAGTAACAACCAAGCGCTTCCTATCATCTCCTTGTAGGGATACTGATTCTACTCCTGTTCAATTATTGAAATCAACAAATTGTTTTAGAGTTGTTTACATCAGTTTAATATATGTATATTTGTTAATTGTGTTTTTTGACATACCATCTGTTGAAGCAGCTATTTTCATTGCTTTGGACCGGCACTTGTCACAGTGCATTTGCACCTCAATAACTATTTTGCTCTGAAACGAAACAACAATTACATTAATGATCGAAAGAAACTTCCAGTTCATTTTTTTTTGGCAATATATTCACCTCAAATTGATCGGTAAAGTGGGACCAATTAGGATAAATTCCTATGGAGTCGTAGCTTTTGTTGTCAATTTTTAAAGCAAATGCTTTCATGTACTTAATTGAATAATTGCCATGTAGCTATCTTCTTTGTAATTTGAAGTACATAATAAATACATATAGCTGATCGGCAACCAAACTTTCAAAATAAAATTTTAAATTGAAGCACTGTATGTAAATTTATTTTTAGAGCAATACTAATACATGACGATCATAATAGTATTATTGGAAAATATATTTATATATGACCGTACTAAGAAATTATATCTTCTGCCAAAATATATACTTATGTAATTAATGGTGACGTCGGCCGCTTGTTGTAACGTGCAACATCGATCAATTGGCTTGGCAATTGAGAGCGTATCGATCACCATTCTTTTTTGTCCTCTTTGCAAAAGGCATAACATGATAAAATAATAAGCTATTATATACAAACTAGAATGAATTTAAACATACCTTCATGCCGTATCTTGTTTCAGAAAGAAGTAAGGGCCTCTATTCCTTGCAAAGTTAAACGGGGAGATGATTAGATTAGAGAATGCTACTGGCACTGAAAACGAGGTTGATTTTATTTATAGAGGAACCCACCACACCACGACCGTTTGTTATAAAAGAAAATTCTTCAATAAAAAATAATATAAAAGAAAGTTCAAAGCAAGCAATTAATGCTGTCCCTTTTTTGTTTTTATTTTTTTTTAAATCATAGATGTAGTTGTTTTTTAATTGACCCTTTCTACACGGGTTGACCCAAGAAGAAGAGATGACTTGGAACGAACTTAAGTCTTGCTTTCGAATCATCTATAACAGCTATGTGGTGTCGTGCAATACAGGTAACAGGTCTGATGTCTCTCAATGGATGCAGCAGGCGTAAGAGTCGCTTTCAAGTTCCAATGTAGATCCGAAATTTGATTCTCTTCAGAGAAACCAGTATATATTGTTCATAAGATACTCAAAGGACAAAGGTACTTTAATAAAGTAATAACAATATAACCATGTACAGGTAAATTTCTAAGAAAAAGTTTGATTGGTTGCGTGGTCCTTAATTATTTTTCCTCGAAAAGAAACATACTATATAAATTTAAACTTTTATGGAAGTCAAATATAAATATCCATTGACCATTAATTAGCTTTTCAACACAAAAGTCTTTAAATAAATACTTCGTGAAAAAAGGGGGAAAATATTGAATGAGAATAAAATTTGTACAGGGAAAAAAATTTGGTTCAACTTAATTTTTTTTTCACATATCATATCTTATTCATTCTCACTTACATTTTATCAATCTTAGTTTTGTTTTCATCCTTACATAAGTATATTTTGTTGGATTTCTCCATTTATTTAATTGTAAATTGTTTGCAACTTTTACATTTTACAATTTTCTTTTTTTATTTTCGTAAATTTCATATGTGTTAATTATTAGACTTTAGATTATTGTGATAAAAACTATTAATAGCTAACCAACCAATTGATATTGTTAACGAGATCTTTCAAAAAGAAAATATATAATTTTTTAATATCCTTCTCATTATTATGATTTCCATCAACTATTTTCACAGTACACCGATCATCCGATCATTTCAGCATACTCGCCATCATTTCAGTGAATTTCTACGAGTATGGATATTCAAAAATTATTTTGTTGATTTCGCATTTGTAAAATTACATCCTGCATAATCCTGTGAACATAATTTTTAAAATTATAAATGATAAGTTACTAAGGTATTTTTTTTTTCACTTCCAAGTCATTATTAAATGAAAACATTTTAGAAGGACAATGTCTCTTTCTTGTACAGACAATATCTACACAGTTCAAATAGCACATAAGAGGCTCTTATTTATAAATAGTTTTTTTTAGGAAGAAACGTAGAGTCGCGCCCTCATTTGATTAATAATTTATAAATAGTGCTTAATATAGTATCGTTGTTTTTTTTTCCATAATTTTATATGTACTTGTAATACCTGTAGACGTTGAACTTAGGTGAGGATTGATATTGACCATTCAGGTTTTAAATTTAAATGGCCCAGATCTACCATTACTTGGAGGAGCCTGGAGCCGAGCCGACAAAATACCAGACAGAATAATCAACGGAACTAGGATCGTTTTTATTTGCCAAGTTTCATGGAGGAATCTATATCATTTTCAATTGAAAGGCATATTTTGTTTGTAAGGCCTTCTTTTTCATATTTCTGAGAGTCCATTTTTTTTCTTGCAATTTTCATGTTCACACTCAACGGTACAAACCTGCTAGATTAAAAGCCGAAACTGACACTTTGCCTATTTTCAAAAGAAAAGAAAAAAAGACAAATAAATAAAATAAATAAATAAAGATGGATAGAAAAGAGAATGAGAAGTGAATGTAACCTGATAAATTACAGAGATATTGTTTCAGTAAGTATTTCATGTGGAAACTTAAACTATATACTAACTTTTTTTCTTAGAAAGGAGGAATTTCATGCATATTTTATAAAATTTTAAAATTTACATATTTTTCCCTCTAAAATTCATAATATTATGTTAATCTTTCTAAATTTGAAAAGTCACATATTTATCTAATTTATTGACTTTTCTATTAAAACTCATATTAAATTTATGAATTACCTATTTTATCATTTATTACAAAAATGTAATTTGTGTAAGTAAAATGTTCCGTCTTCTAACTGATCGGTTACCGTGAACAAATTATTTATTTCTCTACTTGTGATACAATATATACACTATGACATTTATGCATATGTTTGTGTATACATTAGAAGTGAGAAAATAAATTATTTTCTCTCAAAACCGACAAATTAGAAGACTAAATATTATATATTTTTTTAATTTTTTTAATAACACGTAAAATTGGTACTTTGTAAATTTAAAATGATTTTTAATAGAAAAAATCAATAAATTGAATAATTTGTGAATTTTTAAATTTTATAAGAATAAATATTATATTATAAATTGTAGAGGAGGAAAATACGCAATTTTGAAATTTTTGAGTGTATACGTGAAATTCTCTTTGTTTAATTACTCAACGTTGACGTATTAGTTGGTACGATATCAGTCTCATGGAATTTCGGGTCACATCAAATGATCAACATAGTGGATTGGAACATGTGATGGATTGGCCAATCAATTATATGGCTCAATGATGGGGCTTGTGATGTCACGAGATTTATTTCCGATATCTTTTAGCGGATTTTTTTTAAAAACAGTAATTAAAATAATAAAAGTTAAAGAAACGACATGATTACGGAGTTTGTTAGAAAAAGAGCAAAAATCGAATAGCCTATTCGGTGAAGGTTTTTTTTGCTTCACCGAATAGCCTATTCGGTTTACAGGGCAATTTCTTCAATTTGTAGGGCAATTCGCCACAGAAAATCCATGAAATGGCTTAACCGAATAGCCTATTCGGTTTGGTGTTTTTTTGGGCTTAACCGAATAGGCTATTCGGTGTAGGTTTTTTTTTTTTTTTTTTAAGACTAAGAAGAGCACAATAAAGAAATATAATACTGAAAATTTGAATTTTTTTGTTTAAATTATTTGACTTCTTTTGATATATAATTAGCATATTTATACCAAAATACGCTAAATTACTCGAAATTATGTTGAATTACACTATATTAAGTTAAATTACACTAAATTACATTAAATTACGCTAAAATATGGTAAATTACGCTAAATTACGTATGAATAGGGACGATATCTTCACTGAAAAGGAGAAAAACGACGGCGAAACTTCAAACGGTCATAAAACGGCGCTCGAGTGTCCGATTTCAGCAAATGACCACTTTTCGAAAAGCTTACGAAAATGCGCATGCGTCCGTGATTAGCTATGTCGGATTCCAAAATTCAGAATCGCCAAAAAACTAAGGGAAGAGCCTCAAAACTTGAGTTGAAGTTTCCGATTAAGATTTTCATTTCTATTATTCAATCCATGTAGCTCAGCAAATTAGTTACATAATAAAATTGTAGAATACCAATTTTTACTATTTTCAGAATTTTTTTACTATTTTTTATGATTCGTGAAAGATGGCACAGATCGGTCTATTTTAGCGTAATTTTGTGTAGTTTAGCGTAATTAGCGGAGGTATTGTAATTTAGCGTAATTTAGTGTAATTCAACATAATTTATTGTAATACAGTGTAATTCAACATAATTTCAAGTAATTTAGTGTATTTTTTGTTGTTGCTAATTATAAATCAAAAGTAGTAATCTAACAAATAATTTAAACAAAAAATTCAAATTTTTAGTGTTAGATTTCTTTATTTCGATCTTCTTAGTCTCTTAAAAAAAAAAAAAAAACAAAACCGAATAGCCAATTCGGTTTACATTAAAAAAAAAAAAAAACTCCAAACCGAATTGGCTATTCGATTTAGGGGGTGTTACACGAATGGTTACATAGTCCGGAGAGTTGGCTTTGTGAAAATAGGGTAAACCGAATAGCCTATTCGGTGAAGCAAAAAAAAAAACCCCTTAACCGAATAGGCTATTTGGTTTTTGCTCTTTTTCTAACAAACTCTGTAATCATGCCGTTTCTTTAACTTTTATTATTTTAATTACTGTTTTAAAAAAAAAATCATCTTTTAGCTTGGCAAATAATCATCCAGGCAGGAGCGGATCCATAGGGTCCATCAGAGGGGCAGCTGTTCCCCTCTAAATTTTGAATTTTAGTGGGGATCGGACGTCTACATGATCCATATGTCCTAGTTGATTTTGTTCTTTTCTGAAATTTTTTATGTCTTTCTCTGAAGATTTGATTTGTAATTCAAGTTAAATTTATGGTTAAATTAAAATAAATTTCTAAATTGTGATTGGCAATTAGAATTATAAGTTAGACTATCAGAAATTATAAGTCAGAGCATTGGAAATTATAAGTTAAAACATTTATTTTTTATCGAATACTTAATTAGTTAATGAGTTTAAACCCGATTAGTATATTTAAACCCGATTCAATATTTTTTACTCTCCCCTGACGAAATTCTGAGTCAGCCCCTGCATCCAGGCAAACAGATAGCGACTTAGTGAGTCAATCACTGACCCAACCCGATAGCTCAGTGGGTTGGGTTCGGACCACGGCATCTTGTTGCCATTCAACAATGAGTCGGTCGGGTCATGACCAGTTTCACCTGATCTGACCCGTTTTTTATTTTTCTACAATCTTTATATATTTTTCATTGATCGAATGGTCAGATGCTGATCGGATCATTCTTAATTCGAGAACCGTTTAGGCCGGAGCTAACCCATTTAAAGAAAAAAATATATATATTCGTGACCCTATCCGACCGAAGTTTGGACATCCCTATAATATACACTGAAGCCATTGATTTTTCATTTACTGCTTGTAAGTATTTCCAAAAGTGTTGTCTGGTTTGTGTTTTTGTGATAATTTGTTTTCTGAAAATTTAACTTGGACAATACTTTCTAAGTTTGTGATGTGTGACAATTAACCATGCAACTGTTAAATTAACCTAAAACAGTTAACTTTACAGATAAATGATCAAGCTACCCTCAAAGGTACATAATTTTATTATTATGTCATCTTTTTATCGATACAAAATGACAAAATTGATCCTCAATTTAAAATAGAGAACAAATATACGACATATGTATAACTATTTATGTTGCCTTTTGTATAATATATCTTATTCTATAATCAATAACATTTTGGTATAATTTATTGTATGTTAGTGTAAATCTAAGGAAGAAATTTGAATGAATATTTTGATATTTGCAAATTGAGAAAATATAAGAGCTCCAAATTAATAAAATAACTTCAGTGAGTGCTACGTTGCAAGAGTATTCTTATTTGCATAAATTAATAGTGTTAATTGAATTTAATGGTTGAAGAGCTAATTGCACAAATTGAAAATTAAAAATTAAAAGGAGTAACGGTCAAAGATTTATTAAATATATAAATTAAGAAAACAATTGTCATGAGTTAAAAGTTGAAGGGGCAGGGCATGTTGAATTTGTATCCTCTGCATTAACATAACGTGCGTTAATAGATCTGGACCGACCAATGCGTTAATACACACTAATATTAAAGGGCCCTGTGCGTCATAGGTGTGACTAAATTGACTCTGATCCTAATCAAACGATTGAAATGTATTATACTCAAAAGATGCTCTCTTGAAGGGAAATGCAGAAGATGCGGACTAGGGCATGTTGGCATTACCCTTTCTTTTCATTTTTTATATATATATAGAGCGAGAGAGATTGGTTCATATTAAAACGTTTGTTCCGGAGTCGTAGTGCAACCAATTAGTTTTTCGATTTTCAAAGTCCAAACTGTTTCTTCAAACCGTTAGATGTGATATCTATATTAAAATATGCTTGGAGACCAAATTTTACATTTTTGTTAGAATTTTTTAAAATCGCTGATTTTAATAAACAGTAAAAAAAAAATTTGGATCATTGAAAACAACGATTTTAAAACTGGTTAAATAAATAGTGAAAAGATTCCAAAACATGTAAAATTTTGGTCTCCAAGCACATTTTAATATAGATTGAATGTTAAACAGTTTGAATTGGCTGTTTGGATTTTGAAAATGTAAAATTTCTATCTAGTCTAATGAAAATTTTTAATGCTTGTCGACTTTCCTCTTCTTGTAAATTTTTATCTAGTCTAATGAAAATTTATTTTGTTTAATGCAACTTAGAACGCAAAATACGAAAAAAAGAAAAAGGGAAACCGACCTACGAATTTTTCAAGTGGTATAGTAAAAAAAATTTTAGGAGTATGACAATTTTTTTTACTGATACAACCAGCAAGATATAAACTGTCGTAAATTAACTAATTTGGTATGTAGGCTATTCAGAGATAAGCAAAATTCTCTCAATAAGTAGGTAGCCGTCCAATTATACATAAACATATACCTTATTTTTATAAAAAAAAAAAAAAAGCAAATAATTGTCTTCTTCTGCTTCAATATGGCTCTACTATTGATAGTCTTTGGACGGCTTATGAAAAATGCCCGTCGTTAGAGCGAGCAATAGATGAAATACATGGTCAGTTATCCATGAATACGTATCCGCTCAGTTGACTCAACTTTTGAATTTAGATCCGGACCATTCAATTACAATCTGTATAAATATTAAAGGATCATGTGCATTATAGGACATAAGCTGAATTGGTTTGAAATTTGATCGGATGGTCTGGAGCTAAGCTCAAAAGTTGAGTTAACTCAAAGGATCCGGACCCGTTATCTACAACGTGTTTCTGTTGGACTTTTTCCGATCTATGATTGTTTTCGAACTCGACTGCAGATAATTGGGGTGCGGCACAACGGCAGTGTTTGTTTTCTGCATCAACAGTTGTCTACTTGTCCACGTTTCCCACAACTTTGACTCGCATGAAGATCTGGCTAATGCTAGACAGGAAAATATTAACACAGGATGTCCTACATTACAGAGGGTGCAACGTAAGAACGGGGTGTCATTTGTGCGGGATGAACATTCTTGAAACAAGAGATCATATTATGTGGGATTGCGCGTACGCGGCGAGATTTTGGACGGGCCTTTTCTCCAAATACAACATTCCGCAACAAGCGGGGGCAGACATACAACAAGTATGGCTACATACGAGCAGGCCTCTATCAAAACAACAACGAGACATCTGGAACGTCGTTTGGGCGGCGGGGGCATGGCACTGTGGAAAGAGCGCAACAAGAGACTGTTCGCCAATAAACAGCGGGTTTCCAACTATCTGGTCTGCGAGACGATACTGGAGATCGATAAGTGGAGGAATATCTAAGGATTTCATTTCTTAGGTCTTCTAGGTTTACAGGATGCATTTCTGGCACGCTTACGAGTGTGAGCAGCGTGGTCCTTTCATTTGTGATTATGCTTTCTATTTTATAATTCTGTAAATAAACCTTTCCACTTTTTTATATCAATATAATTGTTGACGACAGTTTGTCGTCAACCATCAAAAAAAAAAAGATCATTCGAGGATCCGAAATCTTGGACTCGCTTCCCAAAGGCTGCCCAGACCACTGGACGAGAAGCATGAAATAATATTCTCGGTTGACGAGGAATGCAAAGTCACCACGTCACATTCACCTTCTGATCTGAAGCAAACGGCCCGAATTCACGGATTCGGTCCCAGCATCGTTCGACAAAATTGTGCGCCAGATGCTGCGTCGCAAACTGTGTCAAGATTCATGCAACTTGTTGAAATTTATCTAGATCTCCCTCAAAGATCAGATGGTGTGTGCCAACCGTTGAAACCTTGTCACTAAATTCCCAAATTCGAGAGAAAAAATAAAACCCAAACTTTAAATCTACTTAACCGTGGTCTCTCTTTCACATCTTCTCTTCTTTGAGTTTTCATCTCCGACACATCGATACCCTCTTCTCTTTCGTCTCTACCTCCTTGAATAGAGAGGAGAATGAGAGAGAGGGGAGGAACAAGGCCGAGCGAAGCTGAGAGCGCGGTATCATCGGAGCTCGGAGCTTTGAGTCCTCATTTCAATCGAAGCGCAACGATGAGTAGATCCGGTCGTCAAAGTACGACGACGGTCGAAAAAATGAATCCGGTCGAAAAAACGAATCCGGTCGTGAAGCGAGATGGAGATTAAGGTATTAGAGTGATTATGTGTGTATATAAGTAGAATTATAATATTAGATCTAAAAATTTAGAAGATTAAAAATGACTAGAATAATTTTAAATAATTTAGAAAATTTTATAAGAATAAAAGACTAAATCTAAAAATTAGAGTTAAGTTATAAATATCTTTTACCAATTAAAACCACTCGTCTTAAAAAAACTCCCAAATTCACAGGCTCACATGGATTTATTTTCACATTCGAACAGCACAAATTTAGTCAAGAGTCGAGATACATAGATTGTCCAGAACAGCGCAACATATGCTCCGGCAAGAGAGGCTTAGAAGTTAGAACTAAATTACGGGTGAAAGGATATATATGAAAAAAAGATTGCAACGGATTCCGAACACAGCTTCTACTAAGTGCACCTTTAAAAAAAAAAAAAAAAAAATCATTTTTCCGACTTCACTAATTTTCGTTGGCAGTTCTTTTGTTTTCATTTTTTGGTAGCACATCCCCAAAAATGACAAAGTTTATAAACAATTTAACTTGTTTGGATTCTCACGGCGTTAATATGTCATTAACTAAATGAAAGGCCAAGCGCCATTGTTGCGGCAATTATGCATGGTGATAGCATACAAAAAAGCATTATGTACATAATCCAACGAAAGAACTATGATGCTATAATTCTAATAAATAAGCTATCTTCTTTAAATTAGCCTCAATATAATTTGATCCTAGTTGTTATCTGCCTCTGGCAAATTGGACAGACTCTCAATTCCTTCCCACATTCAGCGCAAGTCTGGAAAAAAAAAATCATTTAGTATCAAGTAATTAAAAGTATAAGGAAACTCTGATACTATATACATTTGTATATGAAATGTGCCTCGAAGTACCTGATGGCCGCACCCAAAAGCAAGATTCTTTGCTTCAGCCCAGCAGATCGGGCAATCCTGTAATAGTAAATTAAAAGAAAAAAAAATAAAAAGAAGCTTCTACTGAAATTTTTTAAATGTAATGCCAGAGTTGGTATCAAGTATATGAAGTACTCATTCAAAAGTTTTTTTTTTTTCTTTTTGTTAAATTTTGAAATTAACCTCATTTGAAGTTGACTACATGATAGTTAGACCACTACAGTTATTTTTCTAATTTGAATTCGACTGTTTAACTTTTGACAAGTGAAGCGCCAATGTAAAATACAAAAGGAATGCTGACCTGGCGATCATCAGATTGACCAGAGGACGGAGAAGCATCAGTGCTCTTGTAATTTGTGGCAGTTGTATACTGAGAACTACCGCCTTGGGATGGTTTTGGAGAAGCATATGTTTGGTTTTGATTCTTTATTGGTGGAGGTAAATAAAATCTTTCAGGTACTCCTTTCCTCTTACTACAAAGTTTAAATTTTAAAGAAATCATTAAGATCTTGGATGTTCATTCTTTCATGAAAAGAAAAGAGAAAGGAAATGATAATACCCTAGAAGTTGAAGATCCATGGTTGCCTTGTACTGAGAAGGGATTTCCATTAGAGCAGCAAGAGCAAACTCTGCTTCCTTCTTACTGCCCGGTATGTTTCTAAGCATTATCTCTGTAAAATTCACAAACTAAAAAAGGAATAATAAAAAGAAAAAAGAAAAAGAAAAACAACTTTTTATCAAATGGAAATAGCTGAGAGGATATGTATCACTTGCACTGGTTCGCAATAGTACCTGAAAGTTATCAAATGCACGAGAAGGTATATTGTCATCAAATTGTTTCATGGTATCCCATGGTCCATCACCAACTCCAACCAGAACTATTGACAACGGATAATCGCTGAATATTCAAAACAACACAAGTCAGGTTCTCACAATCACGATCTTTATTCTGACAAAAAGGAAAGACAAAAAAAGAGTAATCAGATCACCTAGCTTTGACAATGGCATTGATGGTGTCGCGCTCCTGTTGGCTCAGTTGTCCCGGTTCCATGTCAACACTACGTGTCACCTATAAAATAATTTCATTTTTTTCAAATGTAAATCAGAAATAGGTAACTATGAAATAGTAAAAAATGAAAAATACTGCAATGTGAAACCTGTCCATCTGCTATTATGAGAAGGACATGATATTGGCCACCACTGTTATCCACAATCCCTATGGCTGTTTCGATTATTGGTGCAAAGGAGGTCGGGCCTGTCAAAAAAGAAGAGTAATTCAAAACACAAACTTCAATTTTAATCTTAACATATTTTCAAAACTGAGGACCTACTTAAGTTTCAGTTAGCAGTGATAGCTCTAATAGGATATTTATCCATCCTAACTTTTGAGGCACTTTATGGGCCTTTTTGTTCATGGGTCAAATAGTAAGCAAAACATCATAGTTGCCCAAAGCCCAATTCACATATTAAGACACAGTAATGCCAAGAAAATAACACATCTGGTAATGACGAGGTTATCAACTAGCCCATATAGTTACTTGTTTGTAAAAAAGAAAACCAATGAGCATAATTCATTGTGGGAAAAAGTATTATATGATTAATAAATGATGAAAAATAAAAAAATAAACCAGCTAATCGCAAATTTGGAACAAGATCTCTATATCGCTGAAGCGCCTCTTCAAAGCCATCACATGGCCGGTGGTCAGCATAGAAGCTAAATACCTCTTGATCATGAGTTGATGCTGTCATGAACCAAAGCAATAACTTTAACTTCTCCACTTGTACTAACAAATAATAACACTTTCGATGTAAATTATAATATTTTTCAGAGTCCCCTTTCAGCAATAATCATTTGGGTCTGGAAAATACATTGTGAAATACCATGTCATCTCTTGCAAAAAAATTTGGGGGTGTCAGATTGTATTCCTGAAACATTGTTAGTTTCCAAAAGTGCCCTTAGGGAAAAAGAAATAAGAAACTAACCATCGCCAAATCCAAAGCAGGGTATAAGGTTATCATCATCAAATTTAGCAAGTGATCGCCCTATAATAGATATAGCTTGTTCGTATGGGTTTGAGGTACCTCCTAGTGCATGCAAGCATCGCCTCTGGAATGAATTCTTACCTGAAATTTATTAGTTTTATTTTTCTTTTAGTACAGTTAGCACAGAGTAGATTATCATTATGTTTTTAGTAGGCAAATGGCCTACTAAATTTTCATCAAAATTAAAATTGACAAAAGAGTAACATAGTCACAAAAAGAAGAATATCAGCTAGAAAGTATTACAACTAAAATACTAAACTGCGACCCTAACAATGAGCCTCCCATAGAGACCCAAGCAAGTTTATTAGGCACCCAATAATGACAATGAAGTTTATTCAGCACAAAATAAATTATCAAACAAACTCCAAATCTTACTTTTATTTTATTGATGAGACCTATGAATTCATATTCCTAGTCTGAAATGTATAGGTGTTAACATGCTGAATATTTTAAATACTAAAATAATTCAAAACAATAACACTTATTTAATGACAAACCAGTCCATTCGTTGCTCTTTGTGAAGTCAATTCCTACAATCAAGTTTGAAGATTCGAGACCAGCTTGTGCAAGTGCATCAGTCACCTAAATAATATAAAAAAATAATCCAAATTCATTCCTTAATATTTTAAACGCCAGCTATGTACTTTTTTTTCTTGTATTGACCTGTTTTTATTAGATTATTCCATTGACTAACAAAAGTTAATCTGAAGAATTAGGTGGTAGATGATAGCATAGTCTCGTTTCATGGTTTAACCTTTCAATCACACACTTCAGTGCCAATTTTTGTCTTACACCATACCTACCATTGTTGTTCTCCTTGTTTCTTTCTCTACCAATTTTGATATCATTGTTTTTCACCTCTTACAGCATGTAATCTGGTCTAATTTAGAACTTGATCTCTCTCACTCAGGTGGCGCAATACAGGATAAAACAATATATATGAATTTATTTTCTCTTTCTGCAATACTGACATGTCAGTACTGTCATATAGATGGGTTGGGCAATTAGCACCTGAGCCCCTAGAAATTCTGAAAGTTTGT
The DNA here is from genome assembly GCA_025461045.1 of Carex parvula. NCBI lineage: Eukaryota > Viridiplantae > Streptophyta > Magnoliopsida > Poales > Cyperaceae > Carex > Carex parvula. The sequence goes on from JAJGRW010000248.1 coordinate 93,385, forward strand.
AGATGGGTATTAAAAGATGAATCAATGTCATTCCCAGTTTCCCACAACCAAAAGGTGCACATACTTTAGCATTTCTTTATGAAAAGAAAAAAGAAACAAACATTTAGATAAGAATAATATAATAAAAATTTAATGGAAGAAGAAGAGGAATGGATTACTTGGTCAAGAGAAACGAAGTCATCCCCAATTTGTGAATACTTCTGCTGAACACGGTTGACAGTGCTTGGCGGAACATAGTTGTCTGTATAATTAGCATATCTACCGTGACTGCTTTGTCCATGAGAGAAATTGCCGTTGGGTCCATTGGGACGTCTTGATTTTGAGCTCCTTCCTCCCATTAGCTATTATCAAAAGATAAATCTGTTCAAATTGAAGAAAAAGTAAAGGAAAGGCGTATCAGTTAAGCTCATTAAGTACACAAATTCGAACCACAAAGAGACGGCTACAAAGTGAAACTAAAAAATGATTTATCCCGATAATAATGCAGTCAAATCCGAATTTTAAACATTGATCTAATTACAAAATCACATGAGAGGGCAAAATCGCAGGTTAAGAAAGGACGCTACTAATTTGGAATTTCACATTCAAATCAAAAGAAGATCTGCAAAAAGAAAAAATAATGAACCGAATAACTCTAAACTATATACATTGGTCGAATTTAGCGAAAATCTGACAACTTTCTTCTTCTTTAGAACAACACAGGTGCCAGAATAGTCAAAACCACGAATCTAAGAGTGCGGCGAACTTAAGCAAGAATAAGTAGAGAAGTAGCTATTAATGCTGGGTTAAAAGGAAATAAATAGACACAGCAATTTACCAATTTGCTAATTTCGGTTTGAGGGGAGAGAGAGGAGCCGCTTCGAAGATAGATAGGATTTATGAGAAATTAATGGAGGAGTTTATATTTTTCGAATGCCGACTCGTGACTCATCTTATTACTTCTCCTAAAAAAAGGTCGGGTACTATATGAACCAACAAAATAGAAGGGAAAATATGTTCAACTTTTTGGGTAAACCAGGATCAATTCGTACATTATAACGACTGCATAAAATGCGGGGAAAACATTATCAATGGGACCAACTTTCATTTGATAAAATCCGGGTTTAGGGAGGATATGCTCAGTTTTCGGGGGGACGAAGCATGCGAAGTACGTGCGCTTAGCCCAACTTAGCAAAATATCAGGAACAACCTTGCTATCTTATGATATCACAATATCAGCTAGACTGTCACAGCCAAATTGCCAAAGATGATTTAATTAATTAATTACTTCAGGGTTTAAGGTGTAAATAAAGCTAAATTGCGGGTTAAGAATTATTTTATTTTCATTGGTACACAGTAACCGGCGTAAAAAAAGAGAACACTACTGATTGTCACGTTGACGCAGAGTGCAAAGAGACGTCATTCATCCAATGGCTAGGTTGGTGAAGAAGATAATCGTGATAAAGATAGAACCTGCTATGATAATGATATTAAGCTTGCAATTCAATATAAGTTAATTTTAGTACTTCGATCTTTACTTTATAAAAATAAATAATTGAGGATCTTCAAATCAAAATTGGATTTAGGATGTGTATTGGATTCCCTCAAAAATAGAACTTGCTAGTTGCTAACATGTACCCAATAATATATATTAAGCGCCTACGGGATTTTCTTCAAAAAAATAAAAAAAATTAAGAAAGTACGGAAATATATTCACAATGAATAAATTTAATAATCTCGACAATCAGTAAAAGAATAATCTATAATTAAAAATCCAATAATTAGACTATAATTTATACATTATGTACATTATACACATAAAAATTATTAAATGTATATATATTTATATATATTAATTTTATTGTTCATCAAACAACTTAACTATTTATATTTAAAAACATTTGATGGATAACTAAATAACATTTAAATTAAATGAAAACTTATAGATAAGACAAACAACATTTCTCTAATGATTACCTTTAAAAATCCTGTTGACTTAATTTAAAAAAATATTATTAAAATTATCAAATTAAACTGTTGTGAATTCTAACTCTTAAGGAGAAAAATATCACTAGAAAACTGGAAATAGAATAAACACTTCAAATGAGAGCGGAGGTGTGTCTGGTGGACATTAATTCAAATCGGTTCAATGTCAGCTCGAAACTATCCAATTCGCTTAACTTGATATACACAAATATTAAAACGGTATGCACAAATTATAAAGCGAATGCGTCATGCTTCACACTTCAAAAGCGTTTATGAGCCACGGCATGGGTCACAAGCCCATAAAGAAATATCCTATACATATTTTCTTTAACGATAAAGAAACGTGAAGTTCGTGTTGAGTAATGGGCGCATTCCATATTTCCATGCGAGCGAGAAATGATAACTAGATAAGATACAGTGCATTCTATCCCTTTTCTTACGGAATTCAGATTCAGCGAAGTAACTCAATTTTTGGGTTTTAGATCGGAATCATCTGATTCGAATCCGTGACAATTCATTCCGAAGTGGAGCGCGCACATCCCGACGATAAATTCAAATTTCGGAACAATCCCGAGTGACGAATTTGAATCGGACGGTCCTAACAAAATCCAAAAATTGAGTTACTTCAGGGATCCGGACCCTTTCTTACGGAGCACTATGCCACAGCGATTCAGCGAATATAAAGCCACAAAGATTAATGATATGAGTAATGCAAAATACTGGTAGCTTCTACCCAGGAATTTAAAAAAAGAAAAAAAAAAAAGATCAATGATATGAATTCATATTTGGATTAACTAGAATCCAACCTGAATCCGATCCGCTAACAATCCCATTCGGCATCCAAAAATTAGTGATGTCACTAGTAGCTCCCAACCACCGGATATATCAATAACACAACGGGTTGTGGGACAAAAGGTCTGCATATCAAATCAGACTGCGTTCTTTCCTTTTCTTTTTTTCTTTTTATTTTTTAACTCAGTTTTTCCTCTATAATTACATAGAAAGATATGTAAATCAATTTAATTTTGACAACTATAATCATAACGTCTGATCCACAGCCAATATAGGTTTTTTTTTTTTTTTTCGATAGATTGACAGAGGCTGACACAACCAATATAGTTTTTATTTTTATGGTTGGCAAAAATTATTGATAGAAAAAAGTTTATATATAAGATCCTAGTATTACTCTTATCTAACTATATAAGTTCTTAAATATAATACAAGTGATTAAAAATAAAAATCCTCATTCTTTTCACATGGAACTTGTCTTCTCTAGTCAGAGAAGAGTCTTCTATTACTCTCTCGCCAAAGAGCTCATGCTTCCGCTACCCAAGTTATATTTCAGCGTACTCTTTGTCGTGAGAAAGATTATAAGTGTCTCCGAACACAAGTTTGTAAGATACTACCATTATTTCCGATCAGAAAATTGAGATGTGCATCTAAGCCCCTCTGAAATCTCCTTGCAAAGAGGCATTCCCACATGATGTGGTTCCTTATTTCAGTCAAATTGGAGGCAGTGGCGAAGCTACAGTCAACCAAGAATAGGCAGTTGTCTACTCCTAGATTTTGAAAAACAATTTTAATCTATCAAATTGCCTACTCTGGATTTTGGAAAACAATTTTAATCTATCATGTTTGAGCTCGTTACCTACCTCTGTCTGGGCTCGTTGCCTACCCCTGTCGCAGTCTAATTCGTGAGTTTTGTATGATTTTGAGGTGTTGATTTGTGTTGAGTGTCGATTTTTGTATTAAGGCATTGTTTTGAAAATAAAATGAATGAAAGAAGATGGATGAGACAAATATGACAGGATGGGACACAATTAGGGAAATAAATCTGCTGCGATTCCAAAGAATCGCAGGGACTCTGCTTTTCCAAATCTAACAATTAATTTTTTTAAATACACAAATCTCAAAAACAAATGGTTGCTATGCACGAATCTCAAAATAGATAAATGATTGGATTTGGAAAAACAGAGTCCCTGCGATTTCAAAGAATCGCAGCAGAGATTTATTTCCCACAATTAGAACTTTAGTAAAATATCTTTGTACTTAAATTGAAAGGGCCTAAATTACTTTCCATCTTTTTGATTGAAGCTTGCTATTGAAAATGAATCAATTGGGCATTTTCTTATTTACTATTTAATTTAAGTTTTTGTTTAAATTTCAGCAGAATTTTGATTATTATTTTTTGCATTTCAATTAAAATTTGAATTTCTTTTCATTTTTTTCATTTAAGCAATTTATTATGGAATAGCTTTCTGGTTATTTTGTGTATGATTGTAATTATTATATTAATATATTTTATTAGTCAAATATTTCATCCTTACTTAATTTTAAAAAATAAGTTTTTGAATGTTAGTATTATATTAAAGCATGTTAATATACTAACTTACCTGCTGTAAGAGCTTTACAGTATTGTCCATTATTGCTTTCCCATTTTATTTACATATACTTCAGTCATATTTCTAGATTTACATCAAGTTTTTTGCAACACTTTGCTCAATTAAAATAATTACTGTATCTTCACTCAAAAAATTAACAATAAATTAAATATTAATAAATTAATAATATATTTTTTTTTACCTACCCCTAATAAAAATCCTGGCTTCGCCATTGATTGGAGGCACATTGTAGTCCCTAACAGCACTTAGAGGGGTAGATAAGGGAGTCTCAAAGATTCTTAGACGTTTTTCGATTAAGCCATCTAAACTAACAAGTCAAACAACAAGTAAAGTAAATAAAGTAGAGTTTAGAAAAGTTGACACGCAAGATGATAACGGAGTAATGCTTACGTCTCCGGGGTAGAGCAACCTCGTCGGCGCCCCTTTAATATTACCCAAAAAGAAATGATACAACTCATGACACATGAACCCAATTGTGGTGGGAAGTCACGGCCTAACTCGTGTACAAGGTGAGCCTCGAAGCTCGAGCTGGAGAGTCCATCGGGATCGTCACACAGCTATGGATATATGTGAGCAAAAATGCTCGAGCTAGTGTATCCCTTCGCGCCAACAAACATGATGCACTAACTATGATGAAAAAACTCTAGAACTAAATTCTAGACACTAAACTATATATCTTAAAAGATAAGTCGAGTGGATTTGAGTGTGTTAAAAAAATATTGAAGTTTAAGCTCACTCAACAATGGAAGCTTTCAAGAGTTGCACAATAAATGCTTTTTGAATGTGGGAGGCAGCTAGCTTAACAAAGCTGAAGTGAGATAACTCTTTTTATAGTGGGGAATTCAGATCCATTCTAACGGAAGAGATCCATTACAATGGATTTGCCAGATCCATTCTAACGGAAGTGATCCATTACAATAGAGTGTACGAATATTGAAATTAGAGTTTTCACAAATTAATTAAATTGATATTAACCATTCTGAACGTTTATGTCCGTTTAGGACAGTTAGTACAATTTATCCCACAAAACTTAATAAGCGTTCCATACGGATATCATCTTTATGAATGAAACCAAACTGGAACTCTGTCTTGTTTCGGTTAAATCCGTTCCATACTATTTGGTCCGTTCAAAGCGGATTCTCCATATTCCAACAAGCCTCAAATATACTTTACTTAATTACTCGATTATTACAAAATCTATAGCTTCATAAAGTCTTGTTGACTTCTTAGGTTCTTCAAAATAATCTTGTAATTCTCTTCATGAACCTTGATTCTTCATTTAAATCTTGTAATTAAAGCCCTGAACTTATCTTTGGTTCTTCATTACAGATCTTGTAATTAAAACTTTGAACCTGCAAACTCGATTATCACTTAATTGCAAATTTAGTCAAACAAAGTATTAGAAGATTGTACAATTATACATACTTGACTAGGGTTACAACTCAGTAGGCTCCCTTGGTAGGATAGTATAAAACGTACTTAGACTAGGTTTGATTCCTCTACGGATAGTTTAGACTTAGTTGGAACAACATTAGAAAGCACTTAATTTAGTGGGGTCTTTGGGATATTTCAACTACGGGGTAGTATAGGGAAAAAAATATACTTTCGTACCTAAAACACTTTAGTATTGGTAGCCCAAAAGCTAATCGAAAGATTCGAAAACCTTTCAAATCGCATAAACAAACACTCAGTTCACCTTGTGGGTAGTGACAGTGCCGTACACGGGGTACTTGAGGACAGTTTATACCGCACGTGGCAGTAACAGTACCGCATGCGACCGAGACAAACGTCGAAATTTGTATTTTACATGATTAAGAAAGATAGAAAACATGAACCCTAGAGACTCTCTATCTACTGTTTAACCTTATTTTAGCGATAATATCTTGATTGCATTTGTCACCACCAAACCTTTATAAAAATCCGATAACCTAGACTAGTAAAATTTGTGTAAAACTTAATGCACTATCCCTATGGATCGACACCCCAATTATACTACACGGTAGGATCATGCGCTTGTGATCTGAACGTGAGTTGAACTTAGGTTTAAAAATATTTAATAGTAGTAGTTCATTTTGGACTCATCAAGCTTTTTGGCACCGTTGCCGGGATAGAGTAAGAATTCTCCTTTAAAAAAGTTTTTTACACTGTCATTAGGTGTCTAATATAATAACTGGGACTAGGTCAAAAACTTTTTATTTTTATTATAGCATATTTATTTTTTGCATAGTTATTTTTGGCATATTTATTTTCTACATATTTACTTTTAACATATTTATTTTATTGTTAAAAAAACACAAAAATCCAAAAATGGTTAGGACTAGTTTATTTTTAGCATATTTATTTTCAGCACTTACATTGTTTTTTTTATCTCTAGGAGCAAGGTACTTTAATATTATTTCTTGTAGGTTGTCACGCTGGCAGGGACTATCAAGCCCCGCACCACCAACAACTCCAACAAGAATGATGCTATTCTACTGTCTCCAAAACCAAAGGCAAAAAATCAATCACCAAACGAAGGAAGACACGATTGAAGACGAGCTAACCTCAAATTCTAGCAACATGAGTACCCCTACCGTTCCTCCAATCACCGTCGATCCACCACGTACCACGCCAATACCATCGCCTGTTATGATGGTAAATCAACCTCCCATCAGCAACCCAACTGCGGGAGCAACTGACAACACGTCACGGCCGCTGAAGGGGAACATCCCGTTTCCCTTCAGGCATCTTGCCTCAAAAGCAGGCCAACCTGGAAGGTAGCATGACCCGCAAGCCCGACATATGTACCACATCAAGATTACATCGAGAACATTGAGGTAGAGGCCGAGCTGCAAAACAGGGCATATGACGAAAGAGTGGCAAGGTTTGAAGAAGTGACATATTTTGATGATGCCATGAGAGCAGGAGCAGCAGCTGCTAGAGCAGAGTCATTCGGTGCGGCACCATCTGATGTCCCTTCAAGTGAGTATGAGCAGTTCATTAAGGCCGTGCAATGGATGAACATGAACCTCGAGGATCTCACCACAGAATCAAGAGCCAATAATTTGTGACTTGACCAAAGCCTCAACACTATCTAATAAGAGGTTGATCAAGTGCGCAACAACATGGAGGAGATTAGGAGAAGTGTAGACAAGGGCAGGCACAAGATCCAACAGGCGCACTATCTCAATCAGCAATACTACTAACATGCTGTCATACCGGTCTCCTGTACCAACCACCACCCTACGGACTCTTCTACCCTTCTTTCTAAGAGGAGATTCATCAGCCACCACCTCTACCACCTCAAGATTGAGGTGTCGTAAGTTATATCTTTTCACGGTCTTTACTTTTATTTTTTATTGTTTAATTTTTACGCATTGAGGGCAATGCTAAATTAATTTAGAAGAAGATTAAATACAACTAGAAGAAGAAAAAAAATACATTTAGAAGCAGATGCAAGACGACTAGTAGAACATGACAAACATCCAGTACAAGATAAAACACAACTAGAAGAAGATGAAATACAGCCGTTAGAATATGAAATACAACTGTTATAAGATGAAAGACAACTTGAAGAAGATGAAATACAACCGTTAGAATATGAAACACAACTGTCATAAGATGAAAGACAACTTGAAGAAGATGAAAGACAACTACAAAAAGATTGAAGACAACAAGAAGAAGATTAAATACAACTAGAAGATGAAAGACAACTAGTAGAACATGAAAGAAAACTAGCAGAATATGAAAGACAACTAGAAGAAAATGAAAGACAACTACCAGAAGATGAAAGACGACCAGTACAAGGATAAAGACAACTACAAGAAGATGAAATACAACCAGTAGAATATGAAAGACAACCAGTGTACATGAAGCATAATCTGTACAAGATGAAATACAACAGAAGAAGATGAAAGACAACCAGTAGAACTTGAAAAACAACTAGTACAAGAAGAAATACAACTGGTACAAGGTGAATGACAACTAGAAGAAGGTGAAATAGAACTAGAGGAAGAAAAAATACTATTAGACGGAGATGAAAGACGACTAGTAGAACATTAAAGACATCCAGTACAAGATGAAAGATAACTAGAAGAAGATGAAAGACAACCAGTACAACATGAAAGATAACTAGTAGTAGTACAACATGAAAGACAACTACAAGAAGATGAAAGACAACCAGTACAACATGATAGACAACTACAAGAAGATGAAATATAACCAGTAGTTGATGAAAGACAATAAATAAAACATGATACACAACCAGTATAAGATAGGAGACAACTAGAAGAAGAAAGACAACATGTAGCACATGAAAGACAACTACAAGAAAATTAAATACACCAAGTAGTAGATGAAAGATAAATAGTATAACATGAAACATAACCTGTACAAGATGAAATACAACTTGAAGAAGATGAAAGACAATCAGTAGAATTTGAAAAACAACCAGTACAAGAAGAAATACAACTAGTACAAGGTGAAAAACAATTAGTAGAACATGAATGACAACTAGAAGAAGGTGAAATATAACTAAAGGAAGAAAAATACAATTAGACAGAGATGAAAGACAACTAGTAGAACATTAAAGACATCCAGTACAAGATGAAAGACAACTACAAGAAAATGAAATGCAACTAGTAGAATAGGAAAAAAAGACAACCAGTATAACATGAAACACAACATGTACAAAATAAAATACAGCTTGAAGAAGATAAAAGACAACCAGTAGAACACGAAAGAAGACAACAAGTACAAGATGGAATACAACTAATAGAAGATGAAAAAAAACTAGTAGAACATTAATGACAACAAGAAGAAGATGAAATACATTTAGAGGAAGAAAAAATAATTAGAAGGAGATGAAAGACAACTAGAACATGAAAGACAATTACAATGTGAAAAACAACAAGTAGAACATGAATGAGTACTAGAAGAAGATCAAATACAACTAGAGGAAGAAAAAAATACATTTAGAAGCAGATGAAAGACGACTAGTAGAACATGACAGACATCGAGAACAAGATAAAAAGACAACTAGATGAAGATGAAAGATAACTGGTAGAATATGAAAGACAATTAGTACATGAATAAAGACAACTTGTAGAAGACGAAAGACAAACTACAAGAAGATTGAAGACAACAAGAAAAAGATTAAATACAATTAAAAGAAGACAAAAATAATCAGATGAAATACAATTAAAAGAAGATGAAAGATAATCGGTAGTAGATGAAAGACAACAAGTGGAACGTGAAATACAACCAGTATAATATAAAAGACAATCAGTACAAGATGAAAGACAACCAGTAGAATATAAAAGACAACTTGAAGAAAATGAAATACAACCAGTATTAGATGAAAGACAACTAATAGAATATGAAAGACAGCCGGTAGAAGATGAAACACAACTAGTAGAAGATGAAAAACGACCAGTAGAACATGAAAGACAACTAGTACAAAATGAAAGACAACTAGAAGACGATGAAAAAAGACAACAGTAGAACATGAAGACACCTAATACAAGATGAAACACAACAAGAAGAAGATGAAAGACAACCAGTATAACATGAAAAACAACAAGTACAAGATGAAAGACAACTAGATAAAGATGAAATACAACTAGAGAAAGAAAAAATATAACTAGAAGAAGATGAATGAGAACTAGTACAAGATGAAAGACAACTAGAATAGATGAAATATAACTAGAAGATCATGAAAGACAACAAGTAAAACATAAAAGACAACTAAAAGATGAAATACAACTTGAAAAGTAAAGACAACCAGTAGAAGATGAAATACAACTAGTAGTGATGACAGACAACCAGTAGAAAGTGAAAGGCAACTAATAGAACATGAAATACAACAAGTACAAAATGGAAGACATCTAGAAGAAGAGGAAATATAACTTAAATAATAAGAAATACAATGAGAAGAAAATAAAATACAACCAGTAGTAAATAAAACACAAACAGTTGTTGTTCTATGCAATCTTCTAATTACTCTATTTGACTAATTTGCAAAACATACAATAATTGTATTTAACGATTTTTCTTTGTATGAGTGACTTTGTAGGTTCAAGAACATTATAGTTCCAAGATTAAATTTGAAGAACCACAGAAATCAATAAGACTTTACGAAAATTAAGATTATAAATGGTAATACCAAATAGAGAATTAAAGTATATTTGAGATTGTTGATTTCTGAGACTATGTTTGGTACAGAAGTAAATCGTTCAGTACGGAATGTATTGAATGGTACAGGACGGATAATGAAGCGTTTCAGTATGAAATAATTATTCCTGTTAGCAATCTTTGAGAGAGCTAAAATTTCAATACTCCTTTGATAATCTCAAATCCACTTAGCTAATCTACTTCTAGATTTAGTTAGAGTGTTACTGGAGATCTACTTTAGTGCTCACTTCTTATAGCAGTGTGACTTCCCGCTTGTAGGACATTAAGGGTTCACCGGCTCGAGTGTATCCGCTCACATATATCCATAGTTGTGTGACTATCCTCTGCATAGGACTCTCCAACTTGAGCTTTTAGGCTCAACCTTGTACACGAGTTGTACGTGACTTTCCACCTTTGTTTGGGCTCATGTGTCACAAGTTGTACCGTTTTCTTCATTGGATAATAGGAAAGCCGCACCGACGAGGTTGTGTTGCCCCAGAGACGTAGACATATTAAGCCGAACTCCGTTAACATCCAGCGTGTCAATCTCTCTTACTCTATCTATTTACTTACATTATTGATTGATTGCGGTTATTTGCTTGTTTTACTTACCGTCACTGAAAAACATCTAAGGTTCTTTAAGTCACCATATTCACCCTCCCTCTAGGAGCCGTTAGGGACAACATCAGTAATTCTGAATAATCTATTGAACCAAAATTTGTGATCTTTTTATGGAAATGTTTAAAAAACCTTACTCTACATGCATGCCAATTGATTATGGTTTTTTTGGGCTTCATGGCTATACCAAACATAGGTTGAACAGAGGGGTATATTAGGGATAGTGTTGTCATTTTTAGTGTTTTTTCCATTTTCAGAATATGAACTTTGAAAATCTATAATAAATCGACAAAAAATGCTATAAATGCAAAGTTTGATCCTAAACCATTTGGTTTTAGTCCTCTATCCATTTAGCTAAAAGGACACCATTCACAAGCCAGATATGACCCATAATCCTCCATTAATTTTAAGTGTACAAACCTTTTTCCCAATTCACCAGACAATTAATCCCTCTGCAAGTATCATTTCCTTTCCACAGGAAGTTCCTTCTCATTTTGTCGATATGCTTTATTAATCCCACTAGGACCTTTAGTGCTTTCATGTGATGCAAAGCCATTATCGATAAGACTGCCTTGACCAACGTGACTTTTTCGTTGTATGACAGAAAGTTGGATGTCCACCCTTCCAATTTTCCTTGTACCACTGAAAGCATAGGTTGGAACTTAATCTTCCCTGACTTTTTAACTGCCAATGGTAACCCCAGATACCTGATTCACAGGCTAGAAGATGGTGATGACAGAATCAGCTGAATTACCTTTACTAGGTTTTGTGGGACCGCTATTCGAACGAATGTGCTTTTGTCTTTGTTGATCCTTAGACCCCTAAGGTCCGCATACACATTGATAATATGACTGATAACCTTTAATGTCGTCAAATGCACCTCACAGATAATTAGTGTGTCGTCGACATACGGTGTTGTTTCTGAAGACAAGTACACCGGAGCTGGCAACACTTCTACCACATTTGCACGGAATCACCAAGATGAACAGCATAGGTGACAACGAGTCTCCCTGACGCAAACCTCTTCTATGTCTAAAGAATCTGGAGTGAACTCCATTCACCCTGATCGAGGAGGATGATGTGCACATAATATTACAAACTGAATAGGTCCACCGCAGTGGAAACCCCCTCTCTATAAAAAGATTCATTTAAAAGCACCAGTCTACCGTGTCGAATGCTTTTTTCAAAAACCATCTTATACAGAACCACCAACAGTTTCCTTTTTACAGTAAAAACTCATAAATTCCCTTGTCGAGAGAAATGATTCCATCAAGGATCTTCCCCTATCGAACGCCGTCTGATTAGACGTGATCAATTTCAATAGGTATGGGCAATCGTGTTAATCACGTTGATCGGTTGGTAGTCTAATATTCTCTCAGGGTTGTACTTCTTGGGGATAAGCGTGATAGATGCCCTGTTTAGCCTCTTAACATAAGCGTTATTAGAGCTAACTCCTGAAAAAAAAGCCATGATGTCATACTTGACCATTCGCCAGAAGGCCTGATAGAATTCTATCGGTAGCCTATCTGGTCCACTTGTCTTGCCCCTTGGCATGTCATTAATGGCATGTAATGCCTCCTCCTCTGAGATTGGATCATCCAGGGACTTCAGATTCTCGACAAAAGCGGGACCAATCTTTCCAGACATATTAAAAGGCCTATGATGTTGAGCTCTTTGTCCCAGGATTTCCTGGAAATGCTGCCACAGGAATTCTGACATATCATTAGTAGGAATCACTGTCCTCGTGTCCGAGAGAACTGATGCCATCGAATTAGTGTTCTTCTTACAATTTGCCACCGTATGAGAGTACTTGGTATTTTTATCCTCCAGTTTGAGCCAGGTGCAACCTGATCTCTCCTTCCATTTAGCTTCCCTATCGCCAGCTAGAACCCGGATGTGTTCTCTCAGTCGAATCCTCAGCCTGAATTTGATTATAATTAATTCTCTAAGTTTCGCCGCTCTGTCTGAATTCGATTTCTTCAACACCCATTTTGAACGGGATATATATATATATATAGGAATTGGCTAGCATGCTACGCGTAGCTAACTCCAAAATATGCTACGGTATTTTCTGTCGTTGAATTGCTTTAAAATTCGTGCACAACATGGAGCGCTAATTCTAAGTTAACGGAGATGGAAAATTCAAAATCACGCTTCTCTCTCTCTCCGTTAATGTTCTCGTATCAAAGTTCCAAACCCTTCTCCTCTCTCTCCTCTCCCGACCAAATCATTTCCCCAGCCCTCACTAGGGTTTTTACTCTTCCTCTCCGTCGCACCCCTCCTCCCCGCCACTGTCCTCTACAATCGCGGCATCCTCATTTCCTCCTCTCGCACGTTGCCCTCTCTCCGATACCAGATCTCCTCTTTGCCAGATCCCCTCTAATATCAGGTCTCTCTCACCAAGCATTGTCACCAAGCATTGTTTATTTTGTCTATTTAAATATTTTTGCATAACGATTTGATGAAATGTAAGAAGTCAGTTTAGCATATGACCATTTTGAAAAATTACTGCGTTGGGTTCAGTCACATAGTATATATTGGTGCCATATAAATCAATTTTGTCCATTCAGTTGCTTGTTTAGTTGCACTATGTTGTTTAAATTTCTACCGTGTTAACTGTCTGCTGGTAATTTCTTAACCAACCAGTGTCATTACATGTCAATATCTGCTGAAATTTCTGTACTGTGAAAGTCAACCTTGATTGGATATGATAGTATATTATTTTTAATGTTTTTCCATATAATTGCTTACTGTGATAAATGTGTGGATGGATCTGACCACCATTGCCGGGTATTTACTAGTACTTTATTTTATTTTATTTTTTAAAAAGAATCCGACTTTATCCTTGCAAAACTTGAGACGTTCCAGGATAATCATCAAAGCCAAGAAATTTGAAATAGTACATCTCTTGATGGCTGCAGAAGTTGTAATTGTTTCTACAAATATGACTGATATATACTATTTTTGACAAGGATAAACCAGAAATTCTCGTCTTAATTCCTCTCTCTTTTTATGTGCTGGTTCTGGTTTACTTTGCAAACGCAAACCAAGAAAAAACCAAAAAGAACATTGTGCTGTGTAAACAGTTATGGGAACTGCTTCCAATTCCTGTATGGGTCAGTACATTACCCACCTCCCAGATTATTGAGGGTCCGGATCCCCTAAAGTAACCCAATCTTTGGGTTTTGGATCGAGACCGTCCGTTTTGAATTCGTCGCTCGGGATCATCTCGGAATTCGAATTCATCGTCGGGATGTGTGGCTCCCTTCGGGGATGGATTTTTGCGGATTCGAATCAGACGGTCTCGATCCAAAACCCAAAGATTGGGTTACTTCACTGGATCCGAATTCGATTATTGAGAGGTAAGACCCAATATTTCTTATATTTGACTTTTGATGTAACCAACAGAACCATAGGCACTTTCATCTTTTTAGGGGTTGTCTGCGAATAAGAAGCAATTATTACAAATGTCTAAATTGCCCCTAATGCATACATTATATTTCATACATGCAAACTGTACCTTTAGGTCATGTGGAGAAAGATGTTGATGAACTAAACTCCAGAGTACAAGGTGCCAATCGTCGTGCTCGCAAGCTGCTTGGGATCTCCCTCCCCCCATTGCAAGACATGATGAACTAAACTGTAGCTTTATTGTTCAAATTGAATGTATTGTAGTGCTTGATATATATTTTATTGTGTTGATGTAATGGTATTATTATTTTAATTTGTGTTGCCTTGTATATGACATTATTATTTTAATGAAACCATTGCCCTTCATGTTGTATGAAATTGAGAATGGATATGTAAATTGAAGCTTTATTATCCTACTATATTGAAATCAAGCAAGGATTTTTATGGTAATCAAGCTTTCTTATCCTACTATGTTGTTTATTTTCTTTACTGTTTCTTGAGTTGAATTAGATGTCAGAAAGTCAAATGAGTTAGATGATTGAATGAATTTCACTAATATCGTTGCTTATTTGAAGGATGTATGTGATGTTATGAGCAATTGATGTATACTTCTCTTTACTTTAATTTACAAACATCAAGTGTTACAAACATCAAAATAAGGAAGCTGTTTTGCAAACTAATAAATTAAATTTCAAGCTTACAAGCTAACAAGCAGTTTTGAAACAAAAATAAAACATACAAGTAACATTTCAAGAGTTTCATATAAATGTAGATGTTTACAAAAAATATTAAGAGATTAATAACAGGTTGTTAGGTTAAACAAACTCTTGTAACTCTTGTAATCATGCCTATAAATAAAGGCACTGAGACTCTGTAATCGATTGAGCAATAATACAAATCATTACGATCATCTCTCTTCTTATATATGTATTTAGTATTACAGACCAGTACCAGGCCTTACATTCATTGTACCAAGATGTTATGATAATACAATACCATTAGAAATCCTGTTGGCTATTTGAAAAATTATTCGAGAGAAGAGATTGAGGTGTGGCTTGATGTGCCTCTCTTGGCTCGATAGCTATGCGAACAATACCATGATCCCAACAAATCGAGAATTACAGCTGAGAGGCAAACGGGATAAAATCCAAATGAGCTGCTATGTGTCCCCAACTAGTGCATCTCAACACACTTCAACCTTCTGATCTAGAGTGCTTCAGCACCTTGGGATCCTAGATAGAGCAAGAGACATGAGTCAACCAATCCTAGTTAGGCTTCTACACTGATTTCCTAGTGACATTAAAACCTTGTAGAGAAAAAAGAATCCATTAGAAAAACCAATACATTTAGAAAAATAGAACGTGTGTGCTGAAGAAAATGATGGCAGGAGAACAAATATAGATAGGGTAAAAAGGAGTGCGGATGTACAAACTACCATTTTGAATAAAGAAATTTCAAATAAATAAGAAGAAATGTAAAGGCAATAAGGAGCCTAATTTTGAGCTCTTTAATATATTGTATAAAGACCAGAAAACCTTGTAGGAAGAGTTCATCTTTCTTTAACTCAAAAGGATTAATATGAAAAGCTTAACAAATATAAGGAAATACTTATATCTCACTGATAAGAGTAGGAGTCGGTACTTTCTACCAGTCTGGTACCTGTTAAACGAAGTCTCCTATTATTATTGAGCTGGGTAACATACGGGTTTATCAAAAGCTCAATGGAAGTAATTCCAAACATTCTCCTAAAGTAGTAACAGTAATCATACATGCTAAAAAGAAATCAAACATTCGCATACAAAATCTCCCAAAAACCAAGAACCAAAAGGCTGCTTTAACCAATTCAGTTAACAAAGATTTTCACCTACCAAACAAGAAGATAAATGACTAAAGAAAGTCTTGGTAAAATACTATATACCTCCATACTCCTTCGTTTCAGGATATAGGTAAGAATTTGGTAAAACCAACACAACTCCAGGCAAACCTGCAATTCAAATAAAAAAGTATAAGAAACAAAAGGAAAATATGCCAGGCACGAGTGACAAAAAGAAAATAGCAGAAAATCCTAGATGTACCTATGAACTTCTTTCATAGACATTTCTTCGGACATTTGGGAGCCAGTATATGTTTTTGTGCTACAT
>JAJGRW010000248.1:115071-256917 GCA_025461045.1 Carex parvula
TACAGCATAAAAGTTCATTTTATACTCTTTGTTCGATCTGGCTCATTTTATACTCTTTGTTTTTCAATTGATTTCGCTAATACATTTTTGTACAAATAAAATATATAACTTATATTGGCACGACAAATTAGCAATACAAATGATTTCATTCGTTTAGAAAATAGTAAAAGATTAAAAAATCTATGTACAAAAGGATGCTAAGAAAGCATGTGCTGAATATAATTAGCACTTAACATTAGAATTCAAATATGTTGTTCTTCTTATATAATAACTCAACCTTACTTTTGTTATTTTCTCTCTATCTCTCTCCTTCTCTCTCTGTTTTTTTTTTTTTTTTGGATTCACCTTCTCTCCTTTCTCTGTCTCTTTCTAACATAAGGATTGCAACAGATTTGAATTCCTTACACTAGGACGACATTGGAGATACAATACGATGAAAACAAATGGAAATTAAGAAATTGCATATTTTTATAGTATTTATAATATGGAGGGAGAGATGCATCATGATGTTCAAAGACAAAAAATCACACGTCATACTGGCACGACCGCATGAGATATAATTGATTGAGAAGTTTTATCCGATATGAAAGAAACATATAAAGGAGACAAATTGTAATTTAAGAAAATTACTTTTGTGTTGTTTTCTTTTTCTTTATGCAGACCAAATTACTGGATATCCAATAATTGGTCAGGCTGAAGGTCAGATTTTCTGGTAAGTAATAATAAGTGTTGTAAATAACGATATGCGTTTGTCGGATAAATAAAGTATTGCTAAGCGATTAATCGATATGTGGCTAATTAATTAGAATTTTGTGAATAATTTTGTATTTTCATTAAATTTATGTGTATATACTCATAATTTATTCAAAATTATTAATTTAACTCATCAAACTTACCTATTAAATTTATTTTAACTTAATTTTCTTGTTAATTAATAAAGTTAAATGAATTATCATTTAAAAAATATTTAGATAAGATAAGATAAAGTATAGTGCATATCATAGATAAATGCAAAAAAATAATAATAATAAAAATGACCGACCAATCGACCGTATAAATGAAAAAACAGACGATTATTCGGGACGTTCCCATCCGCAAATAGCTTCCACATCCAAACTGACTAAATGACCAATTAGTCAGCCGACTTGACCGTTTTTTACAATACTGGTTGTAAAATAATAATAATAAAAGAGTGAGGCTATAGTACATATACATAACACATATTGTATTATACTATGGATCAATATTTTCATTTTCAAACTTCAAACAGACGATCTGAACTGTTCAATATGATTACCATGCGAATATGTACTTGCATCTATATTTTACATTTTTAAATTTTTTTACTATTTTTTTAGATAGGTAAAAAATCACTATTTCTAATGATTTAGAATTTTCAGATTAAGCTATTTTCAACCTATCTAAAAAATTAGTAGAAAAAATATAAAAATATAAAAATTGTTCAACAAGTACATTTTCATATGAAGATTTGGACTTTAAATTTAGAGATGATATTGAAATTAATAGAATTTAATTGCTTATTTTTAACTTTGCAAACAACCTTCTGTGAAATTTTAATAAAGAACGACACAAAATTCGAATACTAATTTTATGACAAAGGTCCAAAGATTTTGAAATTAATCTCAATAAATTATTTTTTGCAGTTCTGTTAAATTTATAAATTACAGTATATCCATTACATACTTTTTAAACAGCACATCATCAGAACCAAAGAAAAGCGAGGTACTTATCTAGTTATTATTATATCATTCAAATAGCTCACATACAATACTAACTCATAATCTGATTTTGTAATTTTTATTGAAAAATTGTATCGAATAAATAAATTAATATATATATAGAGAGAGAGAGGGGTTGGCTAATATAAAAACGTTTGTTCCGGAGCCGTGGTGCAACCAATTGGTTTTCCGATTTTCAAAATTTAAACAATCAATCGACTTTAAATGGTTTTAGGGTTCAAAGTTTAAACAGTTTAAACCGTGTTGGAGATCAAATTTTACATTTTTTTGAATTTTTTTACTATTTATTATATATTTTACAAAAATATTGTTTTTAGACAATTCTAGACAATTGAAAAGCAACAGTTTTGTAAAATACTTAATAAATAGTAAAAAAAAAATTAAAAAATATAAAATTTGATCTCCAAGCACATTTTAATATAGATATCATGTTGAACAGTTTGGATCGACTATTTAGACTTTGAAAATAGCAAAATCGAATTGTTATAAGATGTTGTAACTTGCAAATGTTGTAAGTGGATCCCTCCTTATGTATATATATACATATATCATGCAAATATATAGCAATTTTTTTTAACATAATTTTCATCGACACATCAAATATCTTAAAAATTAATTATAAATAAAGTTGTAATTGCAAACGCACTACCGAAGTAAGCAATCAACTACTTATGTTATAGTTTAATGATAGTGACATATATAGTCTCGTATAATTATATAAATAGGGATTGGGTTGAGGTTTTAGTTTCGTGGTTATGCGAGTAGTGAGCAAAAAGTAATAAAGAAGGTGATATTTGATTGTGGACTAAACAGAAGGATAAGAGGGCTTTAAGTCTCACTTATTTTGCTAAATGTGGTTTAATTGAGTCGGAATAAGATAGAATAAATTGATCTTTAGACTGATTTAAATTAGTCTAAATTAACTCACCTATTCAAGTGGTTTAATTTTATTAGAATATGAGATCTAAATTTTCATTGTTTTATTATTTAAGTTTTTATTTAAAAATGTAAAATAAGCAATTAATGTTGTTTCCATTTAAACATGAATGAACTAATAACTTTATCAATTATAGAATCAACCATTTTTTAAATGGCATAACTTTCTAAATTAACAAAACATACAATTTAGAAAATAATTAAAAAATATATTTTTTGGAATTGTATGACAAATCAATAATGTATTTTTTGTTTAGCAACCTAACCTATTTTTGACAAAATAAATTGGTATACATATAAGTTTATAAATAAGATTCACTAAATGCAATGTGCATCTCTAACATATAGAATTAATTTGTACATAACTCATTTTCTTGTACAATTTCTTTCAATCAAAATGAAAAAAAAAAATACAAAGAATAGTTTTATTATTGATATTACAAATTTTGTAAGACAAGAATTTGTAATATCAAATCATGCCTTAAGCCACCAAATTCTTAGCAAACTAGGAATAACTTTAGGTATCAATTAAACATGAATAATTTAAATCAGCCTAAGGTGGAATAACCAAGTTAGATCTCATTAGCTTTAGTCCACAACCAAATACCACCTTAAGCCATCGTGGGCTAAATTTAATTATGTCTTTTGGAAACGTGTGTAACAAGTTTGGAACATGAATCAAAGTTGATGACTAATTACCACCGGTCATGATTTGTTTTTCATTTGTTCATAATCCAACAAGGCACGTCAGGGGATATATTGTCACCAATAATATATTGTGCACTGGTAGCTGTCAATGGCAAGCTTTTCTAATTAATAAACCACGTTTGTTAAAGGTAGATCGACATGATAAGGTTATGATCAATGTTAATTAAAAGTTGATTTAGTTTTGCTCAAGTATCTGTGATGCAGGTATTATATTAAAAACGAAAAGAAAAAAGTAGAAAGCTAGGCTCGTCAAATTAGCTTTGCAAAAATATAGTTAATAATTCAGAAAATTAGTTTAAGGTCACTATCAGAAATTAGGTTCTTCTCCAATCGAAGGAGGGACTATTGTTTTTTTAGTAAAGGAAGAAACTAAACCTATTACTTTTATTATTTTTAAACATACAATTTCTCACGAGCATCGCCTTAGCTATCATGTTACACGTGGTTCCTGTAGAAAATTGATTGTTGTATCTAAAAATATCAAATCTGTCCATATGGTATTTCAAAATTTTCAATCGAGTGAGTAATTGTAAGTATGTGTTTAGCACTGTCTAATTAAAAAGACAAAATTTGGTACTTAAATTATTGAAATCAAAATTAAATAAGTTCAACTAAGTTTATCAAAATAATTTACATATAAAATATTTAACAAAATGAAAAATAGTTGAAAAAGTATCATATAAAAAGAATTTACTACAAAATTAAGAACTAAATAATAGAACTTTTAAGACATTGGTTAATAATTAAGTGTATAGTATTAAGTATACATTTTATTTGTCTATTATATATTTAGCTTTTTAACTTTTATTTAATGTCAACAAATGACTTCTTCATCGGGTTTTGAAGGAAGATTGAAGCATTCAGTTCTTCAATGAAAAACAAAATTCTTTGATCCGAATTAATTATTTCTTCGAAATTTAGCTTGTACCATGAATTTCTGATAGAAAACAATTCCAACATATATAAACAATAAAAAAAAATTCAATCACAGCTTGAGAAAAACTATTCCAATATGAGTTGTAAAACCTAGAACATCGATATTTATTCAGCCGAACAGACCCTCTATAGTTCGCCTGATGAGTAGCTAAACAAAATGTTGACACGGTGTAGTCATACTCGCTCTACTGCTACGTTTGCATATTAAGAGAAGAGAATAAACATGCTCATTGACTTGCTAATCTGATGCACATTTCGTAACTACTGGTTTTACTTTTTCTCTTCTTTTTAATTTTTAGCGATGAGAGATTTTACAAGTAGTTCAGTGTATATGACATTATCTTTGTGTAATAAGAATGTTGAAACAGACTTATAATTTGCTCTGATATTTAATGAAATCGTCTAAAGACTTACAATAAAAAAAAAAAAAAAGAATGATGCACTTGTCTGCTCCGTAAAAGATAATATCTTGTCCGGTAGCTCATCTGGGACAAACATAATATGATTTTGATTTTTCAAAATAGATGACACTTGACAGTTTTCTCAATGCCAAACCCCGACCAAAATTAATGTATCTCAGTTTATTTAGGAAAACAAAATAATATAGTCAAGCTTATCCAAAAGTTCTAAGAGAAAAAAGCAAATGAACCGCTATCAATCCCTGCGTATTACATCACCATATATGCCTTGCAAGTTATTGACTAAAATAGTGCTAGAAATAGATAGTAAGGGATATGTGTTACTTCATGACTTATTTGGGAAAAATAATAACCTAACCATTGCACCCAAAATTTCTTTGAGTGCTAATAAATATATTGAAAATTACCTATCTTTTTCGATATTTCGTTCGATTACAAAATTCATGTTGAACTGTGTTATGTACTTATGTTTGAACTTTCCGTAGACTTGTGCCCAATTAGTTAACAATGACAAAAATAGAATGCCTTGAGATGTGGGTTTATGAGATGGTACAAAGCACCTTTTTGTTATGTTGAACAGATCCTGGATGTGAGAATGATCTTCAGTGCTATTAATTTCTCATTCCTGATGAAAATAGATTATACAGATTTTAATTTTCAATTTTCATCATCTCTAATTCTCTACTCTCTGTACTTCCAAAGAAATATGCAAGTTGCGAAGAGAAAATTTTCAAAATCAATGTAGAATGCCAAGCTTTATGGGCTGGGGTCCAATAACATAGGCAGGCCGTGTAGTTCTTTTTTCTTTTTTAGAATAGCTTGTCCAGTGTAATGCTTTGATAGAGCCAGAAGCCCCAAGACAAACTGTGTAATCCCATTTTGGGCATAGGTTGAATTGGGCCTGGTAAGATTTGTAAAGGGAAGCCCAAAAAATCATAGTGTTGGGAAAAAAAAATGTAGAAAGTATATTTTCTATTTATTAACTTTCCAATGCACTGTTTTCCCTTACCTCTCATAGGCAGCAATTAATAAATTGCAATTGATCTTTAGATTTCCAAGACGGTAAATATTGCAAAAAAGAAAAGAAAAAAAAACTGAGATAAACTGAAAAAATAAAAGAAGAAAGACAACTAAAATAAGCTGGTTATATTTGTTTAAATTTGCTGGCAACACATCCGAAACAAGTCCAAGCAAATTATCAAATTTTGCTAGAGTTTCTAGGGTTTGAGAAGAGAAAGAGAGCAAGAGACAAATAGACAAAGAGACAACTTAAATTTATTTGTATTAGACTTAATTTCTTTCTCTTACAAAGAGTCTACATATATGCAATACCATAAACATACATAGCCCAATTGGTCTGAATAGTAATTTGGGTCATAACATAACAATCTCCACCTTGAATCAAATTGCATCTAAAACAAACTAAAACATAAAGCAAATGCATAAAAGACATAACCTAAACAAAGGTAAACATAAAGATAAACTAGCAACATGCTAGGAACAAAGCGACACCAAACTTGAACAAAGCTTGAACTTTGCAATTGAAAGAGGCTTTGTGAGCATATCGGCTAGATTCGACTCGGTACCAATCTTCTCCAGGGCAACCTTGCCTTCCTTGATCACATCTCGAACAAAATGGTACCAAATGTCAATGTGTTTCGTCTTTTTATGATACATGCGGTCCTTGATCAAATGTATCTCGCTTTGGTTGTCATAAAACACCGTAATATGACTCTCGAAAGAAGACATCTCACTAACAAATGCCTTGAGCCAAATAGCTTTCTTAATAGCCTCGGTAATTGCCATGTATTCGGCATCGGTATTTGAGAGTGCAACGGTGGCTTGAAGTGTAGACTTCCAACTAATTGCACAATTTCCAAGGGTAAAAACATAACCCATCAAAAACGCCTCTTGTCCAAATCACCCGCAAAATCCACAATCACAAAACCCGTTAGTGTCTTTCCATTACCAAACTCCAAACGAGCATCAATAGTACCTCTCAAATAGCGGAAGATCCACTTCACCGCTACCCAATGCTCTTTCTCCGCACAAAAGAGATATCTACTTACCACACTAACGGCTTGAGCAATGTCGGATCGAGTACACACCATCAAGTACAAGAGACTCCCGACCACACTCGAATATGGAACCTTTTAAATATATTTCTTCTCATTATTAGATTTTGGGCTTAAAGTGACCGAAAGCTTGAAATGCGCTGCAAGAGGTGTTGAAACAACTTTCGCTTTCTCCATGCTCAAATGGCGTAGCACTTTCTCGACAAAACTCTTTAGTAAAAAAACAACTTTTTTTTGAATGAAATCCCCACCATCCAACTTCTTGAAATAGACAACTATCATAATTGAAACGATAGAAACTAATACTCACCATGAATGAGTCGAATTTTTTGTACCATTTGTCGCCATGAAAGCCATAAATAGACTTCTTCAAAAGACACACACGGTCCTTCTTTTCCATCCAAGACATCCCCCGCTTTCCCTTGATGAAGGAGTTCGGGTAACTTTTGGTACCTTTCCCAAGCTAGATGTAATTGGTCTTTTTTCAATCCGTCCCTAGTCATAATGATTTAGTCTACACAACACCAACTAAGAATTTTTTAAAAACATTGGACATATGGTTATTCCATTCTACCGAAAAAAATTTAGTTAGCACTTAGCACCCTAATAATTCAGAATTAAACAATCACCACTCAAAACCTCACAATTTAATTGTTACCACTCACACTCTCTGGGGGCGCACCAATCCTGGCTGGTGTGCTAACTAGAAAATGCACGAATTTGATGCGCATACTGGAGAGACGCACCCTAGGAAAGAGGTGAATAGCACGAATTATTTTTTTTTCTTTGGTATGTCAGATTTTATGTGTTAGCCTATAGGCTATAGGACAAAACAGTAAGACAATTTGGGACAGGATCCGATGTATTTGTAAAAGATCTTTTATATGCATGCAACATTTTGAAAACTAGAAATCTGAATTGCGAGATACGTCAGGATTACATTTGTAGCTTATGGAATTCAAAATTAATTCATGCAATTAAGATACGACGTGTTATTTTCTTTTGTCGTGCCTAAGCTATTGAGTAGTCTGATCTGATCCGCCGAAATTTTTTATCTCAGACTCGGAAAAAATTGTCAAAACATTGCGAGTCCCTTCGGCTAGTTGCAAAGATACATGCAAGTTGCCAAGATAGAATTTCCAAGACCAATGTACAATGCCAAGCTTTATGGGCCTGGGGTCCAATAACAAGCTGGGGCGCTCTGTACGGTTCCATTTGGGCATAGGTTGAATTGGGTCTGGTAAGGTTCGTAAAAGCCCAACAAATCATAGTGTTGGGTAAACAAAACAATAAATGCAAAAAGACTTGTTCAATTTATTAACTTTTGAATGCACTGTTTTTTCCTTACCTCTCCAACTCAATAACTAATAATTTATGATTGTATCTATTGATGTCCAAGACAGTAAATTGCAGGAAAAAAAAGAAGTAAAAGAACTGAAATAAGGTATTTATTTTTGTTTAAACTTGCTGGCAGCACATCTGAAACAAGTCCCAACCAATTATCAAACTTGTATGCCTATAAGAAAGCCAACAAAGAAGGTGATAATAATTATCCATGCAAACAATTCATCATAGGAAACCGGTCTCTCCATTTCCTCGATCTGTACCGAATAAAATAAAATAAAAAATTTGAATGTGTGATGGAGGAATTTATGTAGTTTCCGCTAATTGTGATTTAAAAAAATGAACCGGTAGTTTCTCACCTGGTCAAGACTGGGCCGAGGTGCACTTGAATCGTGTCCCACGGGCTACATTGCGCCGAAGAAAGACAAATTAGTTAATGTAAAAAGAATTTAGAATCAATATCTTCTTCAATTTCTTGATTTAAGTCTACAAGGCAAATAAATTAACCATATTCAGTGAGGTGGCCTCAAGGTAAATGAATCTTGACTTCAATTGCTTGATTTCTCCTTCAAGAGCAGTATTTCTGATTTCTATCTCAGCTATCTTCTTCGTATCTTTCTGCAAGTAAATCAATACAATATTTTATTTTATTTGGATAATTCTAGTGTGCATTCTAACTTTTACGATACAACTGACTTTGTGGTACATATATTTAAAAAATATTGTTCAAATTAAAAAAAACTCATGTGTTTGGAGGAAGTCATTTCTTCTTTAAGCTGCTAGGATTAAAGGCCTGCTTTTGCAACTTAGCACCTGATTTCAGTTTCAGTCTATAAAGTTTTTGGTTTTTGTATAAGTTGAAGGGCTTATATGTAAACTTCTGTCTTTACTGTTATGATGCATTTTGTCTTTGCTACAATACTGGCTATGTTGAGCCTTTAGTTTTTTAAAGGGCTTATATGTATGTTACTTTTGTAAAAACTTCACAGTGACTGTGTACCAGCTGTTCGGTACCAGTTTACTGTTGCATGGTTTCATTTTAATGAAATCGGTGAGTACCCTCACTATTTGTTATTTTTTTGTTTTTAGATTTTCAAATAAGACGTGTATCAAATTTGAGTTAATTTTTTAAAAAAATGATTAGTTATTTATGATAAAGTCAGTTAAATTCCACCCTTTAATTTTTTAAGTTGTTCAGTACTTCAAATTATTTGAGAATACATCTACAATTTAAATTTTTTTTTAATTAGGATAACAATTTCAAATCTTCTTACTATAAAAATTGAATATACCAATTTTTTTATGATGTACACTATAATTATCTATTTTACTTTTTTTTATTTCTGAAGGCATACATGACAACTCATGAACCTTGCCTCTTTGTAGTGAGACAAGAAATTAATTGGCGCAAAAAATACTTTAAAAAAAGGAATGTTATAATTAAAGGAAGTTATTTTTTATAAAATATTTCCTTAAATTAAATAAACCAAAATGTCATCAAATTCAAAAACGAATGTTGTTAGGGATGAAAACAGAGCAAATACGGAGCAGGGCAAACCATATTCATATCTTTTTTAATTTTCGGATGCGGATATGGATCGGATATCAGTCAAATATAGATACGGATACGAATCATATCGGATATTTATTAAAATAATATTAAAAAATATCAAAGTTCATAATATTTATCTAATTTTAATGGTGAATAACAATATTTTTTCATAATATATATTATATATGATATATATCTACTATTCCGATATGGATAATTGAAACGTAAAACCATATCAGTATCCATATCCACACGGATATTCAGATATCGGATATCCACGTCTAATTTTTCAAATACGGATCGGATATTATCCATACCGTTTTCACCTAAATATTGTTCATTAAAAAGACTACGGTATAAGTAAAATAATAATAAATAAAAGTAAGCTTACGATTTTGTTGACCAATTTTCTCTCTAAAACTGCAATTTGATCCGTAATTTTTCTGATTTCGCCTTCCAAAGTTGCAGTTGCCCTCTTTATCTTTTCTTTCTCAGTTTTATCGCGCTTTTCATTCTTGGACTGGATTACAGATTACCAACTGATCAATTTTCAACGTTCAAACAAAAAACAATAGAAAAATAATTAAAGAAGGAAATAACGTAGAAATTGCAATCACCTTGGCATTAGCCACCTCTATTTTTACTTCATCCATCTTTGTTGTCAGTTCATCCATCTTTCTTTGGAACTCGCAAATTCTCTGAGAAACTTCTTCATAATCACCAAATGAAAATTGTTTTCTTTCTCCAATATCCTTCAAGGGTGGCATATTAAAAAACGAAAAAAATTCAAATAAATAAAATAGTAGAGGTGCTATCGGGTCAAGTAAGGTCCGGAGACTATATATTTGGATCCGTGCCCTAAAAGTGTTCGGGTTCGAATTTCGATCCATATACTTATTATTTTCAAACCGGATCTGGTTCGAATCCGGATACTGCATCTATTAATAGACATTTTGGATTCAATATTTCAGTTTCAGATAGAAAGGTATCCATAACTTGTTTGTGAATTATCGGGTCCGGTTCAGATCCGGAGCCCGGTCGGTATATGTCACAAGCATTCGGAAAGATTTAAGGTCTTACTTTTTTCGTTAATGGTTTTTTTAATTTAGTAGAGGGATAATTTTTGAAAAGTAAAATATTGAAGATGGTAATTGTTTTTGGTGGTTATTAATCTATGATATGATATTATGATTTTTTTTGTTCCAAATCCTCATTTCTAGTGGAATCGAAATGATCTATAAATTGATTAGATTAGATTCTTCCAATTCTTCTTTCCATTTTTCTTTTTCCAATATTTCTCTTAGTACTTGCTTTTTTTTTTTTTTGCATTCAAATAGAAAAGGAAGAATAAAATTTTCGGTATCTTCCTAGTATAGCATAGTACTTAAACAAAAATTTGTTTAAAAAAAATGCTACATATGATTGTCTTCAATAGTTATTAATCTAATATTTTTATATAAATTAATTATAAAGAGTTGTATTAGTATTGTATCGGGTATTGTATCGGGTAATTATACAGGTATTACTTCGGATTGGGTTATGGATCAGATAATTAAATCAAACCCATGTCCTATTTATTACAATATCATTCCGGTTCGGATCTGGATCGAATATTAAAATATCAATTTTGTAATCGTATCTATAATTTAACCGGTTATATTTTTTTAACCATATCATATCCAAATTTATCGAATCTGGTTCAGTACCGGATCGGATCCGAATAATCGGATAAAAGTAGCATCTCTATAAAAGAGGAGGACAGCGTGGAATATGTGCAATTTTTTTCCAATTCGAAATTCCTTTATATTTCTATAGCAAACCGGCAAATATTTATATTTTTTTCATTAAAGTGGGCAGTAGAAAATTGTATGATATGTTTACGTAATAGACATGTAGAGGTGCTTTCGGATTGGGTAGAATAGGGATATATATTATTATATTTGAACTCATATTCTAAAAGTGTTTGGGTACGAATTCATATACTTATTAGTTTCAAATCGGATCGGATCTGAATCCAGATAATTTGGATCAAAAAGTAAAATGGATTGAAGGACAAACAAGTTAGTTTCAAACCCACAAGCATTTGAGAAACTCTTTACTCTTAAATATATTTTTTGAAAAGTAAAATATTGAAGGAGAGCAATAATTTTTGAAAAGTAAAATATTGAAGGAGAGGAATAATTTTTGAAAAGTTAAATATTAAAAATGGTAATTTCCTTCTTAATTTTTATGGTTTCAAAAATTCAGAAATGGAATATCAATTCATTTCGATTAGCGACCAATAAGAAATTGATGTCGCCAAGAAGTAGACTATCAACAAAGAGATCAACGAATCCAATGATCTCTAAATGAAGCGCCAAAAAGGAGTGTGTGGGGTATAGATATTCTTATCCATTTTTAAGATTGTAATGTGAGCTAGAGATTTTAGTACTTGAGGGTAACAATAAATATATAAAATTTAGATGAGGAGGGATCAAGTTACAACAAATTTGAGTTACAACAAAGTTACAACAACTATTTTTTTCATTTTCAAAGTCCAAATCGTCGATCCAAACCGTTCAACATTATTATCTAAATAAAATGTGCTTGCAGATCAAATTTTACATTTTTTTGAATTTTTTTACTATTTATTAAGATAGGTACAAAATTCAATGGTCTGAATATGACTATTTTTTGTAAAATACTTAATAAATAGTAAAAAAATTCAAAAAAATGTAAAATTTGATCTGCAAGCGCATTTTATTGTGGAGATCATGATGAACGGTTTGGATCTACGATTTGGACTTTGAAAATAAAAAAAATAATTGTTGTAACTTTGTTGTAACTCAAATTTGTTGTAACTTGATCCCTCCTCAATTTAGATACCCAATAATCATAATCAGTTGCAATTATTGAGTTTTTCTTTTTTTTTTTTGAAATAAATCGGCCTATAGCCTACAGGCCTTTTTGCAAAAGAGAGAGATAGAGAGTGAGTGCGTGAATTTGATTTACAACTCATGAAAGAATTAATTATTAATGCATGATATGATATTATAATTTGTTTCTTAAAAAATACTACATATTGTTGTCTTTCCATAGTTATTAATCTATATATTATATTACTTAATTATAAAAAATTATATTAGTATTGTATTGAGCCGGATTCAGTTATGGGTCAGATAATTAAATTAAATTTATATCCTATCCATTACAATATCGGTTCCGGTTCAGATTAGAGTTGTATATTAAAGTATTACTTTTGTAATCATACCCATAATTTAACCGGTTCCTATCAAAATTAATCGAATATTGATCGGTTCCGGATCGGAACCGAATAATCGAATAAAAGTAACACCTCTATAGACATGACAGAGCTATGACACTTTCGAAAACTTTAGATCGAGCGAGAAGATTTTTGCTCTTGCCCTCTTAGTGAAAGGAATGGCAATCCCTAGTTACCCCCGTCTCTCTCTTTCTCGACACAACAATACCTTCTCTCACTCTCGTCTCTACCTCCTCGAGCGGAGAGGAGGGTGAGGGAGAGGGGAGGGAGTGGAGCTAACTAGATCCGATGTGGCGCGGAGTCATCGGAATTCGGAGCACGTAGTCTCTACCCCTATCTCGATCATAGTGCGATGAGCAAATTCAGTCGTTAGAGTTTGGCAGCTTTTAGACGAAAGCATATCCAGTCGTGGAGATAGATGGGGACATAGTTAATTAATAAGGTGATTAGGAAAATAGTGAGAATAAAAATGTAAATAAGTAGGAATAGAATAATAGAGTAATTTAAAGGAATTGATGAAAATAAATGAGTAGATCTAAAAATGAGAATCATATGACTCGTTGTAAGTATTTTTTTATTAATAAAATTATTAGTAGACATTTAAAGCCACTAATTAAAAAAAAAATACATAACTGAAACTGGACTTGGATGTTAAGGGCTACATAAATCATACTAGAAAAAGGAATTAGTTTACATATTTCTAATTTCGTTTTGTCTTTGCATAGTTACCTGCAGATGATTTGCACAGAAGTCATTGTTGGAATCCAACAATGGTTCAATTCCGCTTGAACTGAGGCGACTATAGCCTCCATTTCCAAAGATGGTTGCGATTCGGCCTCCCCACCATTTACGCTGCTGATGGTAACCCATTCTTTGATTAAGCTTCAATTAGCAATTAATATCCTGGCAATCGAAAAGAAGAATAAGAAGAAACTAAATTTGGATGAGAAAACGTAAATATAGAATTCAGTATATACTAAATTGAAATAAGTAGTAACTATATTAGGCCAAAATTAACGTATTGTTAGGGACAAGTAGAGCGAACCTTTCTGCTTACCAAAATTAACAATGAAAAGTAGGACTAATTTTACCATGGACCTTCTGTAGAGAGAGCATATGAATTTATTAAGTACAACATTTCTTTTAAATTAAAGAGGAATGATGAGTCTTTAATGTATTTGCCTTGAAATTTTGTTGCGTTTGCTGTGAAATTCATTAATAAGAGCATCTCCACCGCTGAAATTGCAAACGAATTTCAAGACAGCTGTCAATTTAAAGTTAGCGATATATTGCAAAACAGTTCCATTGGTGAAATAATACTAATTGCAAATTGAACCGTTACACGGATCTTAAAGTATTAAGGACCTTTGAACTAACACTCCCACTACTGTCTCTCTCCGTCTCCAATTCGCGTACCTAGAGTTACAGAAACAAAAGGGCAGGAGAGATGGGAAATTGTATGGATTCTTCTTCTAGAGTGGATAGTGATCTCAATTCATAAATCGGTGCCAGTAAGTGATTCTGATCTACTCTTCAATCTTTTTGGCTGTTTATTTTTGGTTTGGAACACTTTTAAAGGGGTTTTCCCCTTCCCAGCGGGATTCGCCCTCGACCTTGAGAGCGGAGGGAGGGGAACGGGGAGGGCGTCGCTGCGGAGGCGGTGGCGAATTTGATTGAGCGGAGGCGGAGGTGTTAGGAAAGAAGCTCAGCAGCGACGAAGGTGTCTGCGGGAAGAATGTTTTTTAACTCGATCGACCGACGATTTTAATTGATTTTCTCCGCCAGCGTGGAAGAGGAAGCGAGTGGGAAGCGAAATGAAAGTGTTATGAAAGCTTTCATATTATGAAAGCTTTCAAAATATGAAACAGTTCTGCATCCGTGAAAGCCAAAATGCAATTGACAGATAGGAGAGAGAAATTGACAGATCAGCATTTGCAATTCTGTTTTGCAATCCGATGGAGATGCTCTAAGACGAAGTGCATAGATGTAATACTGGGTCATAAACAAAGTGGAAGAAAACATCAACTATAATGGTTGGACGTAGTCACAGAGCTGTTCATGGACAAACGGGCCGAATAATTAACAAACTAATATTGAACGGGCTATAATCAGGACAAGGCCCGAAGTTTAGTTGATGTTCAATTCATTCTTTAATACGAACCGGATCTGAACAGGTATTGAACAGCCCATTGAACAGCCCGTTTGTTGTCCAGTGAACAGATAGAACAGCAGCCCGTTTGAGCTCTCCCATTTGACTCGAACAAGTATCCTCTCCATTACTGAAAAAGATTCCCTTCACTTTACGGTTTGAGATTAACTCTCAGACGCTTTGAGATTCGGTAGCGCAGGGGGCAGTATTATTGGGCTTTGAGATTTCGTGCCAAGTTAAAAAGAACGGTCTAGATCCAATAATTGTAAAAGATTCCCTATACGGTACCGGGGAGGATGTGAATTCCATTTGACTCGCCCCGCTCTCTCACTTAGCGCTCTCTCCGTTTCTCACTTAGCCCCTCTCTCTCACCGGCGCTTCTCTCCTCCGTCGCGCCGACCCCTCTTCCCGACCCTTTCCCTGCTCTTCTCCATTCTTGGTAAGGTTTATTTCTCTTCTTTTCATTTTCAGGTTTTGTTTTCCTTTCTTTCTCTATTTGAGTTTGATAACTCACGGAAATGAATAATCAATCCTTATTTTGCTATGATATCAGTTGGAAGATCTTTCGTGGCAATTTAAATTGATGATTTTTGGGTATTTCGTTTTTTTCCACTCTTTTCCGTTAATTGGATCCAAACCCGATAGCCATTAGTGGGTTCTTGTATCTCTTTGCTTATGCTGGTAATAATTGATATATATGCTCTTAGGAGGAAGTCACACCAATATCTGATATCAGGTGTTGACTAAATTCACCATTACAGGTTCAGCAAATGTTTCACAATCTGACAGTAGATGCATCCTGAGAGCAGTTTTTTGTTGAGCAAATGCTTCACATAGGTTTACATTTTACTTTGTGATAATTACTTTTTGGAAGTAATAATCTTAGAAAGTATGTTGTTAATTTTCTTCTATGAACTACAATCCAATAGAGAGGAGATCTAAGGGGGGAGACTATCCTCTGCGGAGCAAAACGAACGGACCAGATTAACTCTCAGCCGCTTTGATATTCTGGCTAACAGAGGGGGCAGTATTATTGGGTTTTGAGATTCGTGCCACGTCAAAACGAACGGACCAGCTTAAAAGCTCCGCACAGCTCCGCAGAGAACGACTCCGCAGAGGATACGCTCCCGATCTAAGGGAGGGAAGGAGCGGGGCTCCAAGGTCTCAAACGAGGCTACCAAAACACTACAAGCTAACTCTGTATGCCGTGTTTCTACTGACCATGACTACTGTGGTTTGTCTCACTTCTCATTTTTTTTTTAAATTTTGATTTACTATTTGATTTTTGCTTTATGATTTGTGTTGATTTTTTGTTGTGGTCTTTTTGTTTGCCACCTCAGGTCCAAAAATGACAAAGGTAGATTATTCTGGGAAAGAGCAACAGATCGTGTAACTTTCTGAGAAGGTATTTTTAGATGTGTTACTTATGTATCCCCAATCTCTGTGTCTTTTTTATAAGCATTGTTATTGTATGTTTCATTTTTGTTTTCTTATTTGGAATACTGCTAGTGTTAATGAAAACATCACAGATTTATTTGTGCCTATCTTTCCGATTAGTACAGTTCCAATTTTCACCAGATGACCTGGTTTTAGTTTCAGTCAATAGAGATTTCTTCTTCCACCATTGATGAAAACCTACTTAAGCTTATTGGTCATTCAATTTACAGAATATCATTTCACTAATTTTTTATTACTACATTAAGTGTTCTTTTTTTTTTGAATCTCTCCATTTACTTATCCTTGTCTCTCAAAATTTTGTGATGAATCAGTGACGGATTAGAGGCTCAAAATTTTCATATCTTTCAGTTTAAATATAATTGTCCTTTTGACCACCTTTTAAGGTCATTTTAATTTTCTACTTTATCAATTTTACAATAAGCTGACGAATTTTATAAACTTTCAGCTCTGACTTGGGTCTCCTTATAATGTTATAATGTGCTTCAGTGCTTGCACCAATCTTATAATGTTTAATTGATTTTGTGATAATGTAGTGCATCCCTCACTAGTACCAGTTTAAGGATTTATTTATACAGTATTATATTTTTGGAGGTTGAATCTGTGAAATATTGTAATTTGTAATTTTGGAGGTTTGAAATAGAAAAAAAAACATAATCACCTTAACTATGATATAATCACAAACTCAACTGCAACTCTATCATTTTTTAGTTCTTCAGACGAATTTATTTAGTGACTGCAGTCTGAAATTTTGAGTTATTTTAGGAGATATTTTTGGTGATTCTTTACTAAATTTCTTCTAAAAATACCCCAGGCCTAGATTTTAGCATAGTCAACCATAAATATTTTTTAATTTCTCTTGTCAGTCTTTATATCAACTGGACTGAAATATGTTTCTTTATCTTATATGCATTATTTATTGGTTTAAAGATACAGTTCCTCTCTAGATTATTTTACTCCATTACCGTGTTAAGATAGACCGTTTTTTTATTAATACCCCAAAAAAAAACAAATTAGCAAATCTACCCTCACCTCAAATTTTTTATTAAAACTACCCTAACCGCCCCACTGCCAGGCAGTTCACTGTTCATAGCAGGCCACCCCTAGTGGAGCGGTTTGCTAATTTTTTTTTTTACTATTCATAGCAAACCGCCCCACAGTATATTTTTTAGAGAAAATATAAATATCAAAATGCTGAATTCAAACGCTAAAAATTCAGATTTTTTAAAAGTATTTGTTAGATTATTTCTTTTGATGTATAATTAGCATATTTATACTAAAATACGCTAAATTACTTGAAATTATGTTAAATTATGTTGAATTACACTAAATTACGTTAAATTACGCTAAACTCTAAACCTAAACTCTTATTTTGGACAATTTCTAAAACCCTAAACCCTAAAAATTACCGTATATTAAATTATTTACAATTTTCACATAATATATTTATAAAATTAGTGATATTTAAAAAAAATCTAAACCCTAAACTCTAATTTCTAAACCCTAGTTTCCGACATTTTTATTAATAAATATACCCACGTTAATTGGGTTTTTTGTTAGATTACTTTTGATTATAATGAGTATATTTATACTAAAATACACTAAATTACTTGAAATTATGTTAAATTACGTTAAATTACGCTAAACCCTAAACTCTAAATTCTTATTTTGAACAATTTCTAAAACTCTAAACCATAAACCCTAAAAATTACCGTACATTAAATGATTTACAATTTTCAGATAACATTTTTATAAATGAGGAGGGTTCAAATGGACCATAATTTTTGTGCTCCAATATGCTTCACATCATTTATCCTATTTTCAAAGTCCGAACAGTCGATCCGAACCGTTCAACATGATCTTCATAATAAAATATGTTTGGAGACCAAATTTTATATTTTTTAGAATTTTTTTACTATTTTTTTATATAGGTACAATATCACTTTATCGGATGGTCCAGAATCTCCTTAAAAAAGTGATTTTGTACCTATCTAAAAAAATAGTAAAAAATTCTAAAAAATATAAAATTTGGCATCCCAGCATATTTTATTATGAAGATCATGTTGAGCGGTTCAGATCGACTGTTCGGACTTTAAAAATAGAGATAAAAGATGTGGAGCATATTGGAGCACAAAAATAATGGTGCATTTGAACCCTCCTCTTTATAAATTGTCCTAAATCCTAAAACTTACCGTAAACCCTAACTTGTACAGTAACTTTTAGGGTATAGGGTTTTAGAAATTGTCCAAAATAAGAGTTTAGGGTTTAGAGTTTAGCATAATTTAACGTAATTTAATGTAATTCAATGTAATTTAACATAATTTTCAAGTAATGCTAATTATACATCAAAAGAAGTAATCTAACAAATATTTAAAAAAATTTTAAATTTTAGCGTTAGAATGCAGCATCTTGATATTCATATTGTCTCAAAATAAAAATTATTGTTCATAGTAAACCGCCCCACTGGGGGGCAGTCTGCTATGAACAATGGGGCGGTTAGGGTAGTTTTAATAAAAAATTTGAGGTGAGGGCAGATTTACTAATTTGTTTTTTTGGGGTATTAATAAAAAAAACGTTAAGATAGATGTTGACATTTTAGAATAAATATAATAAAGAACGAGTCCCAATAACAAGGTGGTGGTTTGCTCTGTATTCCATCAGAAAGGTCACACCATGAAAGAGAAGGAAATTAGTCACGCCGTGGATCAGTCACGTCACGTCACGTTCTGTGTATCGATTACGTGATGTGACTTGTGTGTTGCGTAACGTGACTATTCGCGTGATGTGGTTGCAGTCGAGCAAAAATTACATTTCACGTCACGTCGCGCGAACCACTCACGTCACGTTACTGTATGAAACATAAAGTATCCAGCTTTTTCTAGTTACTTTTCAGTTTTTTTTTTGTACGTATAAAGTATCCAGTTTTTTCTAGTTAATTTTTAATTTCTTTTTGTATGCAAAAGTATCTATGTTTCCTTTTTAGTGTAGGTACAGTGATACTGGTACTCATGTAGTACTGGTTTTTATTTTCTCTAGTTTAGTCCAATGAATGTTGTAATTTGAATTTTTAAAGTAATGTTAGCTGTCTAACTGTCTTTCTTTTAAAAGCAACATTATTTACTTATTTTAGATTTTTTACAATTTCATATTTTTTGATATTCTTTTTTTTTGTTATTTTTCAACAATTTAAATTCAAATATTAAAAAAGTGTGACGTGATGTGACTATTCGCGTGACATGACTATCCGCTACTATTTTGATCACGTCACGTGAAACAAAAAAATTAGTCACGTCACGTCATGTCACAGCGTGTCACGTATTTCCTTCTCTACACTATACACGGAAGTTTATATATTTTCTTTATTAAGATCAGAAACTAGTTACAATGCGAAAATTAAACAAAAATACTCTAAAAGGAAACTAAATAAGAAGGATAGAGTTAGTACAAAAATCTCAAGTATGCAGGATGATGATTTGAGTTGCATGTTATCTAGAGTGTCAATGGGTACAATACGGGTAGGGTGGAAGCATTTTCATACTCATACTCACTAAGAATTGATCTTACCCATATCCTTCTATATCCATTAAAAATATGTCTTACCTTTATCCGTTAAAATTATCGGGTAACAAAACGGTAGCGGGTGAATAATGAATAATAGTAATATAATAATGAGTCCGGCTACTATAACACTAGTGTCATTTCAAACTAAATAACACCACATCTTAAACTATTGGATCTACCTTAATATTCGTGTACAAGATAGCGCTGGAATGACACTAGTGTCTTGCACGAATATTAAAGTAGATCTAATGATTTAAAATGTGGTATTATTTAGTTTGGAATGACACTAGTGTTATAGTAGCCAGACTCTATAATAATTAGTTTTATTATATTTTACAATAGAACATAAAAAATCATTGATTTCACACATATACAATCACATTACTAATAAAAAAAATGTACAATCAATTCTAACTTTTTATAAAGCAAGAGAATTCAAAAACATAATATATCTTTAGATAATTTTATTATTTAACTAAATAACAAAACGTACAAATAAAAGTAATATGTTTAATATTTAATTTATAGTAAAACACTAAATAACAAAAGTCCATCATTAATTATTGCTCAAACTATATTATATGAAATATTTCGCAAATAAATTTCACCATCACTAATTATTACTCAAACATTATTATAAAATTTTATTTTATACAATTACCATATAGGTAACGGGTACGAAATAGGTTTTACCCATATTCTTACCCGTTTAGCTAACGAAAAAAATATCTTACTCATACCCGACTTATCGAATACGGTACGGATAGGATAAATTAAAAGGGTATCATTGACACCCCTAATGTTATCTTATCGCGTTGACAATTGTTCCCCTCTAATACTTTTAGTAATTTATTACGTGTATTTTGTGAAATTTAGAATGTGGATTTGGTGGAAGAAAGTAGTTTTGGAACGATATTAATGTAACAGAACTTATAGCTAATGAACAAACTATAAGATTGAACAAAAGAAGTAAATACCAAATTATTTCAAACAATTTTCTTAATTATCAGTGGAATGGTTAAACATAAGAAATACTTGCTAAATTTGTAAAGATACCTCTTGCCAAACAAGTGTGGTTGATTACATGACAAGGAAGAAAAATTATCTTTTTAATATAAAAATAGTTATTAAATTTAAAGATACCTATGATTGCTTGCTGGCAAGTTCATCATACATGTTTGCTTTTGACAACTTAATAAAAATTAAAATCATCGTGTCAAACAAATTTATTTTTATCTTTATTTTGAATCCATTGATTGTATCATCTCCGAATTCTGATGTTGACATTTTAGAATAAATATAAGTCACATATTTAATTTTCTGCTTTGGATAAGTTACGTATTTTGTTTTCTTATCAAACTTATCATTATCATTATGCCTCATAAAATTAAGGACATATATTCAATATTCATTTATATTTTATGTCATAATATTGTCGGGTTAATTTAATTTTCTACAAATATTTGACCCCCGCATTTTTAAAGTACTTAAATTAATATTAAGTGTTTTGATCAATTCAATACAATACAACTCGATCAGTCAAATTGGTTATATTTGGATGAATTTTTATTTAATTTACACCCCACATTTTATGCAATATACGAGATAAAATTGTATCTATAATTACTTTCACTAGAGTGTAAAAGATTTTTTTAGATTTGCTAAATTCAGAGATCTATGATTTACGACTTTCAATGTTGAATATAATTCATTGTTGCTATTTATTCTACGTAATATACATAACATTCATTCTCAACCAAGTATGATGGGTGTTAGCTCTAATGAGTCTTCTTGCAGTAGCAATAACTGATGTTTTAATAATAATCTTTAAAAGTTTATCAATATTTTTTCTCAATGTTTATCACATATATTGTTATTCATCATACTATCATGACATGCTTATTATAGCATGAGTTAAATATTTCAATGAATTTAAATCTTGACATTTTCTTTTATATATAAGATAATAAGATATCATTTTTTAGTTATTTTTTTTCACCAAATACTTAAACTTATGCATATTTAATGCACTCAGATAATATAATGTCAAATAGACCATTGTAATATTTTAGAGATCATCAATAATATTGGTACTTAATGTTGGTCCCTAAGGCATCTAGAGGAGGTGAATATGGAATCTTTTTAAATTTTAAATCTAAGTACTTTTAACTAACATGTGTATATGTTATTCTTGGCGGAACTAAGAACTTTAAACTAAGCAAGTGTGCGTAAAATAAATGAAAAAGTTAAGAGACACTTGACACGAGAGTTGTTTACGGAGTTCGACACTAACGCCTACGTCTTCGGGGCTCGTGACCTTCAAGATGGCGCGCTTTTCTTTACCCAATGAGAAAAGAGTACAAGGTGGAACCGGTGAGCCCTTACAAAGCTTGGGAAGTCACTCGGCCCGAGCACTGAAATGGCTCACGAGCACTAAAGGCTCAAATGTATGAAACAAACAAGATGATCACACACGGATCACTCTACTTCTTACACAAGATTGATTGTGGTGGAGTATGCTTGAGATTGTTGTATGAATATTAAAGTTGTGTGCACAAGCAATAATGGTTTTTTCTAGATCTGAAAAGAATTTGAAATATTACAATTGGGGGCGGCTAGAGTCATCATTCAAACCTAAATTTTGCTTCTATTTATAGAGAGAGAAACAAAATAAGGTAAATGGCGTTAACCGTTGCAACGGGAGAATAAGCGTTGCAACGGTTAGCCCCAGTTAGCAGGTTTGGCTGCACTGGGAAACCCTAACGCTTATAAGCGTTGCAGGTTGTCATAACGGATGTCTCTGGAAGTTTTGGTGTCCAAACTTGATTTATTCCATTGTAACGGTTATTTGAGCGTTGCAACGAATTAAATCGATTTGGTTGTGTTCTGAGGTATTGAATTAAACCGCTATAACGCTTCATTAATCCGTTGCAACGGTTAGCCCAAATTCGCACATTCTCAAGCATACTTTACCAATTTTACTGATTTCTAAACCTAATCTTGAGGTGATGCTTCTAAGTCCAGTGCTTGATTATTTATGTCTCATCATTGATAAGTATAACAATTGATCACTGCATCATTGATGTATATGTAACAATTTATATCGTCATGAACCTGCACAATATCTCAAGACAAGAAACTGTAAAATTCGACAAGTATAGTTTGCAAATCTAGTCAAACAGACAAGTAGATTATTGCACAATCTAACATTTAATAGTTACAATTTATTTACTTATTTTAATTTTAAGGTATTACGGATATTAGTTAATACCCGATCATTGATCCAAGATTAAATATATTTTAAGAACACTCAGTTATATTATATGAACATTTATGTAATATTCATTTTTTTTAGTCACTATACTATCATTAATTAATTATCTCACTAAATCAATGTTGTCTTAATGACAATAGTGTCATTCACGAGCAGCGAGTTTAATACGATCTTTTTTATAAATTGATTATCAATATGATTGTATTCTACATAACATCTGGTATGAAGTTTCTCATACACGATTCAGATACTATTATTTTAACTTAATTTATTTAATTTATTAATTTATTTTATTATCTGAATTGTTCAAACAAGGGACTCAATTAAATGGCTCAAACGAAATGACATCATCCTCAACTTCACTGACTTCTCCAAAGAGTTCAAATGATGTATATCAACAGCTTGACTTGGAGGTACTTGGACACTCTCATAATTTATTTATTTTTATTAATATATATTAAAATTAAATGATTTTCATGTTTTTTTTTCAAAAAAATATTTATACGATCAGCCCCTCATAAATTTCCAATGTGTGCATCTAACATAGTGATTAGAATTTTACTTTGCAATTGTAGAGACTTAAGTTCTTAAAAAAAAAAAAATTCAAATTCTGATCACCACACATTATGAATTTGACATTTCAGTTCTCCAAGTATAAAATTTCTAATTCCTCCCTACTCCCACAAAACGTGATATCTTTTATTGAGGATTAACCTAAGCCCTCAAGTGTTGAACTTTTTGTTATTCTAACTGAAAAGTTTGATGATCTCGAACAATATCGTGTCAATTTAATATTTTTTCTCAAAAGTATTTATTTCCATTTTTGCAGAGAGAGTAGGGACTAGCCAACAATTATGTAGACTAAATGATAGCTTTGAAACACAATTATTTTGATATGTAAATCATTTGTCCAATATCTAACATGTAGGTAAATTAATCTCAGTTCTCAAATAGTTACGAGGATAATTCCGAGTTAACATTGAACTGTAAATTTTCATCTCTCCAATAGGTGGGTATGAAATTAAGGTGTATTTCAGTGATATCTACGTTCAATATTGACACGGTAATAATATGCTTTGAATTGGAAATTAATTATATGTATTTCAGTTAATAGCTACATTCAAAATTGGCACCTCATGTGCGTTATTGGAAATGTCTAATAATTACTTGCAAAAGGGGATACAAATTGTCCTAATTGTCAGATTCGTCATAATGGTTCGTAAAACCATCATTACACTTCGTATAATTTTAATATATAGTGGTTTGTGTATAATGTGTAGCTGTTTTTACCGCTAAGTGATCACCAATATGAAAATGTACTAATAAATTATTTTTTATATTTTAAAAATTATTTTTACTATTTTTTAGATAGTTGGAAAATCACTTGATCTATAGATTCTAGACCATTCGAAATAGTACTCTTCTGCCTATCTAAAAAAATTCCAAAAAATGTAAAAATTTAATTAGTCACCAAGTGCATTTCATACGAAGAACATGTTGAATGGTTCTGATTGATTGTTTGGATTTTAAAAATGAAGATATTGATCCAAAGTATCATAGGCAGAGCCACCTTCAAATGAGTGAGAGTCAATTGAACTTTATTAATTTTC
This sequence comes from Carex parvula, assembly GCA_025461045.1. Taxonomy (NCBI): domain Eukaryota; kingdom Viridiplantae; phylum Streptophyta; class Magnoliopsida; order Poales; family Cyperaceae; genus Carex; species Carex parvula. The sequence goes on from JAJGRW010000248.1 coordinate 140,113, forward strand.
ATTTTTTTTATATTTATGTTTTATTTTCTATATAATTAGAATAAAATACTATAGATAATATATTCATTCGCAGTAGAAATTTTTTTATATGCTTAATCTCCATTTATGTTTGACTCTTATAGTCTGAAAGTTTGATTCCGCTCTTACAAAGTACGAACCACTGTGCACAACCGGTGGATGTATTAACATGACAAGATATCAAGACTTTTAATGGTAGAACAACGTTTCTTTCTTGTTTTATACACTCATTTCTCTTCTAACTTGCAAATTTTTTATTTATGTTTAATATTTTATTTTTTATTTTTAATAAAAGTATAAAGTAGACCTAGATCTACCTAAAAAGAAAAGATAGAAAAGATGACTTCATGTAATTATATTCTTATAGGTAGTGTAAAGAATGAAGGACTAGATAAAAATTAAAGAAGTCTTTGAGGGTATGTAAGAAATTAATATTATTTTTATGCTACTTTGGGTCCTTCTGTTGGTGACAGGCGACCTCAGTGGAAGAAAGAAAGAGAAGCAAGATATTGGCTGTAGCGAAGTGTCGTGCATGCATTTTAAATTTCGCGATTTACATTCCTTTCTCTTTCCTTTTCAATCTCTCTTTCACTCTTATTTTTTGTCCCATCATGCAATAGACTCTTCTCCTTCTATCAATCTGCTCCCCAACTTTTTTCATTCTTTCATCTTCTCCCCTATCCCCAACCTCCTTTTCGCTATCGCTGTACCTTCGATCTCTGCCTAACTTGATCTGCGCGGTTTAAAAGTTGGCTTCTGGTTCGATCGTGGCGAACAAGCGATGCTTCGTTTCTAATCTTGGTGTCGAGGAGCGTAGAAGTGAAGTGTGGTCGAACGGACGAGAAACAGGTGGTTATGGCAACTAATCGGTGCATGAACTCTGGGTGCATGGCAGCGGCGCCGGCCGGCGAGTGGCGGAAGGGTTGGGCCCTCCGAGCGGGTGGGTTCGCCATTCTCTGTGACAAGTGTGGGTATGGCCTTTTGTGTGTCCACATTTTTTTTTCCTTTTTCCTGTTCTTATTCTATTTTGGAATAAAGTTCTGACAAGAAGTTGCCTGTTCATTTTTATTGATTGTTTCGAATGGATTATGTTTATTTCTTGGTACTATTTTCTTTTCCTGTGCATTAATTATTGTTTGAAAAAAATGTGCATTTAATTAGATAAATTTATTACATGGCAGCAAACGAAAATCTACCCCCTCAAATGACCCCAAACTTTCAGGTGTGGGGTCCCACCAGGATTAATTTCTCATTTAATGCTTCATTATTATTTCGTCCTCTACATCATCTGCAATTGAATACACCATATCCTCATGATGAATTTGGGTCTATAATCATACCCTCTCCCACTCAACAATACAAAAATTTATTGACATTAACTATACGCTTCTCTTTTTCATGGTCGTTCTGTTTGGTCATTGGTAAAGTACTTTTGATGCTAACTACTTCCATGCACATTTAGGTTGGCCTATGACCAGCATGTGTTCTGTGATATATTCCACCAAAAAGAGTCGGGATGGAGGGAATGCTCTTACTGTGGAAAGGTTAGTCAGAAGGACTCACAATGACAAATGTCACATACTTATTTCTTGTATCTGGTAATATTTCGATTATAGCAATGACAAACCTTTAGACAGTGGAGTAATCTTTGGAAAATATATATTAATTCTATCTGTGGATTTTTTTTTTGTTTTTGCAGCATCTCCATTGTGGGTGCATTGCTTCAAGGAATTCATTTGACCTTCTTGACAGTGGTGGTGTCCAGTGCCTTAACTGCATCAAGGCTTCAGGAGTTCAATTTGTAAGATCCATTATCCCATACTGTTACTTCTGGTATTTTCTATGGTCTTCTGCAAAATGAGTAACATATTCTACTCTATTTCAAAATACACTTGAGAATTTTTGGGTCACCTGCCACTAAATCCAACTGCCAGAACAATGTTACGTCAAGAAAAACTGTTTAATTGCCCCTGAGATTCCTTGTTTTTTTTTTTTTATTAATTGGAATAAACCGGATCATAGCAAGTTCGTACAAGCTTGGGACTCGCCATTGAATCCGCTTGGCTTGATTTTTTCCTATCATCTCAGTTTCATCATTCAACGTTAAAGAAAAATGTTAGGTCTACCTTATTAATATCAGGTTATCATGTGTATCATTTGCAAACGAGTTAAAATATGGAGTGTCATTTTTTTTTGTTCATAAAAGAGCAAGTAACAACAATTAATGACCGTATTTTGGTGAATTGGTTCAACTCGAATGTGTTGCTTAGTCACTGACTGAAATCTCGCATCTGATTTGGTTTTTAATATCACGTCATTCATTCGGCAGATACCCACCCAACCTATCCCTAAACTCCTACCACCACCACAAATGCATCAGAGTCAGAGGCCATTTCCTCTTTCTGCCAGGGGACCAAGTGAGGAAGTGTTTCAAGGCCGGGCCATAGACATGCCATCAGTTTCTATGGACAAATGGGAAGAAAAACTCATTTTACCACTGAATCGAATTTCATCCCTCATTGGGACCTCTTCCCAAAATATCCACGATTTGAAAGATATCAACATAGAAAACAATTGCAGTAATAACAATAATAATAGCAATACTAACTCTGAGCCATTGACTGAGACTTCTCTGAGCATGAGTCTCGGTCTCGCTAATACTCCAAACATGGAAAGAACTATTATGCTTCCACCACCTGAGTTGACTGGTCAAAGGCCGCGTCATTTTGTACCCAAACCATCAAAGGCCATGCCATTTGATGCCACAAAGGACCTGAGCCAATTATCCCACATGCGTGTTGCAAGGCCACCAGCTGAGGGGCGGGGGAGGAACCAGTTGCTCCCCCGCTATTGGCCAAGGATTACTGATCAAGAGCTACAGCAAATTTCAGGAGAGTATCCTTTCGTTTAGTTTTTTTCTGTATGCTATTTCTGCATTTGCACTAGTCAGAGTTAAAATAAATGTATAATTCTTGGTTAAGTCGCATTCCTGACCTGGATACCAGAAATGTTATGGTCTTGACTTTTTGCACTGGTTTCACCATCATGTTCCAGCCTATATCTGGTGGATCTGTTTTACCAATTGTCAGGACCTTTATTTTGTTTTTGCTCTTTTTTTAAAGAAGTAATAGCCTACTAAATTTTCAATAAACCAAATAAAAGATAGTTACAAGTATATACAAGGATGAATAAAGTGTGAAAAGAGAACAAGCTCCAAATAGAAGAAAGGAAAAAACAAACAATGCATCAACCCCTAACTAGGCTCTACATTGGCATCCATGATGAGCTAAGTACATAATCTCTGCCTACACTCTCAAATTGTTAATTGCTAGTGCCCACTATATATTTTCGTTCCTTTTTCTATCCTTGGCTTTTTGGCAGTCATTTTGTCTTCTTAACCTGTCTCCATCTCAAAGCTCAAATGCAACAATAGTTCCATTGTTTGAGAAAGTCCTGAGTGCAAGTGATGCAGGTCGGATCGGCCGTTTAGTTCTCCCAAAAGCCTGTGCTGAGGTAAAGAAGAATAAAATCCCCAAAGTTTTCATGTCTTTTCAAAGGATCGACTAATTATTTAAATGATAATTTCTTTATACATTTTCAGGCATATTTTCCCCCAATTTCTCAACCTGAAGGCCGACCACTGACAATTCAAGATGCTAAAGGGAAGGAATGGCACTTCCAGTTTCGGTTCTGGCCGAACAACAATAGTAGAATGTATGTACTAGAGGGAGTCACACCCTGTATCCAGTCTTTGCAACTACAAGCTGGTGACACAGGTTTGTCTTTTTGTTGGTAAATTTACTTGGCTAAGTCATCTGAATTGTCCATACACCCAGATGAGATGATACCAGTTGCAGTCTGTACCAGTAATGTATACACGTGTTAGCATTTTGTGATCTTAATTTTTGTTTCACATTTGTTCTTAGGAGTAGACATTGTATATCCTAAATGCCAGGTTTTCACACTAGTCCAAAAATGGTTCTGCACAAGCTTATATATCTGCTTATTTCTAGAATTTTTTTTGTTTATTTTCATTGTTGTACTTTTTGTATGTTCAGTGACCTTTAGCCGTATAGAACCAGGAGGAAAGCTTGTCATGGGGTTCCGGAAAGCAAGCAACACAGCAACTCTGCCGGTAAAACTGCTGTAAAAATAAAAGACCTTGAAGCCTATTTGTCTCAAATTTGTTATTATATACTCCTAATCTTTAGTAGTACTTATCTTCATACATTTAGTACCTCAACCTTGACCCATATAATGGATCTCTTTCCGTTCACGTTAAAAGCTATGGTATCATTTCTTCTCCCAAAGCAGGATTCTCAGATCTCTGCAATTGCAAACGGCACCTTCATGGCCGACCCGTTTTTCACTCCTCAAGGAGACAATTTACAAATAGTAAGTGGATACTCTGGCTTTCTCCACCCAAGAAAGGGACCCCCTGATCACACCAATCCATCTGATGGTGATGTTGGTTGGCTTAATAAGAGTGGGAGGCCGTTGCCAAACGAAATCTTACAGCCATTTCAAAAGAGGAGCTGTAACATCGGGTTAAAGAGCCGAAGGCTGTCGATGGATAGCAAGGAGGCATTGGAGTTGAAGCTCACCTGGGAGGAGGCTCAGGATTTGTTGAGGCCACCACCAACTGTCAAACCGAATGTGGTTCTTATCGAGGAATATGAATTTGAAGAGTATGATGTAAGTGGGGGCTCTCTTCCTTTCTGTACCTGAAAAAAGTAGGAGTCCTTTTCACTAGAAATGCCATGGGGTTTTTCCTTTTTTTTTTAGGAGATGATAATTTGCTGTGAAAATAAGGGACACATCTAGCATGCTAATACCATTTGTGATATTGAAGTAACATTTTGAGCCAACATAGTATTCGTGTAGATCTGATCCAATATACCTTGATGTGTATTGTAAATGTTCCCATTATCTTTTTGATGATGTATGTTGCCTCTTTTCTTTTTGAGAGATCAAATTAAGTTTTTAACTTCTTTTTTGTGAATCTGAATTATTGGTTAGTTCATTTCATTTTGTAGCATGCAATGTCAGATAAGCTTATGCAGTGTTGTATTTTACAGGAGCCTCCTATTTTTGGGAAGAAAACAATTTTTACTGCACGTGCTTCAGGGTACTAATTTTACAGCATTTCATGTTTACCTTTTTAAGTTAAATATTTTGTAGTCCAAGTTTTATTACTTTTTTTAGCATGCTATACTCAAATTGGCTGGCTTATAATTTTTATTTTTTTTAATAGTTTTTCAATGTCTTTTATTGAAGTATTATGTTTTGCCTTGATATTTAAGCTTAGCGTAGCAGTGTTTACATCTACTATAAAAATCCTATTTGAAGTACCAAATAAACTTGGATATCAAATCATAATAAATTTAGGTTCCGAAGCACAATTCGATTTTTTATCTGATATTACATTTTGACTGTTGCAGCCTAATGTCTAGGCTGAAAATTGAATATATTAGATTTACATCTCCAATTGGATATTCAGTTGCAAAACTTGAAATTAGCTATGGAAACCATCTGCGTGTAATTATGGTTTTTCAGGGATCAAGATCAATGGATCCAATGTGATGAATGCTTTAAATGGCGGAGGCTGACCATAAATGTTATTGTTGCTTCAAAGTGGACTTGCCCTGACAACACATGCGACTCCAAATAGTACGTCACTTGCAAACCTTGTTATCATTTCAACAAAATATGGTAAAGAAATGAATGCTCTTGAATCAGTAATATGTATCTTTTGCAGTTCTTCATGTTCTGCACCAGATGAGTTGAGCCCAAAAGAGATACAAAATCTCTTGCAGCAATACGAAGGTATATGCTTCTCATTGCGATTCTGTAATTTCAACTGATATTGTTATTTGTAGTATTTGAAACATTTTCAGTTAATATTATAAGAAAAACAAAGAAATTACAGAATCAATGTAAAAGATGTGTATGTTTTCTGTATTGCATCTGGTAATACTAAATTAATTTTAGTTTATTTACAGGATCAGTTAATTTCAACAGAATAATACTAATAGAATCGTTTTCTGTATTGAATTTAGTACTGAAATTTTAGCCCATTTGTTCCATCACTAACCACAAAGCTAAAATGATTTTGCAAAACCTACCTCATTACGTGTCACTACATGGTGCAGAGATAAAGAGGCAAAGAAATGGAGGGTACAATTACAAGCAAAACTTCACAGAACTGGACGCATCTGGTTTAGTTGCATTAGCCCCTGCTGCAACCGTTGGGGACTCAACCAATGGCATTCAAGCCACACCATCAGTCGCACCGACCACGAAGCACCCACGCCACAGGCCAGGATGCACGTGCATAGTTTGCATCCAGCCCCCAAGTGGGAAAGGCCCGAAACACAGCCCATCTTGCACATGCAATGTGTGCATGACTGTGAGGCGCCGTTTCAAGACCCTAATGATGCGAAAGAAACAGAAGCAGTCAGAGAGGGAGAAGGCTGAGGCCAATAACAACAAAAAGCTTCTTTGGGCCGCAAGTAAAGACGAAGCCGAGGGAAGCAACTCGTCCAGAGGTACCCCATTGGCTGTTATGGATGTGCACCAAGAAAGTGAATCAGCCAACCTGGGTTTGGATATCAACCGGGCAGGCATAGATTTGAATTTCTATCCAGACCCGCAGTCACGGCCGAGCATGATGAATCTCCTGGAGGTGGCGAACCGACCTCTAGAGAGTTATTTGAAATTGAATGGGTTTGCCAGACTGGCAGGTGAGCCAGGTGGTAGTTCTAGTGCTGTCACAGTCCCAATGGCACAGGTGGTGAGTGAGGAGAGAACATCTAATGATGGTGTACAGGTGGCTTCAGTGAACCGGGAGCAGGAGACCGGTTTGGAGGAAGGTGGCGACAATAACGCCAATCAGGAGAAGGTTGCTAGTGATGCTGTATAGATCCTTTCATGTTACAAGTGTGTGTGTATGCGCGCATGTCTTGTTGTAATTTAAAGAGTGTTACGGTTGTTTATTAGAGGCCTGGTCCCTTTGGCATAGGCCTTCAGTTTTGGGCTTCATGATTATACTGTCAGCTAATTGATCATTTTCAGTATAAGGTAGGTCATGAGATATTAAGTTGATCTTTTACTATCAAACCTGCCTAGTCAATGTAAAATTATGAGATAAGGACAATTTTAAATTTACAGGTTCTGTGTACTCATCTCATAATCAGAAATAGAAGAATTGGCATCTCTTCCAAGGAAAGGAAACTGAAAGAGTGATGATCTGGCTAAGGAAGTTGTTACAGGCTAGCAAAAATTGTTTATTAATATATCTTCTATTACCAAGCTGCAGAAAGGCGCTGGAGATACTTATATTCACAAATAAACCCACAAGGAGGAAAATTTTAACCTGTACGGGTTCATATCTGGCCCCAATAAATTACATTCAAAAGCTTCAATAAAAGGGTAAATATATCATGCTACAACAGCAGATTAATGATTTTGTACAAATTCATTAAAATCATCAAATGTGCATGCCGATAAGAAAGCAAACGAGAAAGATCAAAACAATTACTCCAATTAGAACTCCATCAAGAGAGCCTGATCCCTTCTTGTCCCCGATCTGCTTTAAACAGGAAAAATTTGCAAAAGCAATCAGTGAATAAGCAGCAAATTTTTCAGTGCCGTTATTTAAATTAGCTATGTTTGGGTGTTGCTTGATTGCATTTCTTATATTCCTAGTAAGATCTGTACAATTTTTAGCAGGTTTAATGGCTTAATAACCAGTACAGCTATATATGGGGTACCAGTACGATAATATATTGGATGTATCATGCCGGTATGTGCTAAAACAAAAGGTCAATTCAATTGTTTTATTTTATGTATTGGTTTGTTATTTCAAAAACAGGTTATATTAAATTCTATTATCAATTTCATCTTAACACAGTAAAAAACAGAGAAAATAGATGAATGGCAACTTACATCTTTGCATCCAATAGATACAAGTGACTTGAGGATAGCATCTCTTGCATCTGTGTCAATCTTTAATCAAAAAGAAATAAAAATGCATTCAACATTAATCATAGAAGTCGAATTCAAAATAACAGACTGGAATGCTGATATCGTTAAAAAAGAAAGGTATTCAACTGAGAAATTCTCACCATCTTGACCTCTAATGCAGCAATTTCTTCCTTCAGTTTTCCAATTTCAGCCCCACGAATAGCATTTTTGCTTTCCATCTTTTCCATCGCTATTTTTTTCTTGTTCTCATTCTGTTATACAAATTACAACTCCATTTTCATAATCCCAAAAGGGATAAGTAAATGAAAACATACTGATCAAAATAGTGGCCTTGAAACAGGAAACATCTATGATGGGTTCAAAATAGGCTCTTGGAGCTTGTCCAGTCGCCCTTCCCTAATTTTGTATTTTGTGAAAATCAAGTTATCAAATCACCTCAATGTTACTAGATTGGAGATCTTTGACCTTTCTTGCAAGTTCATCTATCTTTTTTTGAAGATCAGAATTTTTCTTGTTAAGAGCTTCAAAATCATCGGCGTAATTTTTCTCAATCTGTACAATAAACTATAGTTTAAAATCATGCAAAACAATAATGGGAGAAAAGGGCTACATTGGTTAGTTTCTAAACAAGATTACCTTGATATATTTGGATTTAATATCATCTGCTTTGATCAAAAGCTCATCAATCTTTTTATCAAGACCAGAATTTCTCTTGTGACTATCCTCGAAACCATTTGCATAATCTCTGGCATACTAAATTGAAAAAAAGAAAGATAATATTACAGTTTAGAAGGATCATTAGAAGAACAAACAAAAGGAAGCAAACATTAGATGATGTTACCGGAGAATCGGTCGATTGCAAATAGTCATTCAATAGTGGTTCGATTTGAGAAGAAGATCTCAGGTGAGCAAACTTTTTATTTCGAAACATATTTCTTGCTCTTATCCAACCATTATGCCGCTGACGGTACGCCATCTTTGGACCTTAGGTCAATAAAATCAACAATCTAATGCTTTGCATTTATTTATTTGAATAATATAAAGGTGGAGATGGTGGTTTAAATAACTTGGTCAGAGTTAGTTGTGTTGATGGATGAAGAAACAATTAACTTGTGGAAGTGTATACAAATATAGAGAAATTTTGTTGAATAGGTGGATTTGTTTTCTGCTGACATTTGATAAATATTACTGTTTTGGATTAAATAGGGTAAGACTGTTCCACAGGAAAAACAAATTGAAACGTATGAAAAACAAAGAAAAAGAGAGAGGATTGAAGATTAGATATTCCATGTAAATAATAAATAAAAAGGAAAGATAAATTAAAATTCTAAAAGCCAATGATCTTCTTTCGTTTGGAGAATACATCTTTCATACTCTGAGATAACAGAATATATCTGTTTAGATGTGAACCGTTCGATCATAATCCGCACGATTATTAAAGAAGTTTTGTGCATTTCACCTTTGGATTGATTCGAATTTTTTATTCAAAGTCAATCAGCGGTGGGAATGCAAATCATCGTAAGATGAGATCTGTGGCAAATATATGACCAAAAAGTTTGTGCCACATAAGATCAAATGGTAAATACAGGGGAAAAAGTTCTCTTTAGAATCATCGTGGCAAGCATGTTTTGGACTGGGAAAAAACAATCTCGCTGTGATTATTTTTTATTTCCTTTTCTTATTGCTATTCCTATTTCCCTTCCGAGAGGAGTAAAATATAGAGCGATATATAATGTAGGCCGCAACATGGGGACAACATGTGGAAACCAAAATTTATAGCATAATATTTATTATAGCTTAATACGAAGAACATTTTTGTTGGAAACTTTTTATAAAAATTCAGCCTTTCAAATCATCAAACAAAATGTCTTTCTTCGAAAATTATTATTAACAAAATTAATATAGGTTGGTTATGTATTTATTAACTCAGCAATCAGCGTGTGTGTGTGTGTATATATATATATTTTTTTTAGTTCATGATATTGTCAAACAGGCGGCATATTTTTTGTGAAATGGCCCGTATTAAAAAAATGACCATTTATGTTTTTATACATACAGTCTAATGGGCCTGGAGTTTAGGCCCATGATATCAAAATTTAGATACTAGCTGTCCTCCATTGAGTGAGCCTATGGTGCTATGCATAGCACGGATGGAGTCCGTGCTACGGCTCAAAATTTGACTTTTTAAAATCCTAACGGTCGATCCAACCGTTCAATGTGATAATCATATGAATATGTACTTGCAAACTAAATTTTATATTTTTTCGAATTTTTTTACTATTTTTTTAGATAGGTAGAAAAATCAGTGTTTTCTGAAAATTCTGGACCATCAAAATTCTACCTATCTAAAAAAATAGTAAAAAATTTGAAAAAATATAAAATTTAGTTTGCAAGTACATATTCATATGGTTATCACATTGAACGGTTGGATCGACCGTTAGAATTTTGAAAAGTCAAATTTTGAGCCGTAGCACGGACCCCATCCGTGCTATGCATAGCACCATAGCCTCACTCGTCCTCCATTTATGTTTTTGATAATATAAGCCGTCTTTGTCGTAAAAAATTAGAATAATTTATTTTAGTACCTGCCCTACAGTACCCGCACTTAGAGGAATAATGTACTATGATTTCCACTAATTATATGATCCCCACTAATTATTATTCTAAAAAGATATTATATGATTCCCACTAATTATTATTCTAAAAAGATATTATATGATTCCCACTAATTATTATTCTAAAATTTCAACAACACCCTTCCTCTATGATCCGCGTTAACCTTCCTCTAATGAAGTAGTGGGGACCCCGTATCACCGCATCAAAATCTTACTCAATCATCACCGCGTCAACCTTCCTCTAACAAAAATAATTGACCACATAGGTCAAATACTTTAGTGCAGAGGTATAAATACTTGCAGTACTTGATATTAATACTTTCAGACATCATCTAGTGTCATATTAAAAAATATTTGAGTGGTCCCCTAATGCGGGTACGATGCGAGGATTCTTCAAGAAAAGGTGTGAGTACGGTTATTTAAGAAAAATTCATATATCATATATGTAGTTCATTGTATAGATATAAATACTTATCTTGTTTGAGCTATATACTTCACAATGTTACTATTAATATTTGTAAACAAAATTACAGTTTTGGAACGTTGTGTGGTCCCCTAATGCGGGTACGACGCGAGGATTTTTCAAAAAAAGGTGTGGGTACGGTTATTTAAGGAAAATTCATATATCATATATGTAGTTCATTGTATAGATATAAATACTTGTCTTGTATAGATATAAATACTTCACAATGTTACTATTAATATTTGTAAAACAAAATTACAGTTTTGGAACGGTTGTGTGGTCCCCTAATGCGGGTACGACGCGAGGATTTTTCAAAAAAAGGTGTGGGTACGGTTATTTAAGGAAAATTCATATATCATATATGTAGTTCATTGTATAGATATAAATACTTGTCTTATATAGATATAAATACTTCACAATGTTACTATTAATATTTGTAAAACAAAATTACAGTTTTGGAACGGTTGTGTGGTCCCCTAATGCGGGTACGACGCGAGGATTTTTCAAAAAAAAGTGCGGGTACGGTTATTTAAGGAAAATTCATATATCATATATGTAGTTCATTGTATAGATATAAATACTTGTCTTTATAAATACTTCACAATGTTACTATTAATATTTGTAAACCAAAATTATAGTTTTGGAATCGTTGTGTGGTCCTTTAATGCGGGTACGACGCGAGAATTTTTCAAAAAAATGTGCGGGTACGGTTATTTAAGGAAATTCATATATCATATATGTAGTTCATTGTATATATATAAATACTTGTTTTGTATAGATATAAATACTTCACAATGTTACTATTAATATTTGTAAAACAAAATTACAGTTTTGGAACGGTTGCGATCCCCACAAACAGTTATGGCAGTTTAGATGCGGGTATAGTGCGAGTACTCAACTGCGAGTACTCATATCAGCTTCCAAGAAATTAACACGATTAATATCTATTAAGTAAACAAGCGACAAAGCAATGATTTAACACAGTCTTTCCCACCTAGATTGGCAATCAAAAACTAAAATACAAATGGTTGTAACAAAATAAATGAGTGGTTTCGTTGGTCCACCAAGCAATGCCATGAAGAAGGCGACAGGATGGATATTGGATACAACGACCCGGATCTAAGCTTTATGATTTGTGTTCCAACAACTTGCTTCATTTATATTATTCTTTGGATTATTAAATTTTTCAAGCAAGGGTGCCCAACAGACTCTATGCAGAGATTCAAAGAATATAATAAATAAAATGATCTCCCTGGACTAGGTAGATATTTTTTATATCCACTTTGCACATTAGCGTACATTAGTACATAAGTAATTATGGTAGTGACGATTCTTTCTTTTATTTGAACATGTAAGTATGGCGTATAGAAAGAAAAAATATATATATATGCTCAAGTCAGGTAGATTTTTTTTTTTAAATAGTATTCTCTTAAATTATTTCAATGGAACAAGCCTTGGTGGGGCGGAAGTTAGAAAACTAGCCTCCACCGATCCTACGGACCGGTGTAGCAAGAAAAACACAACCCACTTTGATCCTAGGGATCGGTGGAGCCCGTTTTGCACCAACCACACCATACTATGCGGAAGACCACACCAAATACCCTTGCACCGATCCTGTGGATCGGTGGAGCTTCAAAAATGCCCCGTATATTTCACAGGCTGATCTCAGCCGTTACATTCACTTTTGGTCAAAAAACTGAGCCGCATCCCTAGGCGCAGCGTGCGTAGCAAAAATTCATGTACTTTCACTGTAACATTCAAATTCATGTACAGATGCGTCCGCTGCATCAGTGAACCTTAATAATTTATGTTGCGGGTGGTTTTGAACTAAATTTAACATGTTATAGAGTACTTGTGTAAGAATTTGGAAATCAAGGCTTCACCGGTCCTAGGGATCGGTGGAGGTATAGATGAGGTATTTTCTGTGGCGAAGGTATCGGCTGGTGCAAAACAGGCTCCACTGGTCTCTAGGACCGTTGTAGATTGGGTTTTTTTTGCTCCACCAATTCTAGGGATCGGTGGAGGCTAGTTTTCGAAAATCAACCCAACAAAGACTTGTTCCGTTGAAATAATTTAAAGTAATTCTATTTAAAAAAAAAATCAGTCAGATAGTTGAGAAACATCAAGTATGACCTGAGCATACTACTTTTTTCTTGTTTTTCTAGAACTAAATTTAAATCCGAAATGGAATTTGGAACTCGAGGGCATGAGATCATGCATGATTGTTGTAGTCATACAATTGGATCAGCTAATTACTATAGTTTGAGGGGAAATGGAGATACTCTAGTTTGAGATGAAATGGAGAGGGTTGAGACTAAGAAATGGATTGCTTTTTTTTTGAGATTCGGAATCGAAGGATGTATTGTGTGGTCCCACGAGGAATCATCACAAAGAGATACTTTTCTTGTCGACTTGGTATCTGTATCTCTAAAAAGATTGGTGATAGTCTGATAGAGATGGATGGTCGAGGGAAACCAAATCTTCATGTGTCCATATATAGTGTATCTTCCGTGTGGCAATTTGTTATTATGTCTTTGATGTTGTAGTGTCCTAAATTTTTTTTTTTTTAAATTATTAGTTAAAGATCAAGCTATCTAACACGCTTTTAAATTTCTATATATATTATAGAGAATTTTTTAACTTTGTGAATTTCAAAATCATAACCTTTCATGTAGAAACTATATGTCTTGACTGTCAAGATCAAAGACAATTTTTTACATTGTCTTAACTTTACTATAAGAAATAGTATGCGGAGAAGTTTACGAAATTTCTTCGCAAGAAAGTGGCTCCATAACCTTACTATAAGAAATAATAAGGTTATGAAGCCACGTTGCATAACCTTACTATCATAACCTTACTATAAGAAATAGTATGCGGAGAAGTTTACGAAATTTCTTCGCAAGAAAGTGGCTCCATAACCTCCTCCTCCAATTGGAACATCTGAAAGCGAAAACGCTGGTGATTACTAATTAGAAGGTTTACGGTTTTATTTGTCTGATTGGGTTAGAATACTCTAATTCTCAAAATGAATGTATAGTCATTAAACCCTCTAACAAATCAGACAGCTAATGACTCTCGGACACGTTGCAACATTCTAGAGAACAATTTCTTTGATCAACCCACCTGGAAAATTTATATAGGTCACATTTATTGCTGCATATCCTTTTAATTGATCAAGAAAGTCAAAATTTTATGTTGAGGTTTTACCTTTGATTTTTGGTTTTTAATCTTTTTTCATACGGATGGTTACGGCTATTACTGTTCTGAACCAACTCATTACTTAGCTATTGTTAAAACATAAAAAAAAAAAGTTAAAAAGGTCGTCGTTACTTGAGCTATGAAAGAGGACTGCATCACATTAACCATAAACTTAGATAACATGACGATTGACAAGAAAATTATTATAAACAAATATATAAAATTATAGTTATCTTCTACATAATTATATGTCGTCATTACTTGACATTGATTGTATTTAGTCAGTAATTTGAAAAAAATAATTTCAGTTTTTTCAAGAGTTAATCGACTAGCAAACAATATTCATATTGTACCAAATTTGATAAACAATATAGCTAAACTATAAATATTACTATAAATATAGAGTGAGCCTATGGTGCTATGCATAGCACGGATGGCTAGTGTACTACGGCTTAATATGGTACTTTTTAAAATCCTAACGGTCGATCCAACCGTTCAATGTGATAACCATATAAATATGTACTTGCAAACTAAATTTTATATTTTGTCGAATTTTTTTACTATATTTTTAGATAGGTAGAATTTTGATGGTCTAGAATTTTCAGAAAATACTGATTTTTCTATCTATCTAAAAAAATAGTAAAAAAATTCAAAAAAATATAAAATTTAGTTTGCAAGTACATATTCATATAGTTATCACATTGAACGGTTGGATCGACCGTTAGAATTTTAAAAAGTACCATATTGAGCCGTAGTACACTAGCCATCCGTGCTATGCATAGCACCATAGGCTCACTCATAAATATATTTATATTTTTTTTTTCATATCAACAACTTTTACTGTTGTTGTATAAATATACTTGTTAATATATTTCTTTCCATAGCATGAGGCGATGCCAGCTAAGACTTATTGACTTATAAGCATGGTTCAGTCTCAATTTAGTTTTCGGTACCCTCCTCCTATGCTGATTTTAATTGTTCAAATCTAAAATGAGATATCATGATTTTTCTGCAACAGTCCATCAAGATTTGTTTCCGGTGTTATTTCCAACTCGAAAAGTAGGATATTTTTTTGGAGCATGATAATTGTTCACCAAATAAATCTTCGATCACATCTTTTAAGTATTTAATATCTAACTTTTATTTTCAACGCTCATATTCAATTTTTTAAAGTTTTGTTTATAGTATTTTACAATATTATTCGCAAGTATTTAAACATCTATTTACAAGCATTTAAATCCTAAATCTAACTAGTTTTAACTCTTAACTACTTTTGTATTCAAGTAAAAAAAAAGAAAGATTTCTTTCACCTATTTTTTTTCTTTTGATTATTCTCGTCTATTTTTCTCACGATCCGTGATGAATTTTGTGAATCTAAAAATACGAACGTTTTCTACTCGATTTTCTCTTTCAAATAAGATCCATGAAAAAAATACTCTTGAGTTATTTTTAAGTCATTTTTTATTTTTTTGAATGTAAAGTTAATTAGCACTTTAAATTTTCAAACTTTTAAACCTCAGTCTACAACCTTTAAACTTGACATGGAAACTATTTAAATACTTGACACATCTGCTTTAAATGTTTGACACAACTATTTTAAACGGTTGTAAACAGAGGTTTAAAGGCTTGACACAAGTACTTTAAATGATTGTAGACGGAGGTTTAAAAGTTTGATTGTAGTGTTTTAAATGCTTGAGTGTACTACTTTAAACGCATGACACTATATGATCGACATCAAAGGCTAAAACACTTAAACATAGTAGTTTAAATGGTAGACATCAGAGGTTTAAATGGTTGTAGACTGAGGTTTAAAAACTTGAGAATTTAAAGTGCTCGTGGGCTTTACTTAAAAAAAAAACGACTTGAAAATAACTCAAAAATATTTATTTATGGATCTTATTTGAAAAAGAAAATTGAGTATAAAACGTTCGTATTTTTAGATTCGTAAAATTCATCACGGGTCGTCGAAAAATCAGACGAATGATTAGAGAAATAAAAAAGAATGGGTGAAAATGAATCTTTCCTTTTTTGGTTTGAAGACAAAAATAGTTGTGAGTTAAAACTATTCAAATTTAGAATTTAAATGCTTATCTGAGTAATATTGTAGAAGGTTTTAAGCAGAACTTTAAAAGATTGGATATAAGCGCTGGAATGAAAGTTAGACAAAATTAAAGGTTTTTTCGGTTAAACTAGTTTGGAGGTGAGCACTCGGATATGATGGCTCAGGGGCCATAATATTTCTCTATTTTTTTTAAAAGGAGCAATTATTTGACAATCAATTAATTATTTTGAAAATATTGACGATTAAAAAAATGAATTTAAAATCTAATACGGTACAAAACTGTGATTTTCAACAATAAAAAATTCTAAACAAATTCTAAAAAAATGTAAATTTGATCTCCAAATACATTTTAATATAGAGAATATTTGAGTACTTCAGATGAACTATTTGACATTTATAATTATAATTGCAAAAATGACTTGATAAGATATAAGTCTCTATCTTATCGGTAACAGCTAGCAAGCCTCATCTATATAAAAGATAGAGTGAGGCTACGGTGCTATGCATAGCACGGATTGGGTCCGTGCTACGGCTCAAAATTTGACTTTTCAAAATTCTAACGGTCGATCCGAACCGTTCAACATGATTATAAAATGAATATGTACTTGCAAATCAAATTTTATATTTTTTCTAAGTTTTTTACTATTTGTTTAGATAGGCTGTTTTTGGATGGTCCAGAATGTTCAGATCAAGTGATTTTCGAAAAAAATAGTAAAAAAGTTCGAAAAAATACAAATTTAGTTTGCAATTACATATTCATTTTATAATCATGTTGAACGGTTCGGATCGACCGTTATAATTTTGAAAAGTCAAATTTTGAGCCGTAGTACGGACCCTAATTGGTGCTATGCATAGCACCGTAGCCTCACTCTAAAAGATATGTTTATTTACTGTACATTAAATGATATGAAATTTTAAGTAATTGAAAATTAACGATCATTAATGCATCTCGAAGAATACTAAACTTTGTATGAAAAATAATATTTATATATTTCTTTAATAACATATCTATAAAATTATTTTACTTTTCAACTTATTTGAATTGTTAAGAGAAATCATCACCGTAATTGTTAAAATAATAATTATCAAGTAATCTTTCCTGTCTCTTCCATTAAATTTAATAAATAGCAAATGCACATTAATATAATCATTCACGATTTGAATTCAATTCATAATGGCTCAGATTGAAGAGGTTATATTTTACTTTTAAGCTCGAAAAAGATATATATGACGGAACAGTGAGAACACCCTCTCCCAGCAATACTTTATTTTTAGAAAATCAGTAAATGTTTTTTAATAAATTAGAAAGATGGCGAATTTCTTTTTATGACATGAAAAAATCCGCACCAAATGTGTTGCCCTTGTGGAAGTTCGGAACCTCATATTTGATGTGGTTTTATAACTGTGTCACAACTATGGGTGAAAACAATATGGATAATATCCGATTCGTATTTGAAAAATTAGATGTGGATATCCGAATATCCGTGTGGTTATGGATATTGATATGGTTTTATGTTTCAATTATCCGTATTCAAATAGTAGATATATATCATATATTTTAATATATATTATGAAAAAAAATTGTTTTTAACCATTAAAATTATATAAATATTATGAACTTTGGAATTTTTTAATATTATTTTAATAAATATCCTATCTGATCCGTATCCGTATCTGTATCCGGCTGATATCCAATTCGTATCCGTATTTGAAAAATTAAAAAGGAATATGGATATGGTTTTACCACTATCCGCTCCGTATTCACTTCGTTTTCACTCATGACTCACAACGCAGCACGGTTGGCTGGTAAGCTTGTGGCCCTCCCTAAGGAACCACAAATCTATCGCGGTTCTTTAAAGTTATTTTGTGGGGTATATATAGGGTTCTTCAAATATATATATTATCGAGGAGAACTAGGGTGTTCTTAAGCTCACCAAGTCTTTTTGTGAGCTTAACTCAAAAATCTATTGGATTGACTTCAAACAACACTTTTAAACTCTTGAAACTGATCTACTTCACGAGTGATGCATTTACATGTCAAATTTATAATTTTTCGAACTAGTTTAGTACAAAGTCAAGCGGTAAAAAAATGATGAAAAATAAACTCATTAAAATAAACTTATAAATCATCTTTTTTTTACTGCTTAACTTCATGCTAAATTAGTTCAAAAATTTAAAAATTTGACATGTAAACACATCACTCATGAAGTAGATCGGTTTCGACAGTTTGGATACGTCGTTTGAAATCAATCCGATAGGTTTTTGAGTTAAGCTCACAAAAGAGCTTGGTGAGCTTAAGAACACCCTAGTTTTACTCTTATCTCCATCTTCCTAGCCTTCATTTCCTCCCGGCCTCCATTTCCAGAAGTCATTTCATTCATCCTCTCTTGATGCGGTGAGATCTAGTTTGAAAAGTTAAATCTCTAGACAAATTATTAGCATCATTCTGATCAGCATCTCCATCTTAGCTATATTGTAATTTTCATTTTTAAAACTTCGATGGATCTTAGGCTGTAAAGTAAAAATAATATTTTAGTCCAAAAGTATTATAGGTCTTCATTTATATATATACTGAAAAAATGTTAATAATTGGCAGTTTTATAAATCTCGTAGTTGAACAGTTAAATTAATTAGATCCAAATTTTTGTACGTGTTAATTTTTTAACCAAGGAAAGATAAAAACAAGTGCTCTCCATATATATGTCGGTACAATTGAGAGGAGCCGCCGAGCCGGACCCTGTAACCAACCAAAAAATTCCAAGACACCGAGAGGTGATTGCTCTGTATGTTACTTGAACGATCGTTTTCTTCTCCTGCTTAATTCGCACGAAGACAAACAAATAGCTTTGTCCTGTTGCGCTACAAAAGTCCAATGAAAGTAACCCAAGCAACAACTCCTTAAAACTTGGGTTAACCGAGCCTGTTTGTTTTCTTCTTTTTCTTTTATTCCATTTTTATGAGAAACACCTGGTTCTAGCTATATAGTAGAAGTAGCAACCAAGAATTTTTCAGAGTCCAAATTTATATTAGAGAGTGACTAACAGTTTCCTTTACTCTGTCTCCTAAACGTTTTCAGTAAAGTACAATTGGGACCACTAACTACTTGGGGTACTACTAACTACTTGGAGGACCGCTTATATTTGAAAAAATTTACAACTGGCGAGCGCATTTATGGATACTTATGCGTGCAAGTATTACCATATAATATATTAAGTATTCATACTTAAGACATCAAGTATTTAAAAAAAAACTGAACATTAACTTTCTTTTCTCTCTAATCATACACTCATCTTTTATACGTTTTTAGAAGTAGTTTTTTTTTCTCCGTTTAATCTCGTTAATATTTCTCACAATTTGTAAAGAATTTTGTGAATCTAAAAACACAAACATCTTCTACGTAATTTTCTCTTTCAAATGAGATTCATGATGAAATACTTTCGAGTTCTTCGTCGTTCAAGTATTCATACCTCGGCGTGCAAGTATTCATACATTGTCAAGTATTATTCTCTAAAATACTAGTATTCATCCTTACTCAGTAAAGTGTGACTATTTATGTTGTAAAGTATTTATGAGAAATCCACAGACATGTCTTAGACATTAACTACTTGGGTGACCACTACCGACCTAGGGGGCCGCAAATGTCGCTTCAAAGTGACCACGATAGGGACCACACGCAGAATACCAAGGACAAGTGGATGCATAACGACCATTGCAAGTGTCAACGCTGTAATTGTTGTAAACGTTCATTTCTAAAATATCAAGTATTCATACTTACGCATCGAAGTGTGAATTTTTATGTTGTAAAATATTCCTGAAAAATCCCTAAATGTGCCCCATGCATTAACTACTTGGGGGGATCACCATCGCACAATCACCAGCATGGTAGTTTAGTAAAAAAATATTAATATCTAAAATTTTAAGTATTCATACTTACGCATTGAAGTGTGAATTATTATATTGTAAAGTAACTTACATCAGTTAATCTATTTGGTGCTTGAATTGATTGATAGATACTGAAGAAAATATTCATATTTATAACTGAAGTATGAATTGTTTACATATGATACTTGTATTTCTAAAAAAATATATACATATCAAGTATTTATACCTAAGATATCAAGTATTTCTAAAAACTTATTAATATCTAAAATTTTAAGTATACATACTTACCCATTGATGTGTGAATTGTAAAGTAACTTAAATCAATTAATTTGTTTGGTGTTTGAATATATTGATAGGTACCGAGAAAAGTATTCATACTTATAATTGAAGTATAAATTGTTACGTTGTAAAGTATCTTAATTTAATATTTTTTTACAAAAGACTCTGGTTGGAGCTTAATTATATTAATATGTAATATGAAAAGTATTGACACATGTGCATTGATGTGCGGATATTACGTTGTAGAGTATTTTTAGATATTAATGGTATTAACATATAATCTTTTTGGAGATTGATGGTATTACCATGTAATCCTGGAAGTATTCATACCTATATGTTAATATAGGAATATTTATATTATAAAATATGTTATACAGTAATACTAATATTTAACAAATCAAAGTTTTATACAAATACTAAGCACATTTAATCACAATTGAAAAGTATTAGTATTTATGAACCCAACTCTTAATCATTTATAGAAGTGTTGATAAATACATCTCCAAAGATTAATATATATGCAAAGAAATGTTGTTATATAAGAAAACAATTCCACCTAATATAATTATTTCGCATTCCATCAGTTTTGCAAGTGTTCAAACTTTCATACATATATTTATAGAGGAGGGTTCCAATGCCTCCATTTTTCATGCCTCCACCATGCCTCCATTTTTAAAACTTTAATAACTCAAAATTTAAAACTTAAAAGTCAAAATAAAACCGTTGGATATGATCTACATCATTTTATCTATGTGCTCATAAAAAATTATCACATTTTGATTTTGTTTTTATGTGAATCAATGAGTTGAAAAATCAACGTCTAGCAATTATCCACATTAGTGCGTTTTTTACAAGCTCTTGATGACAACCAAAACAAAATTGAAATGACATAATTTTTTACACGTGCATAGATAAAATGATTTAGATCATATCCAACGGTTTTATTTTGATTTTTAAGTTTTAAATTTTGAGTTATTAAAGTTTTTAAAAATGGAGGCATGGTGGAGGCATGAAAAATGGAGGCATTTGAACCCTCCTCATATTTATAAACAAGAATATATATACATAAGTTGTAGAGTATTCATACTATCTAATAAATAATCATGAATTGTGGAAGCACAAAAGATCCCCGTTGATTTTCTTCTCCTTCAAGTTCAGAGGTCTAAATCTTACACAATCTGTTACATTTAACATTTTCACTTTCTGATTTCTCGGATCTTTCACAATTTGAATATCTGATCAAGTTCATAAAATTGAAAATAACATAAAGCTAGAGAACTATATCAACATGTAAAAATAATAAATTTTTACATGTTGTCACAAAGAGGTCCCTATTCAGGGACTATTTTCTAAATAAATTTATTTTCTGTCACAGTTCAGTCCCTGAATCCTGTCAGACCAAAAATTTTACACCACAAACCCTCTTATTTACCAAAATTAACATAGAGGTATACAGAATACTGAAAATTTATAGAAGAGACCCTGAAATGCTGCAGAATTACCCTAGAATAGTGCAGAAAATTAAAAACTTCCAAAACAGTCCCTAAACCGTACCAGAATCGATTTTTTTTAAAACTGATCAGGTACATTGAAGATAATATCCAAATATTTAAAATTTGAAATCCTTATTTTTGGATTGGTCATCTTTCTCTAGCTTTCTCTTTTTCCTTTTTGCATTCTACAGTAGAAACAAGTTCAGTACAGAGGTGGAGGTTGTATCAATACTGGCACAGTTATAAAACAAGTTCCAATATCTCCTAAACTATTTCTTTCGTTTTTGCTGTTTTACTGTACCATTAAAATTTATTTACCCTTTTTAGTCCTCCGGATGTCAAAATATCTCCTAAACTATGCAACATAACTACTCTACATTAAGTTTCACATAAGCTTATTTTATGTAACAGCCTGGCACAACTCATCTTCACAGAACAAGATCCGGTGCAACGCAACTGATTTGAACACTGGTCGGGATAGACTAGGTGGTATCACCAGCTTAGGTGGCTGAGGAGTCTCCTGGAAAAGCACTGTTGCAATCTGTTTTATGTCGATAAGTGGACGTGATGGCTGTAGCCCCACATGTGGCGTCTTTGGAGTTTGCGGTCTCGGTGCCAGAATCGCCTTACCATATTTTTGTTGGAATTAGTTTTTATTAAAGAGGATTAGCATTTCCCGGTAAATGATACAATTGGTACTGGTATAGCAATACCCAGTGCCAGTACAAATCAAGATGATACAATTGGTATATGTACATCAAGTTTATATAGTTCTACAAGGTGAAATTCATTACATACAAGTATACAATAGAAGTTCTATAAGGTATTATTAGATTTATACTAGTACCGTACAAGTTGCCAGATCGACAGTCCAGAGTGCTTCTCAAGCTCGTTCTAGTCGTACACACGTCGCTTGGAGGGACCTCATCGGATCGGAGACTATGCTCCGCACTCACCTTGAACTCCGCCTTGCGTTCTTTTACGCTTCTCGCCCAGGCCGGGAAGTCCGAAGCTGATCCAGGCAGAGAGAGAGAGAGAGAGAGAGAGAGAGAGAGAGAGAGGAAGGGGGATCGAGCGGGCTAATGATAGGAGAGGTCTTTGAGCGAGAGAGATGAGAGGTGGTGGTGCGGTGGTGCGCTGACACGAGAGAGGTGAGGCAATGGCACTGAAACGCTGAGAGAGATAGAGAGAGAGGAGGGAGAGAACTAGGTGGGTGGCCTAGGATGCTGATTGAGAGAGTGACGGGAGGGAAAATCACGAGGGATAAGAGAGACTGGACCGGGCTCGCGATGGTGGAAGATAGAGTGCACTAAATGCTTCCAGTGATCGTTATGAAAGTACATAAGTCGTTAATTGGATTGGGAACAGATAGGGGACGAAACATCGGAGGACGAAATCATTATCCTTTATATTATTTGCTGTCTATGATATGTGGCACCAGGAATGGCCTTCTCTTCAATTGTATGGATGTCATTGAAAAGTCTAATTCAGATTCCTACCGTTGATTTCAGATCGCTTCGGCACATCAATTTGGCTGTATATCTTTTCTTGTCGGCTTTGACAAGTTTATTATTAATTTAATATAAAGTTGGAATTTATCATAATCATTTAATCTGAAATAGGCAGTTCAAATCTGAATAAAGCTCGTACAATGAGAGGACCCGAATCTGCGGCCCTGTTGATAGAAAAATATAATTCATACGGTCTCCATAATTACAATAACTGAACTTTACATGTATTGATGAAATTTTTAACTTTCACCTATAACGTCATTATATTATCATCTTATGAAGATTTAGTTGACCATGCCAGATCTTAAATAAAGCCACGGAATTAGAATCTTAAAAGAAACATTACCACGAAAATATCTTTTTGTCATAATTTTTTTCTCCATAGATTTTTTCTTTAATCTAAACTGAGGAAGATTTAGCGGAAGAATATTAACATGGAAGTTGTGTACATTATAACTTATTAGTATCTTATCGTTGCAATAAAAACATATTATACAAAAATAATTTTTTTTATACAAAATAATATAATTTCATATAAAAATTTAGATTAAATGACAAATAATATTTCTTAAATAACATATTCAGTGATACGTAACATTTCTTAAATGGCATATATATTCTTTTATTATTTGACATATTTTCATAAAACAATTTCACAATAACATTCTTTAAATGATATTGAAAAAAATAGAAAGAAATGAAGACATGACTAATGATATTTAAAAAATAGAAAGAAATCATTACCAATAAAAAAAGATGATGCAATTTGCATGTGGCGAGTATGTGTCAAAATAAATTTAGACTTCTACACGTCAAAAAACATCAAACATATGCATAGAATCACAAAAAGACAGATTATTTGTTTGGAGATCTGATATTCAATCTAAAATTGCATCTTTAATCATAACCGTTGGTGGATCAGGACATCACCGTGTTTAATATAAGAATGGAAATATTATTTTAAATAGGTAGAAATCACAATTTTTTAATAATTTAGAATCTTTAGATCAGAGATTTTTTTTATCTATCTAAAAGATAAATATATATATATATATATATATATATATATATATATATATATATATATATATATATATATATATATATATATATGGCTGGCTACTATGCTTATATAAGCATATGCCCACATATGCTTATAACTCATTTTTGCGTTTCCAATGTTCAAATGGTCGATCCGACCGTTCATCTTGTTCTCCATATTAATATGTGCTTGGAGACTAAATTTTACATTTTTCTGAATTTTTTACTATTTATTAAGCCACTTTGAAAATTGCTGATCTGGGTGAACAGTAAAAACAGTGTTTCCAAAATTCTGGACCATATGATCAGCAATTTTCAAAGTGGCTTAATAAATAGTAAAAAAATTCAGAAAAATGTAAAATTTGGTCTCCAAGCACATATTAATATGGAGAACAAGATGAACGGTCGGATCGACCATTTGAACATTGGAAACGCAAAAATGCTTATTTAAGCATATGTGGGCATATGCTTATATAAGCACATATATATATATATAGAGTAAGGCTACGGTGCTTTGCAAAGTAAACCACCCCGTTTACTTCGGGCTACTTTTTGGATTTTGAAAATCCAAACAACCAATCCGAACCGTTCAACATGTTCTAAACATTGAAATGTGCTTGGAGACCAAATTTTACATTTTTTGGAATTTTTTTACTATTTATTAAGCTACTTTGAAAGTTTCGATCCGGTGGTCCAGAAAATTTTACTATTTTTTACTGTTCACCGTTGGATCAACGATTTTCAAAGTGGCTTAATAAATAGTAAAAAAATTCCAAAAAATGTAAAATTTGGTCTCCAAGCACATTTCAATGTTTAGAACATGTTGAACGGTTCGGATCGGTTGTTTGGATTTTCAAAATCTAAAAAGTAGCCCGAAGTAAACGGGGTGGTTTACTTTGCAAAGCACCGTAGCCTTACTCTATATATATATATATATGGGGCTGGCTACTATGCTTATATAAGCAAAAGCCCACATATGCTTATAACTCATTTTTGCGTTTCCAATGTTCAAATGATCGATCCGACCGTTCATCTTGTTCTCCATATTAATATGTGCTTGGAGACTAAATTTTACATTTTTCTGAATTTTTTTACTATTTATTAAGCCACTTTGAAAATTGCTGATCCGGATGAACAGTAAAAACAGTGTTTCCAAAATTCTGGACCTTATGATCAGCAATTTTCAAAGTGGCTTAATAAATAGTAAAAAAATTCAGAAAAATGTAAAATTTAGTCTCCAAGCACATATTAATATGGAGAACAAGATGAACGGTCGGATCGACCATTTGAACATTGGAAACGCAAAAATTCTTATTTAAGCATATGTGGGCTTTTGCTTATATAAGCATAATAGCCAAGCACTATATATATAGATATATATATATATATATATATATATATATATATAAAATATTGATCTCTAGGAATCTTTTTATATTGAGATCACATGTTGACGGTTTAAAATTGACTATTTGAACATCAAATCAAAGATATAATTTCATAGTACATATCAATCTGCATTTTGCGAAGTATCATAACCTTGCTCTATCCCAAAACATAATGGACTGCAATAAGAAACATTGTAGAAAAACATCAACCATTTTTAAATTCGACTTTTGTTCACCAATCATAAAATTGTATTATTTTTAAACATCATAGATTATAATATTGAACTATACTCATCTTTTATTTTAAAATAGAGGATACTGTCACGCCATATCTATAAAAGGGCAGGACTTTAGGAATTCACGTTCCCTGGTTACCTGACTGACCGAGTACAATTGAAACGGATGTTCCAGAATTCTGTTTTTTTAACTTGGCACGAGCTCAAAGTACAAATAATACTAGCTCTGTGCCATTCCGAATCCGAGTAAATCTCGATTAGGAATCAGCTAAGAGTAAATCTGAGCCGGCCGTTTCAATTGTATTGAGTCAGGTACCTGAAAAGATACGGATCTAGATTTTTCTTTTTTGAATAAAGTTAGAAATCAAACTATCAAACTATTTAATATTCTTGTTATTATGATTGCTCCCATTTGAGTTTTGAACCCATAATCACCCACATAAAGACCATATGTTTTTGCCACTACACTAAAAACTAGTTCTTTACGGATTCAGATTTTAGTTCCCTAATCTTTCTCAATCACGTATTGTCATAATTTTTTCTACATTAACATTTGAAATCTCAAATCTAAATAACCATTTCAAACAGTTGATTTTGTTTCTATTCACGGGGGATGAATCCACGTGAAATTTTATGATTTTTTTAGTAAGTTTTATACAAAATGATGAGGCAAAAGATTGAAATCACCATATAATTCTCATTAGTTAATTTGATTTGTTCATCATATGGATTTGGGGTCAGTTGATCTTTTCTGAAATGAGTGAAGAAATTATAAAACTTAACGTGTATGCATCGCTTTGATAGAAGTATAAAACTGACAATCGAATCATTTGGACTTCTGATCTTCGTTCGCTTCTGTTTAAAAAAGAAAAGGCGATATGAAATTGCTAATAATAACAATATTTTTTTATGAATAATAATAACAAATTAATAGGAGCATCTACAACGGTGATTTCGCTAATTTGATGTGTTAATTATTAATATAATTACTGAGATGTACCACAGTTTTAAATTAGCAAGTTTGTTTTAAAAGCAACTCTTTCGAGCATCTACAACGGTGATTTCTTTTAGATTGCTAATCTGATGTGTTAATTGCTAATATAATTGCTGAGATGTACTACAGTTTTTTAATTAACAAATTTGCTTTAAAAGCAACTTTAATTAAATAAGTAATTCTAATTAAATTTTTGAAATGGAGTGATTTAAAAATTAGAATCCCTTTAATTACTAAAATCAGGCTCAAATTAATTGCTAAACGCTCTTTCATCTCTTAAACATTGTGGGTCCCATAGACTGGCGTCAGTTATTCGCAGATATTTCACAAACCAAACCTTGTTTCTTACTCCATGGCCACTTAACTAATATTCCTTCCCCACCCTCCACTACTTGATAAATAAAAACAACAATTAACAAAACCAGTAAATAAAAGAAAGGATAATTTATTCTGCGAGTGCTGCATCTTCGCTTTCCCTTTACCATGGCGTAGAAGCAATTCCATTCCCTTGCATCACACACTTTGCGTGCTAAACTCATCTGCATCTCACCAATCACAGCCCCTCTTTGACTCAATCTCCATTTTTTATACCTCTCTTCTCCCCACACTCTCCATTTCACTCTGTAAAACCAAAACACAGAGAGAGATTCCTCTCTGTTTTCTCGCGGGTATATATGTACGTATATATATATACATGAGAAGAAGTAGCACCAGTGCAAACTGGGATTAGAAAGCTGGGAAAGGCAGGAGAGATATTGGCTCTACTGGACTGTATAAATGATGTCACAGCTGCCATTGCTGTGGCAGCGAGTTTTTCTGTGTCAGGGATGAGTGGTGAGTCGGCGTACCGGGTTGAGACCACCCCCCGTCTGGCCCAGTGGCGTATTGACACCTTGAGCTCTACCTACCGCAAATCCAACCCGTTTAGAATTGGGCTCTGGAATTGGTGGGTTCTAAGCAGCTATCTCCCTCTCTACCTCTTTCTCTCTCTCAATCTCAAGCACAAAAGAGCAGCACAACTTGGCTTTCATTAAGTTTTTTCTTTCAGTAAATTTCAAAACAAGCTTAAACCTTCTATGTGTAAAATTTGAAAGATTTGTGTACAATTTGACAAATTATGGTTAAGTTTCTTGATCATCTTTTTTGACGGGATAGACACCAGCCTAATTTTGGTTTATTTAGGATTTTTATTCCATTGGAACTCTGTTTATTTCTGATGCTAATTCCCTACCATAGCCTGATCAGTTTAATTTTCCTTTGATTACAACCTGGTTTTCTGTTCGTTACTATCCATCTGTCACAATTAAATAAATTTGTTCTTTGTTTTTCCTCATTTCTAATTAAAAATTCATTTGCCTCTTTTCGTGCAGGTTTCTGACAGTGGAGAGAAATAAGCACTTTTGTGTGAAATTATATCCAGAAGTCTCCAATTTAACCAGAGAAAAACCCCCAATTGCCTCCTTTGTCATCAAATTAGTGTCTTCCTCTTCTCTTGATCGAAAAACCATAGTTCATCCAGGTTATACTTTTTTTCTCTTTTAACACTGTTTGCTTCTTTGTTTATTTTGAGTCATTGGTGAATTATAACATAAAACTATGCTGCAAATTGATTTAGTTCCGGTACATAGTACCTGTTGGGACTTGGTATATGTATAGCAATTTCTTAACTTAAAATGTTATTTTGTTAAATTTATTTGATACATACAATCCTTAAGAACAACAGATCAGAATTGCTTTCGCCTCAAGTAGCTTAGAATTGCATTGCTTTGAATTGTGCAGGAATTTGTGATAAACAGCTCAAGAATAGTGACGATTTTGTATGGGCTGTTGACACTCTCTTTACTGGCAAATTAATCATTGATGTTGAATTTTTGGATCTAAAGATCGCTCCACCATCTGTAAGCACCAAATTTGCCTTTCTTAGAATCCTGTTTCTGATTTCGACTTCATAATTGTGTTAATTTTTAATTACTTTTGTCATTATGTTGGGCCCTTACAGTTATCCCGACTGTAGATGTATTTTTTTTTTTTAAATTACTGAATTTAATTACAATTCTCACCATGTCAGGGAGGTGAACCGGCCTCAATCTGGACAGGACATCCAATTGAAAAACACTCAAATTGCACAGCATTAACAGCCCTTGCACGAATGTTAACTGACAGCATCCACACCGACATCACCATCACCACATCAGATGGTAGCATTGGAGCACACCGCGCGGTTCTCGCCACACGCTCCCCGGTCTTCTATGGCATGTTCGCTCACAACCTAAAAGAAAAGGAGCTCTCCATGATAAACATCTCTGACATGAGCATCGAATCATGCCAAGCCTTCTTGAATTATATCTACGGAAATTTTCAGGCTAGTGAATTTATGATGCACCGGCTTGATTTGCTTCGTGCGGCTGACAAGTACGATATTGCAGATTTGAAAGAGGCTTGCCATGAAAGCCTTGTTGAAGATATTGATGCGAAGAATGTTTTGGAAAGGTTACAAGCAGCACATCTCTACAGGTTGGACAAGTTGAAGGCAAGTTGCATGCGGTATTTGGTTAATTTTGGGAAGGTATATGAGATCCGTGATGAGCTCAATTTGTTCATTCAAAATGCAGATCGAGAGCTCATAGCCGAGATATTCCAAGAAATCATGTGTGTGTGGAAAGGACACTAGCAGTGGTCCAATTATTAGATAACTAGCGTAAGTTCATGTTTGTGCTTCATTAGTTGGTGTACATACTACATAGATGATTGATTGACAAAAAATTTGTACAGGATTGTTTTCTTGTAAACTAGAAAAAGTGTGCTGCCTTAAGAAGGCCATATATTATATACATTTCATTTGAAAAATTTATTGTAAGATATATACAAAGAAACAATTGGTTTTGTTGAGTCTTTTCTTTTTTTTATGAGTGTTCTTAGATAAATAAATAAATAGAAAAATTTCATTTTGAGCCATAGGCCCATAGCAAAACCTAAAGAGATCACTAAGTATCAGAATGAGTATCAGAATGTAGACAAAGCTTTTAAATACCGGATAATGATCTAACACATGTATATACTTGAACATATATTTTTGCCACTACCGTACACCTCTTGATAATCGTATTAGACTTAAACTTCCAGTTAACAACCCCAAAACAAATCAAAAGCATCAAAACAAACAATTGACTTGAATACCATGGCTCAGAGGCCTAAAACATACACTAGATTCTCTGTTCTTTGGAACTAAAATTTCAAAAATAAATTAAACATTAAAGTATCACAAGAGACTTTTCTCATATAAACTTGTTGTGTGAAAACTTGTATCTGCATTCGGGGCACTCATAACATACAGTTTGGCCTTCATCAGCTGATGAGCCTAACTGTAATTTAATATTTCGAAATAGTAATTGACATTCATCCCTCTCAACTTCTTCCAGTCTGATATTGTTGAATCCGTCTACTGCCGTTTAAAGGTATTAACTATTGACAGCGGAGTTTCCAGTAAAAAACAGATGCCATGCTGGCAGGTCAGATCACATCTATCAAATTTCACAACAAACTATTGAAGGTACCCAAGAGACTCCCTATGTTATTTTTTGAATTGTTGAAACTATTGAAGGTACCTTCAATAATTTCACACATAATAGCCTGACCTCCAAACTATTCTCAAATTCATTCTCTTTTAAAGTTTAAATTGTTGAAAAAAAAAGTTAGCCGGGACCAACATTTTTCCCCAATAACCTGTGAGTGTGAGGTATATATATAGAGATGGTTTAAAGTAATTTAACTTGTATGTCTTTTTTGTTTAACTTGTCTTTCTCATTTTTTTTTATCATTCTTTAGAAATATAGTATCGCTATTTTAATTGTTATATTTTTTTTTCACTGTCACTTGTAACTTTACTTTTTTATAATTTTATTTTTATATTATTCAAAAATTTATTATATGTTAATTATTAGTATCAGAAATTATTAATAACTATTAATCAGTATCTATAAAAATTCTTTCAAAAACAATTATATAACTTCTCATGAATATCTTTTTCAAATCAAGACTTTTTATAACTATTTTCACGGTACGAACATTTTATGAATTCTTTCAAAAACAATTATATAACTTTTCATGAATATCTTTTTCAAATCAAGACTTCTGATTTCTAGTATGTCTGTCACGGATTCTAGGGGCTTGATTGTAAAAGAGAGGTAGATCTAATGTATTTTATGCAAAATTTCTAATAAGCCTTGTCAAGCGAATTTAAATTGTATGTCTGTCACGGTTTGGCTATAGACTCGGTAGAAAAGTTTATAAACAACTTTGGGTCTGGGGGCTCGTGCATTTTAAGAAATTTTGAAAATGAGCTTTAACTTGTGATGTTTTCGACTCTGGAACTGAAAAGAAAAAAAAAATGTTTGTGAAAATAAAGAAAATGACTTTGGGCTTTGGTCAAGGACGTGGGTTCTGAACTTTGGACTGAACTGTTGGATAAGTTGAATGAGGCTGTATTTTTTTTTTTGAAAAAAGGCATATGTGTCCGTTTCATATAAGAAACATAACGGTAACTTATAAGGTCATAGTATCAGTTCCCAAATATTAGAAAATAACCACAAAAGCTAACAAAGAGCAAAAGACAAATGCCCTTCGTTTTAAAGTCCACCAAAACACTGTGATAGAAAATAACACGTAAGCTAAGCCACCTATCAAAATGGGACTAAAGGAAACTACGCCTAGACTCAGATGTGTGCAAAAAGGAGAAGCGTGCGTCATATCATCAATCTGCTGGCGAGCCAGCTGCCCCTCCTATGTGCCTAGCCTGTGCTATCTCCGGCTGGTACACCACCATTTGCATGTCATTTGGATCCCACACGCTCAAAGGAATAGCATCTAACTCATCCGGCAACCACTGAGCTGCTGCCATCTTGATTTTCTTGTCCATATGGCCTGTCCAATATTCAAACACAGAAATGATGAGCAATATAATAGAACGTGTTGTTTTACAAGGTGAATGTTGAAAAATAACCGAGTTTCTATATTTCCACAAGGTCCAACATACAGAAATGAATGAGGCTGTATATTAAATTAAAATATTAAGTGGGCTAATATTAAAATGAAAACAGAATTTTAAATAACCCAAATTCAAAAACAAATGAAGTCCAGAGGAGACCATTTACATCTAACTAAATAAAATTATATGATAAATACATGTAATTTAAATTTAATCTAATAGAGGTCACTCACACAAATGATATTTAGGTATTGGATTACGAAATTAAGTTTGTAACCGTCTGAACCTTTTGAACCTCAATGATATGATTTGTATTTGGGATTCCTAAGCTATTTTTTTTTAAGGCTGGTGGCTTTAAATGCCTACTAATAATTTCATTGATAAAAAATGTATTTATAATCAGTCAAATAATCGTAATTTCTAAATCTACTATTTTATTCTCATGAAAACCTTTAACTACTCTAATATTCTAATCTATTTTAATATTCTAAACTTCACGTCCTTGAGGATTAAAGTATTAGGATAACTAAAATAGATTAGAATATTAGAGTAGTTTAAAGGTTTTCATGAGAATAAAAGAGTAGATTTAGAAATTATGGTCATTTGACCGATTATAATACGTTTTTTGTCAATGAAATTATTAGTAGGCATTTAAAGCCACTAACCTTAAAAAAATAGCGTAGGAATTTCATATACGAATCATATCATTGAGGTTCAAAAGGCTCAGATGGTTACAAACTTAATTGCGTAATCCAATACCTAAATATCATTTGTGTGAGTGACCTCTATTAGATTAAATTTAAACACATGTATTTATCATATAATTTTATTTAGTTAGATGTAAATGGTATCCTTTGGACTTCATTTGTTTTGAATTTGGGTTATTAAAATTCTGTTTTCATTTTAATATTAGCCCACTTAATATTTTAATTTAATATACAGCCTCATTCAACTTATCCAACAGTTCAGTCCAAAGTTCTGAACCCACGTCCTTGACCAAAGCCCAATGTCATTTTCTTTATTTTCACAAACATTTTTTTTTCTTTTCAGTTCCAGAGTCGAAAACCTCACAAGTTAAAGCTCATTTTCAAAATTTCTTTAAAATGCACGAGCCCACAGACCCAAAGTTGTTTATAAACTTTTCTACCGAGTCTATAGCCAAACCATTTTACAATTTAAATTCCCTTGACAAGGCTTATTAGAAATTTTGCATAAAATACATTAGATCTACCTCTCTTTTGCAATCAAGCCCCTAGAATCCGTAACAGACATACTAGAAATCAAGCTACTATCAAGCATTCAAAAAAAAAGACATACTAGAAATCAGAAGTCTTGATTTGAAAAAGATATTCATGAAAAGTTATATAATTGTTTTTGAAAGAATTCATAAAATGTTCATTTGTACCGTGAAAATAGTTATAAGAAGTCTTGATTTGAAAAAGATATTCATGAGAAATTATATAAAAACCACATAACACATCATAAGAAAAGTTATTCATTGGGTTAAAAATTGAGTACCCATCCGTCAAGTGAGAAAAAGAAGAATGGGTCCATTTAGTTTTAAGATCTCGGTCCGAAATTGTAGGAACCAATACTTCATTGACAAATGACATTTAAAAAAGTACAACCGTATTCCTGTAATTTTTTTATTTGAGAATCTTTTAATGAAAAAATATATTCAACAGATCAAATTAACACAAACTGGAACTATCTAATATAAATTATTGTACTAGAATAATTTTTTAAGAGTAGAGTTAAGATATCTCATGTTTTTCATGTCTCATCATGTTTCACATCTTTTATCTTCGTTTTTAAAAGTTCAAAAAGTCAATCCAAACTGCTTAACATGATCTCTATATTTAAATGCGCTTGGAGACCACATTTATTTTTTCTGGAATTTTTTACTATATTTTAGATAGGTACAAAATCACTATTTATAGATTATTTTATAAAATTTGATCTACAAGCATATTTTAATATGGAGATCATGTTGAGCGGTTCGAATTGACTGTTTAGATTTTGAAAACGAAAATAAAGAATACCGCATTTTACTTTGTGGTTTTCTATTTAATTTTCTTTGATCCATTGATCGATGGTCGCTCTATTATATTACAAAACCATCATAGTCATGCATGCACTATAAATAGGTGAAATATAGATCTTCAAAATTAACAATACATTTACAAGGTTCACATTTAAATTTAGAGTGAGTCTATGATAATATGCACATCACACACGTCTATCACATTTAAATTTATAAATAATGGTTACTTGGTCTCAGAAAAAAGTTGGTTTTAGCCAAATTTCAAAGTCCTAAATACGATGCTGCTAACTTTATTTATTTCTATGATTATATTTCATATTAAAAGATGAGTAGGATTAAAATGTCTCATTACCGTGAAAGGTACTTGCATGAATTCCAAATCCGGATTCTCTGGGTACATGGTGTTCGGTTGGAATGGCAGAACCAAGCTAGCCGTGCCCAGTAGCTCTTGCATTGATTCTTTAAATATGTTCCGGATCAATTCTTCATCGTGAATTATCTGTTCTTGATGCTGCAGGAATGAGATTCTATTCCTTCGGTGTGCAGCCGACGCTAGTGCATGGAAATACCGGGTATTTTGGTCACCCTCTCGTAGCCATCTGCAATGGGCTCTGTGTCTCCATCGAGACTCTACTATGCATGCAAGGTTATAAGCCCGTTCTCTAACTTTTATTCGAAAGCACCTTTCATAAGCCGCCAACATTCTTCTCTCCTCGATCTGATCAAAGAATAGCAGAGTATTTTTGCAGCACAAGAGTTGTTGGTCCAGTTGAGTGAAGTTTGTGCAATGCCAGGATCGGAGATGTTCTTGTACCAGTTTGCAATAGGTCGTGAAACGATGAATTCCCTTAGTTACATGTCTGGCAGCAGTTTCGGACCAAGTAGACTGAATTATATCCGTTGCGTGTGTATTTTTGAGCCAGAAAAGTTCCATCTTAAAAGATCTCTTTGGTGTTTGTTCATCAGCCAAGGAAAGGAGCAGGGGAGCATGGTCCGAAGCCAGCACTTCCAAGGCTTTTAGAGTTATTATAGGAAACCGCAGGGAGATATCCGGGGAGATAAGGATTCGGTCAATTTTGGAATGAGTCACTGTGGGTCTGTTGTTACACCAAGTGTACTTTCTGTTGGAAAGAGGGATATCCACTAATTGCAGATCACGGATAAGATCATTGAAGAGTGTCATTAGCCGGAAGCTCCTTTGTTGCCCGGAACGGTCAATCAACCATCTCACCAAATTGAAATCGCCGCCAAGGATCCATGGATGATGCACTAGTGTTGATAATCTCCTTAATTCCTCTATGAACTCCTGTTTAGAATCATCGATTGAAGGGCCGTAAACATTTGTAACTAGTATTAATGCCCCGGTTTTAGTCTGTTGCAAGAGCGCCGAGCAAGAGTGAACTGTGGACCATGAATTTAGCAAGCAATAAGTGTGCTTCCATGCTATTATGAGGCCACCACACGAGCCTCGAGCATGAATAGCAACACACTGCCTCTGAAAAAATGTTGGAAGAAATCCGGCATAATTTAAACAATTTTCATTTAACTTTGTTTCTTGCAACAAGCAAACGTCACATCTAGAATGCCTAATGACATTTTTAACAACATCACACTTGTCTAACCGCCCTAATCCTCTACAATTCCAAGATAAAATTTTAACTTCGCCGATTTTGTTTAACATTGTAAAACAAAAGAACTTCATTACTACTGTGTAGAAACCGTGGACTTAGGCTTCCCCCTCGTCAGAGGATAGCTCATCTTCAGTATCCGGTTCAAATCTAGATGGATCAGGGATCTCTTCAGAAGATGAATGGATTGCTATATCTGTTGTCTGATTGGCCGTACGTCGCTGCTCATTATCAATTTTGATAACTTCCTCGACATCCTTGTTAGTGAACCCGCAACCTGCCGCCAGTTTGGAAATGTGATCATAGTGAACTTTGACCTCATAAAATCCCTCAGAGTTGAATGAGATCTCAGCTTGCTGTTTATCCTTTCTTTTGATCGGTGTTTTCTTTTGCTGATTCGGAGCAGTTGGTGCAGCTCTTTTTTTTGTTCCAGCCGCTGAAATGATTTTTTTTGTGAGTTGGGCATTATTAGAAGGAGCGGGCCTAGTCCACTTGAATTTCCTCGGTTGTGGGCCTATGTGCAAGTAGCCCGGACGCTTATCCTTAGGCCTGGCCACCTGTACTGGCCTTTGGGCTTTTCCTTTCCTCGGGGCCTGAATTGCATTTAAGTCAGGTTGAGAACCTTCCGCCAAAAATTCATGTGATTTGGCATGTTCCCCGGTTTCCATAACCGTTGTCGCTGTTTTGGAATGTTTCTCATGCGGGGATAGAATCCTCTGATGCGCTGATTCTGCGCCGCCAGTCGCTACAGTTTCCGTGCCATCAGTCCGAGTTATGACAGCTGATTGTACCCGCTGAGAAGATTCTCCTCGCTGTAGGATTATACGTGGCCGAGAGTGGGTTGAGCTCGAAGGATTGGTATGTGGCTGTGGCTTCGGATGACCCGCTATAGCAGGTGCAACATGAGCGACGTTGTTGAGAGGCAGTGTCGGCTGAGCCTCTTTATGAGTTGTTGTGGTATTCTGTGACAAGGTGTTGTGCAGGATGGATCGGAGTGTCTCCTTTGGACTATGTATGACTAATTCATGACCCGCCACACAAACGTCTGACCTTTGTGGTGCCACAGGAACTGGCGGTTTTTGCTGTATGGGAGGTACGTTTTGGAAAGAAGGCCTGGGGCGTGTAGCAGGATCCAGTACACCCCTTTGCTATGTGGTCTGATGTGTGCTGTCAATGTCCATGTTCTCAATCACCACAAACCGGCAAAGCTCCGGCGGCAATGATCCGGCCGTTCTACCACGGCATAGGTCTCGTAGTACCCTTGTACTCATCGGCACCACATCCTGATCATCATGCATATAATCGTCATCGGACGATGAGGAGGAGGAAGGTAGTGGTTGTGGTCCATGGTATGTTTTCGGATGCTTGGGCATATCAGCGGCACCATAGATGGGAGCTCTATGCCAATTCAGGACATGAATACAAACGTAATGCATCATTCCACCGGCATGTAGAACAATCTCTGTTGGGATTAAAGCAAGGTCATCAACACCAACGGCCACGGTCCAGGATGCTAAGGATGATTGTTTCTCCGAGGCCAGGGAACCCAGGTAGAGGCCGAACTGACTGACCGCGTGAGCAACACATCTTTCCCTGAACAAATGCGGAGGAACACCCACAAGGCTGATAAGAACCTTGTATGCCGGAATGCTAATAGCTGCATCTTGAAATGGAGACCAAGGTTGGAATGAAAGGCCCTCCTCCCAAGCAGCTGGTGGAGTTGCGTTAATAAACGTATCTGGGTCCAGACCCTCCGGTAGCATTATGAGGAAGCGCGGGCCGCTGAGCTCGGAGACCTGAATTTCTTCCTTAGAGACCAAGTTGGTACGGCATGCATAGTCGCACACGTTATCAACACTTAACTCCCACTGAAAGCCCCCGGTGTGCAGCACAACCCCCTGTTTGAGACGACCCAGTTCGGCAAAGTATTCAGTATCACGTGGTATGAAGCAGTGCACTCGCGAAGGCCTTTCCTTTGGCATCTCTGGTACGCGGTAGGGGTATGAGCCGGTTAAGAGTTCGTCAAAATTAGGTTCGGCCCGGTAGGAGAGCGGTGGTGCTGATGGCGGTCTGTTTGCAACCGGTGGTGGGGGAACGATGTCTTGCTTACATTTGGAGCCAATGTGGCCATAAGACCAACATTTACCACATCGTTTTGGGTTGCGGCACTTGGCTGCCGAGTGGCCTGTGCGGCAGCACCGGAAGCATCGCCGTTTCCACTCGGGGAAAGTATGCGAAGGGGGAAAACGTAGTCTGGATGGGCTATGGGGTGATACATAGCAGGCAGTGGAGGTTTGAGAAATGGGCGAGAGTGGTTGTGTTGAGGGTGGGGTGTTGTGGTCTTGAGCCTGCATGGTCGTAGTCGGTGGTTTGAGCAGCATCTGGGCGTAAGTGGGTCTAGAGTATGGGATGTAGGGGGTGGCTTTGGGTGGTGACGGCCGGGAGAGGCGCCATTGGTGTGGGTAGGGTTTCCTGCGGCTTACTAATGTCCAGTCGCCATAGTTGTCGCCTTGGTCGCCTTGGTCGCCTTGGTCGCTCGCCATCGCCATATATAGATTCTAGATTTCTTTAATTAGCAGGAAATTGCCTAGCCCAAAAATATATACGCAGACGTCTCTCATTCTTTCTA
Source organism: Carex parvula (assembly GCA_025461045.1). Taxonomy (NCBI): domain Eukaryota; kingdom Viridiplantae; phylum Streptophyta; class Magnoliopsida; order Poales; family Cyperaceae; genus Carex; species Carex parvula. The sequence continues at coordinate 178,564 of JAJGRW010000248.1, forward strand.
CTTTGTGAAAATTGGAAGAGTGGTGACTGTTTATATTGTAATGCATATGAATTAGATATATAGGTCTGTGCTCCTGTTTAATTAATAATAATACAGCAGGGTTAATTGATAAAGAAAAGAACTGGAGCTGATTATTTGCAAAGCGGTTTGGCTTTGGAGTTTGGTCCCATATATTATATATATAGTAGTTTGTCCCCTTTGTTCTTTCTTAAAGGGTAACCTACCTGGATAGCAAAATGTAACGAACCTTCGATCTTCTTCTCGCTTCATTTATTAATTACTCGGCCATATGAAACTGTTCTGAAAGAATCAGTTTGAAAATGCCAGCAGAGCTGAGTGACCCATTTCTCTGCTGTTTTTCTGAGCCTGGCTCTGTCTCATATTTCATTAGTCAATGGCAAGCTGGTGCACATGCTTGGCCTTTTCTTTTTAAGATAAAAAAAACAAAGAACCTTTTTAGTTGGTGAGACTTATCCAGTTAGGTCTGAACATAAATCTGAACATTGCAAGATTATACGAAAAAATCGTTGTTCGTCGACTTACGTTCTTTCGAGTTCGATTCAAATTAGTTTTTTGAGATTGATTTATGGTCGGTTGAGGTTGAACACAAATTTATTTTTGTTAATTTGTTTGAGCTTGATATGTAATTATATTTGTTAAGATGGTGCCTAAGGAGTCGGACAATAATCCCAAACAGTGCCATTTATGACCGTGTTAGCTTTCATCATTTTTGGGTCAATTCAGATGTAACTGGTTCACAGCCCATATACATAAGGAGTCCAATTGGGCTAAGAGCCCTTAATTACTTGACCCTGATAAACCGAGAATATATTTTATTCCGAGTGAGGCTATGGTACTAGGATCCGTATCCTCACAGGTACCTGACTCAAGCAAATTGAAACAGACGATCCAGATAAATCTTATCTGGGCCAAACTCCCGGTACCTATGGAGACTGTAGGGGGCCCTGTTTGAGATTCGTGCCATTTTAAAAAAACCATCCGATCATAATTTGCTTGAGTCAGGTAACCTGAGGTGATGTGAATTCATGGTACTATGCATAACGCGCATTAATTCATATTAGAGATTAATATTTTTATTTTCAAAATACTAATTGTCGATCTAAACCGTTTAACATGGTCTTCATTTGAATATGTATTTATAAATTAAATTTTATATTTTTTTAGAAATTTTTTTAATATTTGTTTAGATGGGTCGAAAAATATTGTTTTTGAATGGTCCAAAATTTTCAGATCAAGCGATTTTCTATTAGGAGCGAAAACAGTATGGATAATATCTGATCCGTATTTGAAAAATTAGATGTGGATATCCGATATCCGAATAGATATAGATACTGATATGGTTTTACGGTTCAATTACCCGTATCCGAATAGTAGATATATATCATATTTAATATATATTATGAAAAAATATTGTTATTCATCATTAAAATTAGATAAATATTATGAATTTTAGTATTTTTAATATTATTTTAATAAATATCCGATCTGATCCGTATTCGTATTTGTATCCGGTTGATATCCGATCCGTATCTAGAAAATTTAAAAGGAATATGAATATGGTTTTACCACTATCCGCTCTGTATTTGCTCCGTTTTCACCTCTATTTTCGACCCATCTAATAAAATAGTAAAAAAAATTATAAAATATAAAATATAGTTTAAAAATACATATTTATATGGAAACAATGTTGAATTACTCAGATCGACCGATAGAACTTTCAAACAGAAGAGTTGAGTCAATAGCGTGGACCAATATGCGCTATGCAATATGCATAGTACGATAGCCTCACATTAAAAGGTCTCGTAATACTACAAAATTATCGAACTAATTATAGTGAGGATATCAATGACTTTTCTCAGTCTTTCATGGAATCCACACATAAAGTACAACCCGCACGTTACTAACGAGATTTATTAGTATTACATAGTACTGGGATTTGAGCAAAATTAAGCGCACAATAGCGCATAGGTCAATTGCAAAAACAAAAATCAACAAATAGGTCGATCGTCCTATTTCATTGACAACAATTCCAGTCACTTCGTCAATTCAAGTCTTTGGTCGTAGTGCTCATGTAATTAAATAGCTTTTAAGGCAACCTAGAAGCATTTGACCCGCTGTTTAAGCTCCACTTTGACCGTCTATTTGCTTTTATTAGGAATATTAATTAACCTCCTTTTCTGCATCTCCTATTCTCCCACTACACATTCCTCGATCTGGAGATTATAAAATATACAAAGAAAATCATGTAACCAGTTGTCCAGCATAATAATGTAAGAGAAATAGCTCGGAAAACTAAATATAATCAAACGTGAAATGTAATAATTGAAAGAAAAAGAAGTAAATTTTTTTTTTTTTGAGAAACAAAAAAGAAGAAGTAAATATTGTTTACATGCATGCATGTGCAAGTTAATAATTAATTTCGCCACATCGTTTTTCACCTACAATTAATTTTTTTTTATTAGTGATGAGCTATATATATATATATATATATATACACACACATACATATATATAAAGCGGATCTGTTATAGTGTTGAGCAAAATGTAAAATTGAGCAATTTAATACATATATACATCTTTCAAGTCAATAGATTTTAATTAAGTTCAAGAGCACCATTCTAGTTAAAATGTTATATACATTCAAGAGCACCATTCCCAAGACGTCTTATTCTGTATATATTTATGTTGTCTGACACAATTTACATTTATCAGCAAACCGTATTATTATACATATATTCCATTACAAATAATTGTAAGCAACTGTGAATATAATTAATTATAAATTTTTGCCAACTACACATCAATTACAACGAGTTAATTATTTGTAACAATCACTTCCTGAGAGAAGGAAGAACGGTCCTTTAATACAAACGATAATAATGTTCTTCATCAGTTGGTTACGTGACACCAAGTTCTTATTTCGCCATTTGTACCAGTGAGCACGTCGATGTTCCCCATCTTTACCATTGCCGCAGCAAACTTGGACATGAAAGTTTGCGAGTTTTGTGCGTATTGCGAAACCAATGAAGACGTGGGACTGCTTGACATGAGAGTCTGGTCGGATGTGAACAACTCTTTGTTCGCCAAGATATTCTGGTAGTACTTGACATCGAAGGTATTCGGGGTCACAGGATCCGTCGACACGACCGTTTTTGGGTCGGTATTGTTTTGTGGGCATTTTTGCTTCAGTTGGGAGGCCAGAGTTGAGTCCAAGGTTGGATCTGTGCCTGAGTTGGGGCTGAAATTGTAAAGCCTGTTGCTGAAGGAGCTACAGTGTGATTGACCGATGGTGTGGGCCCCTATTGAAATGCAAGAAACGAATAATTTCATATTATTATATATAGTGAAAAAAAAATCATAATGGTCTTAAGATAAAGTCACAAGGTGAAATGTGGGCGTAACATTAATTGGTGCAACGCATTTGAAAATTGAAAGAGAGAGAAATACAAAAGGAAAGCTGGTCGACGTTCCCAATTTTTTTTTTTTTTTTTTCATTAATTGGGTCGACGTTCCCAATTTACGTCTTCATAAATTTATAGAATATAAATATGGTGAGAATTAATTAACCATACAAAGTAAGTAACATAAATGAAAATTTTACCCGAAAGAGTAACCATGTCATCTTGGGTGAGGCCTTTAGTGGCGAACATTTGTGTGAGCTTGCTGACATCACCAGTAGGAGGAGGCAGATTTTGAAGCGCTTCTGAGCCTACAGAAATTCTTCCATCTCTCCTGCCAGATGGCACCGCATGTAATGCCTCCACTCTGACATATATGAAAACAAAACAAATTAAAAAAAAAAAGAATAAGACCAAAGAAAGCAAGGGAGAACATATAATGTGCTTATTTCGTTAATCAAGGGAAATGTCGGTTAACTGCTTTCATTTTTGGAATGAAAACGTTTAGTGTGTGAACCATTCAGCTAATTACATTTATAAATCCATTAATTTCCTCAACATAACGTTCTTTTTCTCCACCGCCGATGTCATTGAATTTGTTGGTCATGATGAATGTATGAATTATGCATGATAAATACTTAATTGGATAGTAAACTGTTATAAGAGTAACTCCAAACAGCTTTAAAAAATTCTCCTATTACATGCTTCTCATTCTCCTATGCACTTGCCATGTGTCTTAAAAGCTCTTACATTCATGTTTTAACTTTGAAGGTGTTTATGCGAGAAATTAATGTGCGGCACAACTGAAGAATTCCTTTTCTAAACGGAAGGAATTAATGGTCCTGATTTTCATGCTGAATAATTATGAAGGTTACAATTTCGATGCATTTATTAAGACTTATTCACGTGAATAATTATATGAATATATCAGGATACCAGAAATGCAGACTGCAACAAAATTCAAGGCTATAGACTATTTTGCACTGTGACATATATATGATAGAACTCGTTCTAGATTAAGTTTTCACTAACTGCATTAACCCAAAAAATAAAAAGGTTCATTAACTGGTTTTAGTGAATGTCAAAGCGACTTTTGTCACATTCCTGCACAGATACCAGCACCCACCATCGCCGCATGGGAATTCCAAAAGATGATTAGTTTGATTTTCAGAGAATATGATTCCAAGCATTAATGTTTTCTCTTGAACCAATAGTTAACAAATATATCACTCAAAGAGTACTCTGAGCTAACATGCATATGACCGTTGTTAAACGAACTATATATATATCATGAAAGAGTAATAATGCATAAAACAACAGTGAAATATATACTAATAAATTACCAGCGCCACACTGTCTCTAGCAGCAAATGCAAGGATATCTGCACATGAAACGATTCCCTTGCAACTTGCTCTAACCGCCACTTGGTATTCAAAATGATCTCGAAGCCGCGTAAGCTTTTGTTTGGGATGGCATCCATCTCAGCCTGGTTCCATGGATAAGACACAAGCATGATCGACGCGTCGCATCCCTATAATCAGTTACAACATATGTAATTCCTGTGAATTTGACTAATACAAGGATTGAATTAGATTTTTAATAATAGATGAAAAATATATAAATGAATTACTGTTTTACCCGGACAAATTAGCAGTCATGGAAATGTAGCCTCAGAAGGCCAGCTGCTAAGCCAGGATCAGAAGCCACCGCTTTGCTGACCTCTTCTCTGACAATTGAGCTTTCGAACCTTGAGCAAAGAAGCAAAAGTACAAGGCTAAGAACACTAGCTTCTGTGTAATTGTGAAAGCCATATCCTATCTCTGTTGAAATGCTCTCGATGGTATTGGCTGGGAGGATTATAGAATAGTGTTACATGCATGTAACGATCAATTTATAGGGGAGAGTTAAGGAACTAATTATTTTAAACTCCTCCTAAGTGAGATAAGAGAGGTTGGTTGGTGGGGACGAAAGCACAATTTTTTGTGAATTTAGCCAAGAGAAGTATGCATGTGCATGTGCAGTGTGGTTGAAGGACAACGGCTAGCTAGGATACAAAACAGAGATTTTACGCCCTGTCAATTAAATTTGTGTGGTTGGCAAGTTGGTCTGCGGAATATTAATATAACAAAAATACATGTTGTCTTCTGATGTGAAAAGTTAATTATGAGTTTGAAATCGAGTTAAAAGAATTTATGAACAATTAATTAAATGAAAGTTTGTATGCTAGATTTTAACATATTTATATTAAAAAATTAAAATGTAATGGGTTATTAGAGACACAGAGGGAAGTATCAATTAAGTATGTGAGGTGGGGTCATATAATATATATAATAAAAGTCATGAGGATATTTGGAAATTTAGTGGAGCATAAATGGGTAAAAGCGGTTATTACGAAGAATATATAGTAGAATACACTTAATATAATTAGAGCTTGGAAGAAATTGTTATAATAAACTAGCACCAACTAGTAACTACTCTTTTCTAAGAAATTAGTGTCCTAGCTAGATTGTGTTTGCATTTAACTTATATAACCATATTGTTACAATCGACAAATTTTTTGTCAAATAAAAAATTGTAACTCTAATTTATTCTCTATAATATTGACAGTCCATAAATTTAGTTCAGAACTATTTAAAACTAATTCAAAATCTGTTAAAGCAATTTTAAAATAATGGTTTAGTTTGTCGACATTTAATCAGTAATTATACAGTTCTTAAATTGCATCAAATTGTACATACATTTTTAAATTGTAAAGAATATTTATGTAATTTATACTTTCCATTTGAATGAACTTTAATAACTATATTCCCAATTTTAATGCTAACATAACATAAACCCAAACAATTAGTAATTAGTAATTAAAATAACACATTCTAGAAGTTACTGAGAGGTAACATTAATTAATCAAATTACTTTTGTCTATCACGTAACGTGGTTAATATCATTATTATTAATTGGTATGTACGACATTGCATTGTTCATAACAATATAGGAAACAGTGGCTCTTAAAAAATGTGGGCATATATTTTGTAATACCTAAGAAATTCAATCCATGCATTGTTTCGTTAGCCAAATGTTCACTTCTTGTTCCATATCAATTTATGTTCGGAAACAATTTTTATATTTACTAAAAGCATTCTCTCTCATTTTTAATCGAAATCCAAAATATAAGCTAGACATGACAGAATGTCCATTAGGGTTTTCCAGTCTTGCATATTTTCATAATGTATTTTTTTTAATTTAAGGTAAAAATAGAATCACACCAATTAACTTAAAAAAAGTTCATTCAGATTTTGAACCCACGACATCCTAAACGGAATACATTGTCTTATATATAATTATAGATCAAATATTTGTTATCTTTGGCCAAGTGTATTCTTGTTTTTCTTTTATTATAATACTATTGATGAACAAAGAAATTTTGTAATAAACCTTAATTACGCTGTTGTTTATAATTAGCTGCTATTGACCTTAAATAAAACAAACTCTCTCTCAAAAACAAAAAGAGCTTAACTAACATGCCAGCTAGATGGTTGATAATAAGAGCTTAACTAACATGCCAGTTAGATGGTTGATAATTGCATTCCATCGGCGCCATGTACAACTACTATCTTCTATCTATTGAACTTGGAAATACCAATAAAAAAATAAAAAAATACACTGGTTTCCCTGCATTGGATTGGATTGCCCAGGTGCCGTGAGGATGGCGGAGACGTGCATTTACAGACTTCCCATTTTTTCAGATAAATTAATTAAGAGAATAGCTGTCATTTCTCAAGATTCAACATTATTAAATTGTTCCTCGTTCGCCTAAATACGCTCCTCAATTGATATATGATTATCTCACAGAAGTGCGTTTCAATGCATTATTACATGATCATGCTAACGACCTCCCGCCAATATATAACACACATATCAGGCCTAAATTTATGCCTCAAATACATAAACGGGGCGGAGCAAAATTATAAACGTAGGACAGGAATTTAACAAGAAATAAAAATTATGTCAAAAAGATCAAATATTATAAAATATTATTTTTAGCAAAATCAAAATCAATATTTTATTTTATTTTTATATTAGCCCCTCTCAACATATACATATTGCTTTTGTTTGAGATAACATATACATATTGCTTAATTATACATTTAGAGATTACGTGATTATTTTTTCTCCTTTTTTGACTTTGCTCTCAACATATACATATCGCTTTTGTTTGAGATAACATATACATATTGCTTAGTTATACATTTAGAGATTATGTGATTATTATTTTTTCCTTTTTTATACATTTAGAGGTTACGTGATTATTATTTTTCTTTTTTGACTCTGCTCTCAACATATACATATTGTTTTTGTGTGAGATAACATATACATATTGCTTAATTATACATTTAGAGATTACGTGATTATTTTTTCTCCTTTTTGACTTTGCTCTCAACATATACATATCGCTTTTGTTTGAGATAACATATACATATTGCTTAGTTATACATTTAGAGATTATGTGATTATTATTTTTTCTTTTTTTATACATTTAGAGGTTACGTGATTATTTTTTTTCTTTTTTGACTCTGCTCTCAACATATACATATTGCTTTTGTTTGAGATAACATATACATATTGCTTAATTATACATTTAGAGATTACGTGATTAATTTTTCTCCTTTTTTGACTCTACTCTCAACATATACATATCGCTTTTGTTTGAGATAATATATACATATTGCTTAGTTATACATTTAGAGATTATGTGATTATTAGTTTTTCCTTTTTTATACATTTAGAGGTTACATGATTATTTCTTTTTCCTTTTTTGACTCTGCTCTCAACATATGCATATTGCTTTTGTTTGAGATAACATATACATATTGCTTAATTATACATTTAGATATTACGTAATTATTTTTTCTCCTTTTTTGACTCTGCTCTCAACATATACATATTGTTTTTGTTTGAGATAACATATACATATTGCTTAGTTATACATTTAGAGATTATGTGATTATTATTTTTTCCTTTTTTATACATTTAGAGGTTACGTGATTATTTTTTTTCCTTTTTTGACTCTGCTCTCAACATATACATATTGCTTTTGTTTGAGATAACATATACATATTGCTTAATTATACATTTAGAGATTTCGTGATTAATTTGTCTTCTTTTTTGACTCTACTCTCAATATATACATATCGCTTTTGTTTGAGATAACATATACATATTGCTTAGTTATACATTTAGAGATTATGTGATTATTATTTTTTCCTTTTTTATACATTTAGAGGTTACGTGATTATTTTTTTTTTCCTTTTTTGACTTTGCTCTCAACATATACATATTGCTTTTGTTTGAGATAACATATACATATTGCTTAATTATACATTTAGAGATTACGGGATTAATTTTTTTTCTATTTTGACTCTCAACAAATACATATCACTTTTGTTTGACATAACATATACATATATATTACTTAGTTATACATTTAGAGATTACGTGATTTTTTTTCTTTATATATTTGGAGATCACGTTATTATTTTTTTCCTTTCCTTTTTTTTTTTTTGACTCTGCCCTCGTCAGAGCCGCATTTGTACACACAAGCTTTTGCAAAATGATATTATTGCGGTGAGTTTGAGTGATTTCTGGAACTTGTTTGGATGATGAAAATATATTCTTTGCGAAAATCTAAGTTGTGGTTTGTACATTACAGAATACAGATACCTTCTTTCTTTCAAAGGCAAATGGACTGTTGCTTATTCCTTGGGCCGCGCTATTTACTCCCACTGACAAAATATTTTTTTCTTTTTAAATACACCACTGACAAAAGATTTACAAAGACCAAGAACACCGTGATTTTTATTTTTACCCAAAAAAAATATATTTTAATATAAATAACCACGTTTTTAAAAGAATTTTATTTCTACCCAAACCGCAAATAATATTTGCTGTTTGAATTAACAATTCAAACCGCAAGGAATATATGCGGCTTGAATTATTAATTCAAACCGCAAATATTTCTAGCGGCTTGAATTAATAATTCAAGCCGCATATATTCCTTTTGGTTTGAATTGTTAATTCAAACAGCAAATATTATATTGGTGCCGGTTCGTTCAAATGTATTATATTGGTGCCGGTTCGTTCAAATTTATTATTTTATTAAATGGTAATTTTTCACCGATAACCCTAGAAATTTATTCACCGATAACCCTAAAGTTATTTTTATTACAAAGAATTATATTATAAAAACTTATCAATAATATAAAATTTCATTTATTATTTTATAAATGGTAATTTTTCACCGATAACCCTAGAAGTTTATTCACCGATAACCCTAAAGTTATTTTTATTACAAAGAATTATATTATAAAAACTTATCAATAATATAAATAGAAATGGTATTTTATAAATGGAAATGGAATTTTATGAGGTAGTTTATTTTATATTATTGAAAAGTTTTTATAATATAATTCTTTGTAATAAAAATTACTTTAGGGTTATCGGTGAATAAATTTCTAGGGTTATCGGTGAAAAATTACCATTTAATAAAATAATAAATGAAATTTTATATTATTGATAAGTTTTATAAAATAATTCTTTGTAATAAAAATAACTTTAGGGTTATCGGTGAATAAATTTCTAGGGTTATCGGTGAAAAATTATCATTTAATAAAATAATAAATGAAATTTTATATTATTGATAAGTTTTTATAATATAATTCTTTGTAATAAAATAACTTTAGGGTTATCGGTGAATAAACTTCTAGGGTTATCAGTGAAAAATTACCATTTAATAAAATAATAAATGAAATTTTATATTATTGATAAGTTTTATAATATAATTCTTTGTAATAAAAATAACTTTAGGGTTATCGGTGAATAAACTTCTAGGGTTATCGGTGAAAAATTACCATTTAATAAAATAATAAATGAAATTTTATATTATTGATAAGTTTTTATAATATAATTCTTTGTAATAAAAATAACTTTAGGGTTATCGGTGAATAAACTTCTAGGGTTATCGGTGAAAAATTACTATTTAATAAAATAATAAATGAAATTTTATATTATTGATAAGTTTTTATAATATAATTCTTTGTAATAAAAATAACTTTAGAGTTATCGGTGAATAAACTTCTAGGGTTATCGGTGAAAAATTACCATTTAATAAAATAATAAATCAAATTTTATATTATTGATAAGTTTTTATAATATAATTCTTTGTAATAAAAATAACTTTAGGTTATCGGTGAATAAACTTCTAGGGTTATCGGTGAAAAATTACCATTTAATAAAATAATAAATGAATATTTTATATTATTGATAAGTTTTTATAATATAATTCTTTGTAATAAAAATAACTTTAGGGTTATCGGTGAATAAATTTCTAGGGTTATCGGTGAAAAATTACCATTTAATAAAATAATAAATGAAATTTTATATTATTGATAAGTTTTTATAATATAATTCTTTGTAATAAAAATAACTTTAGGGTTATCGGTGAATAAATTTCTAGGGTTATCGGTGAAAAAGTACCATTTAATAAAATAATAAATGAAATTTTATATTATTGATAAGTTTTTATAATATAATTCTTTGTAATAAAAATAACTTTAGGGTTATCGGTGAATAAACTTCTAGGGTTATCGGTGAAAAATTACCATTTAATAAAATAATAAATGAAATTTTATATTATTGATAAGTTTTATAATATAATTCTTTGTAATAAAAATAACTTTAGGGTTATCGGTGAATAAACTTCTAGGGTTATCGGTGAAAAATTACCATTTAATAAAATAATAAATGAAATTTTATATTATTGATAAGTTTTTATAATATAATTCTTTGTAATAAAAATAACTTTAGGGTTATCGGTGAATAAATTTCTAGGGTTATCGGTGAAAAATTACCATTTAATAAAATAATAAATGAAATTTTATATTATTGATAAGTTTTTATAATATAATTCTTTGTAATAAAAATAACTTTAGGGTTATCGGTGAATAAATTTCTAGGGTTATCGGTGAAAAATTACCATTTAATAAAATAATAAATGAAATTGTATATTATTGATAAGTTTTTATAATATAATTCTTTGTAATAAAAATAACTTTAGGGTTATCGGTGAATAAACTTCTAGGGTTATCGGTGAAAAATTACCATTTAATAAAATAATAAATGAAATTTTATATTATTGATAAGTTTTTATAATATAATTCTTTGTAATAAAAATAACTTTAGGGTTATCGGTGAATAAACTTCTAGGGTTATCGGTGAAAAATTACCATTTAATAAAATAATAAATGAAATTTTATATTATTGATAAGTTTTTATAATATAATTCTTTGTAATAAAAATAACTTTAGGGTTATCGGTGAATAAACTTCTAGGGTTATCGGTGAAAAATTACCATTTAATAAAATAATAAATGAAAATTGCTGCGGAAAGAAATGGTAGTTTAAACAAATTGAAATTAAAAATATTTGATATTAGAAAAAGGAAAGAAGAAAGAAAGTATGTTTTAATGGAATGGGCGTCCAAAGTAGGGTAAAATTGCTCAAATTAGTAACTTGATTTGATGAATTAACTGCTCGCTTTAACTTATTCATTTATAACTCGAGTCAGTTTCAACTCATAAAAATGAGTCCGGCTACTATAACACTAGTGTTATTTCAAATTAAATAACACCACATCTTAAACCATTGGATCTGTTTTAATATTCGTGCAATAGTGTCTTGCACGAATATTAAAGCAGATCCAATGGTTTAAGATGTGGTGTTATTTAATTTGAAATAACACTAGTGTTATAGTAGCCGGACTCCATAAAAATAATTCGAGCAGTTAATTATTGGGTGCATAGACGACCTAAATTAAAGAGATTCCAATAATTCCGATTCCCGATTCCTCTTTGGTACATGGATGAATTATTTAAAAAAAGTGTCTAAATACATAAAATAGATGGATTGCATATTTACTATGAGAATAATAATAGAATGAAATAAATTAATTATGGATTTGAGATGTATGAAAGCATTAATAATCCGGAAATAAAATTCTAATCTGGCCAATGTCAAAACGAATTTAGGATGTATTCTAAAAAAACAAAATCATACCTCCTTAATTTATCAGCAGAGCAGCAAGTATATATATGCCCCACACGAATCCCCATAACCAATAACAACTTCTCTTTTTCATTCTTTTGGGATTCTTGGCGAACACCTCTGTTACAAACAGTGCTCATCGATCACCTCCCCTTAAAAAAACAATTCGACCCAATATGGGTTTCAAAATGGGTTTCTCAAGAAGCCTCTTCGTGCTCTTTGAATTCCTTCTCTTTTTGGTGCTTTCTCAGAACATCGTTCTAGCTGAAAAAAAGGTTTGTTTTTCGAAATTCTGATGTTATTCTTTTTGTGTTTTTTTTTTTTTTCCTTTTCAATTTACTATCTGTTAACAATGGTTCATGGTGCAGTCTTATGTTGTGTATTTGGGAGCTCATTCTCATGGCCCAAATGAGATTTCTCTCGAGTCAGAGGAGACTGTGAAGGATTCGCATTACGAATTGCTCGCTTCTTTCTTAGGAAGGTACGTACGATAATCAAATTTAATCATTCAATCTCAAAATACATAATATGGTTTTATACCTCATTTTTTCAAACCTGAATCCATGAGTGCAGCAAAGAGAAAGCTCAAGACTCTATTATCTACTCCTACACGAAATACATCAATGGGTTTGCAGCCACTCTGGAAGAAGAAGAAGCCAAACAGATTTCCCGTAAGAACTTTGCTTCTCCTTATTGTTCTTTTTGCCACCTCTATATATGAATTAATTATGAATTTTTATTTTTGGTGATATTTTAGAGCACCCGAATGTTATATCGGTGTTTCCGAATAGAGGACGTAAATTGCATACAACCAGGTCATGGGATTTTCTCGGATTGGAAAGAGACGGAAGGGTACCCAAAGCGTCGATTTGGAGCAAAGCAAAGTTCGGAGAAGATGTCATCATTGGAAACCTTGATACTGGTAATCTTTATATCCTCTTTTTCAGATTAATGTCTCTTTCTACACATCTATTTTGTGCTTTTGCTAATAATGCTCACGCCCCATTAATTTGTTTTTGCACCAGCAATGTTGAACTTCTCTGCTTGAAATTCATAATGTGAATTCTTATTGTGATTTTGCCAAGCAATTATATATATATATATTTTTATATATATATACATACACACACACACACACACACATATATATTCTCCATTGGTTTTTAATAGGTAACGTAAGTAGCACTGAAGCCAAATATTTTCCTTCTATTTTGATTTCATTTCGTCCTCACATGCACGACATTCAATTATTATCCAGCTTTTCTGTAGCAAATAACTTATGAGAAAGCACATATGTGTAATCTCACACTGAGTTTCCACTTTTCGAATGTGGCACACCAGAAACATACTGTTGCACTTAGTTTTGAAACGATCACAGGAGAATTCCAATCATTTTCTTCGGATAGAACAGCGCAGTTAGTTCAAACCTAATAACAATAATGCTTCAAAACTGGCACTTCAGACGTGTGATTGATCATATCTGAATGTGATCTATAATGGATGGCTTAGATTTTTCTGCACGGTTCTATCAAATAATTATTAATTTTAGAGGTGCCAACGCCCCACTAAAATGGGATCCCCAGGTATGTTATGTTGTTAGGAAAAAATGAACACTGAAAGCAACATTCGCTAAGAAAACAGGTAGCAACTGGTGCTTTTGAATTTGGACTGTAGAAATTTAAGAAAAGGAAAAAAGAATAGTGCTCAATACAGTCTAGTGATTATTAGCAAAATTCAGTTGTGTAGCTTCCTCTTATGACTTTCTCTTGTCTCTATTTCTGCCTTGTGAAATCTAATATTGCTGCTATACAACTGGAAGTAAAACACATACACGTGCTTTACAACTGGATCGATGTAAAACACATTTCACTTTGAAATATAAAATTAGAGTGATACTATATATTATTTAGACGAGAATTTCTATGCATAATGCTGCTACTTGAGCAGTCGTTTCTAGGACTCTGCTTCTCCATATTGTAAGCAAGAATTTTGTTATGGTATTCCCCTTTTAAGAAATATAGAATCTAATTAGCATTAGATGTAATATTTCTTATATAAATTTAATGGGAAATTAGTCATTTCTTTTCCTAATTTGATAATATGTTCTCTGTACTAAATGCCAGTAAATTTTGCCTACTTTATTTATCAACAGTTGATATTTCAGATATGAAAAACTAGTGGCTATAATGGTGGGAAATATCAGAAAGAAAAAAAAAATAGGGGGGAGAATACCATATATAGCAAGACTTGTTTTGAAAAGTCAATACTTGAAAACTTAAAATAGGAGAATGGACGCTTTTACCTATGAATTTAATATATTCTTTGCATGTGCTATTTATTGATAATTAAAGCTTGTTGACTCCTGCAACTACAACGCTCCAATAATTCTCTGAAAGTGAAGTACATATTCCAGTGTCTGGTCTTACGTACCTTATCCGGAACGTTTCCTGCGCATTGTTAAATGATTAACATCCATAGATAGTAATAGTACCATTCTTGGTTTGAAAATTAAAGAAGTAAAAAATATACATATAATAATACAAACGTGGAAATGCAGGAGTGTGGCCGGAGTCAGAGAGCTTCAGAGGTGAGGGAATGGAACCGGTACCAACTCAGTGGAAAGGAGCCTGTGACAACCACAATGACACTAGCTTTCACTGTAACAGGTCTGTCTCTGTTTTGTACCCCTACCCACTTATTTCTCTTTTTTTCTTTGTCTTTTATTCATCAATCAAACTTATATATACAAAATTACCAAATGGGAATAGGCTATTGATTCTGATAACCTTCTTGATCGATCAATTATACGTGCTCTTTAACTGCAGGAAACTCATTGGAGGGAGATTCTTCAACAAAGGCTACCTGGCTTTCCTAGCTTCAGTAAACGCAACCAGGCCTTCTGAAGTCATCGATTCCCCTCGTGACACTGACGGTCACGGGACCCACACTCTCTCTACCGCTGCTGGCCGATTTGTTCCATCTGCAAATTTATTTGGCTACGGCAATGGCACAGCCAAGGGTGGGGCCCCCAATGCCCGCGTAGCTGCCTATAAAGTTTGTTGGCCACCAGTGGATGGCGGTGAGTGCTTTGATGCAGACATCTTGGCCGCATTTGACCAGGCAATTTATGACGGTGTTCACGTGCTGTCTGTCTCGCTCGGAGGTTCAGCCTCTGACGACTACTTCGATGATGGAATTGCGATTGGGTCATTCCATGCTGTCAAACATGGAATCACTGTTGCTTGCTCTGCCGGTAATTCTGGTCCAGATTGCTGGCTCAGTCTCTAACGTGGCTCCATGGATCCTGACAGTTGGGGCTAGCACTATTGACAGGGAATTTCAGTCTTATGTTTTGATCGACAAAACAAAGATCCATTATAAGGTTGTAGAAGCATGTAATTGGCAATTGGCATAGCAGAAATTTTAAGTTATAACATGTCTAGCTTATTTTCTAACGTGCATGGTTTGGTTTTGTTGTTCTAGGGGCAAAGCCTCTCTCCGAGCAGGCTTCCAGGCAACAAGTACTATCCATTCATCAGCTCTGTAGATGCTAAAGCAGCTAATGCGTCTGAGGTGGATGCGTAAGTACCTTCTTCTATTAGTTGGCTTCTTCAATATTATCATCAATATTTATTTAATTTTTTATTCTTGTTGTTGTTTAACATTATTACTGCATGCGGTGGATGCAGGATGCAATGCGTAGCGGACTCCCTGGACCCAGTGAAAGTGAAAGGGAAGATTGTTGTGTGCATACGTGGCAACAACACAAGAGTGGAGAAGGGTGAGGTGGTGCGTGAAGCCGGTGGTGTGGGTATGGTCCTAGCAAACGATGATTCAACAGGAAACGAGATTTTAGCTGATCCACATGTCCTTCCTGCCACGCACATCTCTTATTCTTCTGGAGTCAATCTACTGAAGCACATCAATTCCACAAGGTACTCATAATTATGTTTTTCTCGACCAAATTTCCAACGGGGCCTATTAGCTCAGTTGGTTAGAGCGTCGTGCTAATAACGCCAAGGTCACAGGTTCGAGACCTGTATGGGCCAAATTATTATCAACTTATTATGGCAAAATTTTGGGGACCCTACAAATTTGTGCAGTATTGTGAGATCAACCATTGCTCCTATTTGTATGAACCTTCCGGTAGCTTCTGTTGGGGCTATGAAAGGGAGTATGGGACTATAGACAAATGAATTATTCGGGTTGAGTTTGGTGGAGTTAAAATTTGTAATTCAGATATAATTCGATTCCGTCCTACAGGGGAGAAAAAAAAAACAAAATCATTCTTTTATTCGTGAGTAATTCGTAAAATTCGGGAAATTCACAAATTATTCGGTAAAATTTCGGTCAAGCAAATAATTCGCCGTTCGGTATGAAAACACCAAAATTCGGAAATAAAACGCGAATATTGTTACTATGGTTGGGACTTGAGACTCTTAAGTATGTAATTTATTGGCCGCTCATATTAAATAAATTTTTAATAAATTGGAACTTCTAAGTATTTAGTTGTTAATTTTAAAAAAATATCAATAAATATATTTTGAATTTTAAGAAAAAATCAATAAATATTGGTAACTAAATAAATTTTATCAACAATTAGTTATTATACTATGAGCACATCACACTCTAGTTTTGTAATTGGTGAGCACATCACATTCTAGTTTTGCTCTTATACTATTATTTTTTTTATATAATGTGAAAATAAATATAAGAAACCAATTATTGAGCTCGTCTAAAGTTAGATATATATATAGTTTGATTGATTTCTAGCTCTAACTCGACTCAACTGAACCAACAAAGAAATCATTTTTTTTTATTCAGCAGGTCTGTATTGGGTTACATTACAGCTCCTCAGACTAAACTGGGTACAAAACCAGCGCCCTTCATGGCAGCCTTCTCATCTCAAGGACCCAATGTAGTAAATGAAGAAATCCTCAAGGTCATTACAGTACCCAGTAAATCACTAATAATCTAAACTTCCTTTCCCTTTTCTAAAATAACTAAGCTAAATTATACAATTTTTTTATAGCCTGATATCACAGCTCCTGGTGTCAGCATTCTCGCTGCATACACTGAAGCAACGAGCCCCACTGGCCTGGACTTTGACAAGAGGCGTGTTCCTTTCAATTCAGAATCGGGTACTTCTATGTCTTGCCCGCATATCGCCGGCATTGTGGGTCTTCTTAAAGCAATGCATCCCGGTTGGAGTCCTTCGGTTATTAGATCTGCCATTATGACTTCAGGTTCATACCAATTCACTCTGTCCTAGTGTTTTCTCTTTATTTTCATATTTAGAAAACAACTTATTATGTTAAGTTAATTGTTTCATGTTAATAAAACGGGCATTCATGCCTTTTTTTTTCAGCACGGGTTCGTGATAACAAGCGCATGCCAATAAGCGACTCAAGTTTCCATAAAGCAACACCATTTAGCTATGGGTCCGGCCATGTCCGTCCGAACCGTGCTATGGACCCCGGCCTAGTCTATGACCTGAGTCCAAACGATTATCTGAACTTCTTATGCGCCATTGGGTACAACTCGACCCAAATTGCAGCTTTCAGTCATCCATACAAGTGCCCTGATACTCCGATAAAGATTGAAAATCTGAACTACCCATCCATTGCTGTCCCGAACCTCTCTGGCAAGGTGGAGATCACTAGAAGGGTGAAGAATGTTGGCACCGTTGGCACTTACACTGTTCGTGTAGAGGCCCCAAGAGGTGTTTCGGTTAGTGTAAAGCCTACAAAGCTCAAGTTTAGTGGATTGGGTACAGTGAAGGAATTCAAGGTTGTGTTGGAGGCTCAAAAGTGTGTCCCAACGGGAGAATATGTGTTTGGTTCGTTGGTCTGGTCTGATGGGAAACACTTTGTGAGAAGTCCTATTGCTGTCAAAGCATAGGAACACTTAACAAAGTTCGATAAAAAAAAAAAAAAAAAAACTGAAATTCTATTTTCTTTATGTTATAAATTTTAGTGTTAGTTAGAAAGAAAAAAAAGAAGTTAAGAAGGTTATAGTTGAAGTTGAACCGTAAGGTTCAAAATGAAGTGTATTGCGGTTTTTTCAATTAATGAAGAAAGATAATTAATTTTGCATCTTTTGTTCTTACGTCTTTGCTTGTTTCTCTCTTAAAATTTACATGACATAAATTGAGCAAAATAATAGCAATTAATATCTTTAAGATAAAGACATTATTTTGTTCTTATGTCTTTTATAATCCTTAATAAGCTTAGTAAAGACATTATATCTTTACTAAATTTAGACCGTTCTTTTAATTCTGGTACGATTCTCAAAACGGACCTCTATATTTAGCACAAAATAATGTATTAAATTAAGCTTATTATTTTGAAACTGCTTGAATTGGCAAAATATACAGCAAGTATGGAATTTAGATGGAAAAATATTCAATATATAAGTTCCGACAAAGAAACACCAATTACGAACAGTTTTGGTGGTATAAAGTATAAGAGGTGGGATCTAGTTACAACAAAGTTACAATAATCATTTTCTACATTTTCAAAGTCTAAATCATCGATCCAAACCGTTCAACATGATCTCCACAATAAAATGTACTTCCAGATCAAATTTTACATTTTATTTAATCTTTTACTATTTATTAAGATGGGTACAAAATTCAATGGTCTGAATGTGACTAGTTTTGTAAAATACTTAATAAATAGTGAAAAAATTTAAAAAAATGTAAAATTTGATCTGGAAACACATTTTATTGTGGAGATCATGTTGAACGGTTTGGATTGACAATTTGGATTTTAAACATATAGAAAATAATTGTTATAACTCAAAATTGCTGTAACCAGATATAAACCCAATTTCACCTTTCAACGAAAGCAATATGAAACTCATTTAAGAGTCCTTATTAAGAATCGTACGATTGAACATCGGAAAGTGCGTTTCGACGCTCCGTTTTGCTTCCGCATCTAGCAAAAACCAAATTATTTAACAGCTCATTTCTTCTGTTCGATCGAAGGAGCCGAATTCAAGATTGTGGTTCTTTTAGGTTAAGTTTTTAATTGGGGTAAATTGGATCATACGAGGTCGGATTGGTATTACTAGGAAGAAAGTATGTCGTACGCGTATCTGTTCAAATACATCATCATCGGCGATACAGGTATCTTTTCTTTCCTCTCTAAGCTTCTGATTTTTATCTATTCTCTTGTATCTTTTGCCTAATTGAGTTGGTACTTGGTAGAATAGAATTTAAGCCTGATCTCTAGTACTGGAATCGTGTGATGTAAATGCATTTCTACGAAATTAGTACTCCATTTCTGACTAGTATACAGCTTATTTGCTGGTTTGTAGTTTATGTACTAGAGAAGCTACAGGAACCTGTGATGACGACCTAATTGTTTCCTAATTTGCTTTTAGTTTTGATTCTAAGAAGAATGATAACTGATGGTCTATGGCCAACTTTTTTTTCAATAAGAAAAGTTTCTTTATGTTTGTGTTTTGGTCTTACTATATCTGTAGATATTAGGTTTATCACTATACTGGTTAACCTGTGAGGAAAAAAATTATGCAATAAGAATGACCCTAATTCCTCCTACTCTTTGTAATACCTTCTGTTCCAATACAAGTCTGCTTTATAGACATAGATTAGGTTTCTTCTAGTTTGATGTGCTTCATGGAGTAAGACAAAGTTAGGCAGTTGATGGTGGAGCTTACAAGGCTGATTTTCTGATAAAATAGAAAAAAAAAATGCTATGGTAGTCCAGGAATATAACTAATTCTTGATTTAATTTTAGGCGTTGGGAAGTCATGTCTCCTGTTGCAATTTACTGACAAGCGGTTCCAACCTGTGCATGACTTGACAATTGGTGTTGAATTTGGTGCCAGAATAATAACTATTGACAACAGGCCCATCAAGCTCCAGATTTGGGATACGGTTTGTTTCAGCTTTGTATTTTGTGTTAATTAAGTGCTTATCATTAGCATATGTTATTATGATTGTGGCCTCTAATTTTGTAATTACTTCGTATTATATTTCATGGTAAAACTATAGGCTGGACAAGAGTCATTCAGGTCAATTACTAGATCCTATTACAGGGGTGCTGCTGGTGCTCTTCTTGTATATGACATCACCAGGTACTTGTACTAATTTATGTAATCAGAATATCAAGTTAGATACTAATTAATTCGGTGATTGTTTTAACTGCTCTGTCTGCACACAACACCTGACACTTTTTTCAATTTCTGACACCAAAGTTAAGCCTGTCTTGAAAAAATTATATGCCCTGCATATTTGATAAAGCATTCCAGGTCAGAGAAAGCTTTTGATTGTTAGATTTTCTATGCAAACCCCCAAATATGAAGGCTTTGAATTGACAGGAGGGAGACATTCAACCACTTGGCCAGCTGGCTGGAGGATGCAAGGCAACATGCAAATGCAAATATGACAATTATGCTTGTTGGGAATAAATCTGATCTGGCACATAGGAGAGCTGTCAGCACTGAAGAGGGGGAGCAGTTTGCCAAGGAGCATGGCCTCATTTTCATGGAGGCCTCTGCCAAAACTGCTCAGAATGTTGAAGAGGTGAATTTTTTATGATATTATTTTTTTTTCTCTCTTTGCCAGTAGGCCCTGGCTCCTTGTTCATAATTTTTTTCCTATAAAATGACCCACCAAATGTATAGAGGTGATGTATGGAAGTTTGAACTTGGCATTGTTTGAAGCAGTGAATTAAATAGCAACTGCATTGGTGAGGAAATTTGGTAGATGTTATGCTGCTAACCATAATTGAACATTTCAGTGTATTATCTAAAAGTGACCTATTAGTGACATACCGGTCTATTAACAGGTAACTGAAATAGTGAACTTCATGCTAATTTAGTGGAAATTTTAAAATTCCTGGAGTTTTAATTTTATAACTGAAACAATGTTTTATTGTTCCTTTAGTGTCTTTATTGTGGCAATGAGTATTTTAAAAACATGATGATGGTTCATCAAAATACTTATTTACTTAGTTTTGAAGTAATGTGATGTTTAATTTGTGTAATTACTACTATTGTTGATTTAATTTCTTAATTTAACTTGATATTGTGATGTAATTTTGTGTTTGAGATCTTTTTAGTGGGATATTCATGGCCAACAAACTACAAAAAATTAGTTAAAAATCATACCTGCTTTGAACTGATAGTGCCTGCTAAATGTCCAATTTTTGCTATCTTATATGACACATGCCCTTCACTATGAACCCGATACCCACTATTTAGACCTTTGGTTTGGGTAGGGGGGGTGCAAAGGTTTTTGTTTATGCAAAATAATCCTGGGTTGTGGGGAATATGTGGAGGCTGGGAGATTACATTTGCACAAGTGTACTTTGAAAATTCCGTGATCTGTGGTTGGACTCAGTTTATTTGCAAAGAGCGAAATTAAAAGAGAAGATAATGCTCACAAGTTCAGTATTGTTTTTCTGAAGATCAATTGTAAATTATGTGCAGGCATTTATTAAAACTGCCACAAGCATCCACAAGAAGATCCAGGATGGTGTCTTTGATGTATCCAATGAGGTTAGTCATTAATATGGGAGGTCAAGTTGTTTCACTTCTGTAATAGTTTGTGCGGCAGACAGCATGTTTTTTGCTCCTCTATTTTGGTACCATCAAATTGTTTGCTCTGAGTTATATTTAGAACTTGGGAAGCTTAGCAGTTTGATGTCAAAAATTCAATATTTCTGTTAATGAAAAGCTAGTAGGACCATGTTGGTTTCTTTTTGGAAAAGGAAATTGTACAGGTCTACTAAGAAAATTTTAAAACACGCATAAATCTCAAATTCTTGTGCAGGACTGGTTCAATACTGTTTGCAATTTGTTTACTTCTTTTTGTTTGACAATTTGCAGTCATATGGCATAAAAGTAGGGTATGGTGGTATGCCCGGTCCCTCAGGTGGCGCTGGCTCCTCTTCCCAAGCTGGTAGTTGCTGTGGTTAATTGTTTGGTTTTTACAATCTGCCAGTGCTGATCAGATGCACGGGTTTGGACGGATATATGTGAGTTTTTAGTTTATTGTGCTATCTTTCCATAGCATGTTTGGTGGGATGTTTATCTAACACGGGCCGGTTATCTATACCCTTCACAACTTACAGTAACCCTGAGAAAATAAAAATTCACTCCAACTAAGTTCTTTTACTTTCCACGTGTGTGCAGCTTGGTGTTTTTAGTTCCCCTTTCTCTCCCTCCTTTGCCAGTAAACAGTAGCAGATGTTTTGCAGATGTAGAAAAACTGTCTTTCACCCAACAGAGATTGTAATGTAACAAATTCTGGATATGTGAATAGTAGAATACACATGTATCTGGCTTTTGTTACCAGTAAACTCTCTGACAATTGGTTTTCCCCTCGTCCATTTGTGCAGTCATTTTTTTATTTTTAGGATATTCTGTTAGTATATAGGCGTTTATGACAATTCTTGAAAAAATAAATATTATATATGCTACGGCCTTTAGTGCAAATTACACAGTTGTTTTTGTAGTACAAGCTATAAATTTAGGAGTTACTATGTGCATGAGCTTATCGAGGTGATTGGGGAGCTTCATTCCAAAATTTATTGGATCGGCTTCAAATGATTCTAAATTGTTAAAAACGAAGATGTATTTCATTAATAACACATATATATTATATATTTATAAGTTCTTGCATTTATTTAGTACAAAGTCAAACAGTAAAAAGAATGAAACTTTATAAGTTATTTTAATGCATTAATTTTTATCATTTTTTTACCATTTAACTTTACATTAAATAAAATTGAAAATATCAAATTAGATTATAAGTTCTCGCTCATAATTAGATCGGTTTCAATGCTTTAAATTTGCATTTAAAGCCTATCCAATATTTTTTTTAGTTGAACTCACCAACCATATTCTAATTATATTTCATGTCTGTGGGTTCTCTCGTATGTTGATTTGAGATCGAGCATTTATGAATTCGCACAAGCAATGTGCAGTTTGTTTTGTTAATAATTAATGTCTGATGAGAGCTTGGGTTCATTTTGAGTTACTGTGCGCTGTCGTGCGTGATGGGTTAATACTTTTTTTTCTTTTTTTGAGGAAAATTTTGAATGTTTTTTCTATTGTACTGGGTTTATATATTAAAATGTTTTTTAAGTCTCTGTTAGTGGAAAAGTTGCTGGGACGTCATTTCAAAAACATTGTTTATTGTTTTAATAAATATTTTTTCTCAATAGACACGGAAGAAATTGTTGAAACTACGTTTTCTGGTATAAATGTTGCGGTTCGCTTGTTGCTTTTTTTTTTTTGTTTATTTTTTTTCTTTTTAAAGAATTGAGGCCTGTTCTACAATTAGAAGCAAGTTTGCTGCATTTCAAAAATTTTCCTTAAAATTAGAAGGTTTCTGCAGGCTGCACCGTCATAAATTTTACATAGATAGGAATTATTCTCAATTATTTATTTACAGAAGACTAACAAGGTAGGAAAATATGGCTATGGGGCAAATGTTTTCAGCTAACTTTAGGGCAAATGTTTTCAGCTAACTTTAAAAAAAAAAAATAAAGAGGCAAGGGAACAAGTATGTGTATGCAATAATTGTGTATATAATAATTAACTACTCATTTTTAGAGTACTTTGAACAACAAGGATGGGAGTTCAAAAGAACATGTGTTTAATATGCAACAATATGTATTATCCTATAGTCAAGTGTTGCGAAGGATATGAATGATAAGTTGAGATGTTTAAGACATTTATTTAATGCATTTGACTCCAATAAATATGCATTATCAGCACACAAAAAATAAATTGGAAGGAGTATCAGCAATTATTTTAAAACGCATGGGAAATACCACGTAAGTATTAGTTCATAGAAAGTATCGGACCGTAATAAAAAAAAATATTAGTCCGTCTAGTAGTGATTTATATAATAAAACCGAGAATCTCAAATTTTAAACATGTTTTTAGGCTGTTCAGATTAGTCCTTGGCTGGATTGAACTCAATTATGTGTCTATAAAAACTATAAGATGGATGTTTTGAGATTCATGTCTAGTTAAAAGAATGGTCCGAATTTACTTATTTCCCCAAGGTAATTGAGAGATCTGGATTCTATTGAACTACCAGTCCACCACCTTCCCCGCAATTCCAAGAAAAATATCATTCCAGGTACCGTAAAAGATTCCCTTCACTTTACTGTTTGAGATTAACTCCCAACCACTTTTAAAATTCGGGTTAGTGCAGGGGTAGTATTAGTTGGCTTTGAAATTCGTGCCAAGTTAAAACTAACGGTCCAGATCCACCTTTCTAAAAGATTCCCTGTTACGGTACCGGAAAGGATCTGAATTAACAATTCCATCACTGAAACGTGGCTTCAGAGTTTTACTTGCTTTCATTTGTATGTACGCAAAGCAAAAAAATGGGACGATAGAATAATTTGAAGCAAGATAAAACCACAGATTCGTTGGGATACTTGACAATAAAAAACTAAGTTGTATTAGAGCGGTGGTTAACAAAATGAAAAATATTATTCAGAAAGATCGTTAATTAAAGTATTGAATAACGTATAAAAGAATGTCTTTTTTCTTGTCTTATAGTTCTTTCAAATAATGAAATAGTTCTTTTCTCTCTTAAATATGATATTCGTGTTTGACAGTTCAGCGAATTTTAACGGCTCAAAAGTTCAGAATTGGTGAAATTCGTATAACCAAAACAAGCCGATATTTTTATTAAAACCCCTAAAAAAAAACAAATTATCAAATCTGCTCCCACTCCAAAGTTATAATTATTTCTACCCTAACCGCCCGTGGGCTGGGCGGTCCACTTTTCCCACCAGACCGCCCAGCCACCGGGCGGTCCACTGTGCATAGCTGACCGCCCAGCAGCTGGGCGGTCCGCTAGTGTTTTTTTTTTTTTTTTTTTTTTTTTTTTTTTTTTTTAAGATTAGATTAGAGACAATATGTATATAAAGATGCTGAATTCTTAACGCTAAAAGTTCGAATTTTTTTTGTAAATATTAGTTAGATTACTTCTGTGAAGCATATTTATACTAAAATACGCTAAATTACTTGAAATTATGTTAAATTACGTTGAGTTACACTATATTAAGTTAAATTACACTAAATCACATTACATTACGCTAAAATACGGTAAATTACATATTAATAGGGACGATATCTTCACTGAAAAGGCGAAAAACGACGACGAAATGAAAATCTTAAGTAATTTACTCAATATGTAATTACTTAAGTGAGTTATACTAAATTACTCAATACGCTAAATTACTTAAGTGAGTTATTCTCAAGCTTTCCGAAAAGTGCTCATTTGCTGAAATCGGACACTAAAATACGGTAAAATATGCTAAAATACGATAAAATACGCTAAAGTACGCAATACGTTAAATTACTCAATACGCTAAATTACTCAATACGCTAAAATACGCTAAATTACTCAATACGCTAAATTACTCAATATACTAAAATACACTAAATTACTCAAAACACTAAACTACGCTAAAATACGCTAAAAAAACACTAAACTACACAAAATTACGCTATAGTAGACTGATTTTGCTCATCTTTCATGAATCATAAAAAATAGTAAAAAAATTCCAAAAATAGTAAAAATTGGTAACTGCAAGTTCATTATGTAACTAATTTACTGAGCTACTTGGATTGAATGATAGACATGAAAATCTTAATCGGAAACTTCAACTCAAGTTTTGAGGCTCTTCCCTTAGTTTTTTGACGAATCCGACGGTCGGATCGGTCCCGAAAGGAGATTAGCTTGGTACAGGGGCTGTGGAGCTCATGTCAAAATTTCAGCCCGATCCGACGGACGGATCAAAAGTTATGCCCTTTTTTGTGAATTAGTTACATAATCGTTGTTTTTCTCCTTTTCAGTGAAGATATCGTCCCTATTCATATGTAATTTACCGTATTTTAGCGTAATGTAATGTGATTTAGTGTAATTTAACTTAATATAGTGTAACTCAACGTAATTTAACATAATTTCAAGTAATTTAGCGTATTTTAGTATAAATATGCTTCACAGAAGTAATCTAACTAATATTTACAAAAAAAATTCGAACTTTTAGCGTTAAGAATTCAGCATCTTTATATTCATATTGTCTCTAATCTAATCTTAAAAAAAAAAAAAAAAAAAAAAAAAAAAAAAACACTAGCGGACCGCCCAGCTGCTGGGCGGTCAGCTATGCACAGTGGACCGCCCGGTGGCTGGGCGGTCTGGTGGGAAAAGTGGACCGCCCAGCCCACGGGCGGTTAGGGTAGAAATAATTATAACTTTGGAGTGGGAGCAGATTTGATAATTTGTTTTTTTTTAGGGGTTTTAATAAAAATATCGGCAAAACAAGGGAGTTGAGAAATAGTTGAAGATTATTTATCACTTTCTAATTAAAGCAACACTATTGTTTCTTAAATAGAACTAGCTCATCTCTAATGCAATGCAAACTCCTATCCCCTGTTTTAAAAAAAAATAAAAAAATTGCACCTACTTTTTGCATCCCTCGTAGGGGTGAAAATGGAGCGAATACGGAGCGGATAGTTGTAAAACATATCCATATTCTTTTTAATTTTCTGGATATGAATATGGATTGGATAAAAATGCTGACCCCAAAACATAAAACATCGCCTGCAGATTTGAATGGTTTTGTTTTTGTTTTTATTTTGTTTCTTTTTTATTTATTTTTTGGTGAGGCTGCAACTCCCTGCACAAGCTGCAGCTTTTGAATTGGTTTTTTTTTAAGCCTTTTCAGGCTTTCACCTTTGTCAGACAAGTTGGAACTGCAATTGAAAAGTACTTGGAACTTAGGAGTAAAATTACCATCACTTTCAGCCGAAAAGGCTCATTTTCCTTTGGAATTTCTGTAGCCCTTATCCACGTGCCAATCTATAACATTTAGTTCTAAAACAGCTTTAGGTAATTAGATTAACACACAATTAACAGGGTACAATGATACAATCTTAATCAAAATAGCACCCATAATAAGCAGAGCATAACAATCCCTCCCAAGTTCTAACGGTCACAAGGAGGTATTAAATTGCTTTTAAAAATGGGATCAAAATAATGAAGTGGACCGGGCGAGATAGACCAATGAGGTCATGACACCGTGGATCAGCCTCAACTGACCTCCAACAAACTTAGAAGCAAACATCCAAATTATATTTGGTACAACCATATCTATCTCCAACTGGCACACCAAACCTCCTAACACTTTGCCAACTTTAGACGGTCCCGGCGGATAACCGTTCCGCATCTTTTTCTTTCTATCATTTTCAATTTATGACCCACAGACTTTTGCATAAGAAATTAACCAAATATCATAAAATGCAAGGTTCGTAGTAAAACGAAGAGAATTCCTAATAATCATTGAAGAATCTAATCATTCCGGGCATCAAATTCGAATTTGTCCTGATAGCATCAAGAAACATATGCAAAATAGAATTACGAATTTAAAAAAAAAATTGGAATAGCCAAAAAAAAGAAGAAATCAAGAATCTGCTTCGACTATATCTTAAGAATATTTTACACAAATAAAAGAACCACATTTTCTAGATCTTAATTTCATAAATCAAGCAGAAATCTAATTCCTAAAATTGTCTTTCTTTTGCAACCAATCGCAATTGAAATCGAATTCAATTATGAGGATATGGGGCAGAGAGAAACTTTCTTGCGCCAAATTGAGAATCATGCTCCTCTAGATGTAAGCCATCCTTGATTTTGTGAAATCCATGAGAGAAAACTCCAAATCCAAAGACGAACCCGATAGCAATAATCAACAGGATCAGAAGTGTGCAGAGGCAGCACGTCTTGCTCGGGCAACAGCACATCTTGACCGTCCGATCTGATCGTCCCCAACCTACAACCGACACAGAAAGAGAGAGAGAGAAAGAGAGAAAGGGAATGTAAGATGAAAGGCGGAGAAGAAATGATATTATGGTGGTTCTTTTTCCTGTAATGCGCTATATTAGAAGGGGAATTATAATTGGGCTAGATAAAAAAGGAGTTATGAATTTATGCGGGTAGAGGATTTGCCGATTTAATAGGCCTATATATTTGTTATATGCGGGAAAAACAGTACCGTTGGATTGAAGCACGGTGTATAATAGATGGTTGGTGAGGAGTCCTGAGGACTCCGCATTGAACAGGTTATGCGGTAAGATATAATGGTTAGGTCGACTTACGGAGGCTGGAGTTACTCGTTAGGTTTGACTTAATATACTTTTTAGGCCTTCTTTGGTTTATATATAGTTGATTAGGTCATTAGGTTTATTAAGTGCTACATTTTGAACAGTTCAAAGTTGAATTTAGCCTCATATAACCTGATCATTAATAGTCCCTAATCCGCTACAGATTGGATGGATTTGAATTATGAAATTTGAATTTTACAGTTCGTCGTAAATATTCAAAATACGATAATATTATTTTTTGCTGGATTTTTATTAATTGTTTAGTACAAATATTATACTGCAGTTATTAGATGGTGAATATATGTAATTATGGATAGTGCTATTTTGAAAACAACAATTAGATTATTGAGCACAGAATTCATATCCAATTTGCTCTTGTTTAAAATTCTCCTAATTATGGTCGGAACTTGATTAAGATTTTAAGATTGTATCATATCTTTAAAAATAAATTATTAAATGTTACTCAAAGAGAAAGCAAGAATGACTTGATATATTTACTTTCTTATTTTTTATGAGATAAAATTTTATATTCTTATATCAAATTTCACATGAATACATTAGGCTTGTTATTTCTTGCTTGATTCCAAAAATTTTACTATACACAAACTTCACCGATCACCAGTATTTTGAGACATGTTTTTTCTTCATAAAATATGAAACTAGCGTGAACCTAGCAATTGCAAAGTAATTCTTTCCGCGACAATTAATTATGATTGATTCAAGAAGAACACAATTTAATAAAGTCAAACTAAGAAGTTATTAATTAAGCGCAAAATTGGAATTTAAAAAAGAAATCCGCAATTTATTCTAGGTATGTAACTGTGGTTAGCTAGCAGTCGGAGCACTGCTTTTTATTTTTATTTTTCCGTTTTCTACTACATGAAAGTAGTACTAGTCAGTCTTATAAATAACGGTAGGCACTCGTCGGATGAACAGGGTACCATCAAGCGAGTAATTAAGAATAATTAGAAATAATTGATTATAATCGGGAATAATCGGCAGATTAGTTAGAAAATCCGTGACGGTTTGATTACCGTTAATAACTAATCGGCCATTTTTTGCAACACTGGTACTAATGGGAGTGCGTACTGTTTGGGATATCTCAACTTTTGCGCGACCGACGTGTACGGTGTCTATTCCGGAATAGTGCAGGGGCCAGTATTATTTGTGAAGAAATATGGGTTTCATGCAAGAGCAAATTTCAAAAATTTAACTCAAAAGAAACCGACATAGATCTACTTATTTGACTCACGATGAACCGTATTTAGCATTTTAACTTGTTTAATCTTTATACCTCAAATCTCGGTCTCTAAACCAAGAAGTAGGGACTTGAGATGTAGGGTTGTTGCCTCCTTGTCGAGCCTTCACTTCTTCAAGTCGGCCTCGAAATGACACCCGCTTCGAACGCACGAAGCCTCTACGAGTATCCACCCGAGATTAAACGAAACTCTTGTTTTTCCCTTGCTAGAGGTAATCAACCAAGAATCTAACTTAACTTTAGCTTCTACCTCTTCAATTAACTATTAATTTTAGTGTAGAAGTTGTGCTCAACACATGAGCAAAAATGGTGGAGACAAAATTGCAAAAACTCTTCTCTTTTTCACCTCTTCTTACAAAAACGTTTTTCTATTTTTCTTACAAGAGAAGGAAGAAGAGAGAGATTAGAATGGTGGCTAGGGTTTGGAAAAAGGTGGGGTATTTATAGTGTGAAGTTAGGGTATGTTTTAATCATCTCAACCACAATGGATGGCTAAATTTAAACATGACAAAAGTAACTTTTACTTTTGCCATCCAATGGAGCTCTCCATTAGATGCACTTTTATCCCACTTTATTCCAAACCCATTTCATCAAATGGACTTCTCCATTTAATGTTAAATTGGGCTTGGGCCAATGCCATTTTTGTTTTTGCCATTTATGCCAACTTTTGGCCCACCCGACAATTATTACGATTAATTGTATTGCTCAATTTTATTGAGAAATAAATTTGTATACCATGTCCAACATGTAATAAATTTATTCTAAGATCAAGTTAGTCATCTCCATGACACTTTTATTTGTTTCGTTTTTCTCTCTTGGGTGTGACATCGTAGGATCTATATCGTGTTGACAATAGAATCAAAACTTCTTTTAATTCTATAAATTATAAGCGGCACCTAGCAATATGCATTATAATTACTCAACAGATAAAGATGATATGAACCAATCAACATCACGATTCTAAAGCAATATTTAATTGCTTGTGTCAATTCACGTGTCACATGATATCGGAATAAATCCAAGGCAGGAGAGTGTCATCCTTGCAAATTTATTCTTTTTTTGATTCCAAGTAATTCAGTAAATAATGATCAAACTCATTGACCATAATTGCATGCATACTTTATTACTTCATCAAGGGGCCCGAAGATATCATCACTCACATATGAAATATGAGGGACACTGGTATTCTTGATAAATATCTTTTTCTCCGCACAAGACACACATATTGAGATATTATCTGTATAACTGCCAGTTACGGTCAGCGTTGGACAACACCTACAGATACATGTATCTCATGTAGGAAAAGTAATCATCTCATACCAAAGAATTCAAGACACAAATGAAACATTAATGACACTAACACAATCCATGTTATGTTTCATTCTTGGGTCATGTCCAATCCCCTGATCTCCATCAGGTATTTATGTGATTAAATTGGTAGCTCCTTACCATATGATCCGTAGAACATGATCATCATTTAATCCACATACTAATCTTGTACCGGTAAATAGTGTTCCTTCTTAATTACCAAGATTAGGGACATTTAGAGTATTCGTTATATTATTATTATAGAGTTCTACATTTCAAGTCCTCAACTCGAAAAATCCATAATATAATTAAATACTCAAGGAACAAAATGATTCTTTCATTTCATGAACAAAACATAGAAACATCCATAAATGGTTGGCTTCTAGATCATAACACTAACAATTTGTTCTTTAAGATTCGCACATAATGATGAGTCCAAAGTGAACTACTATTTTTAAAGATTTATAAACCCTAATTTATACTTACGTTCAGATCACAAGCGCATGATCCTACCGTGTAGTATGATTGGGGTGTCAATCAACAGCGATAGTGTATTACATTTTAAATAATTTTCACTAGTCTAGGTTATCGGGTTTCTTAAAAGTTTGAGGTGGTGGTGCTACTTACAATCAAGGTAAAGATTAAACAGTAGATAGAGAGCCTCTAGGATTCAGGTTTTTGTCATTCTTAATCATGTAAGTATAAGTTTTGACGTCTCTCTACGTCACATGCAGCACTATCACTATCGCATGTGACCTAGATTGCCCTACAGCTACACCGCATGCGACACTGTCACTACCCGCAAGGTGTGCTGGGTGTTTGCTTATGCGATTTGAAAGGTTTTTCGATCTTGCGATAGGTTTTTGGACTATCAAGACTAAAGTATTTTAGGTACACAATTATATTATTTCTCTATACTACCCCATAGTTGAAATATCACAAATACACTACTTAATCTAAGTGTCTTCTAATATTATTTAAATGTACATTTACGTTATTCTGCCAAGAGAGCCCACTGGGTTCGAACTCTAGTCTTTAAACCGCTGTCAAGTCTCGTTAGCCGAAGTGTTTGGAGTACTTACATGTATTATCTTTCTCACACAAGAATGCAACGACTTAACACCTATTGGTATGTGGAGATTATTGGCATATAGTAGACAGAACTATGTATGCAAGGATACAATAAAAAGGGAATTTAAAGTGCAAAGGAAAACTCAAACTATAACATAAACAAAACATAAATATATACTAAAACATAATTAAGAATTCAAATACAACCCTCACCCTACAGATGAGAAGTTTAGCTTCTCATGGCCATGGCAAAATAAAAAGAACATAAATTATAATCCAATTAGAGATGAAAAAACATCTGCCTCCTTAAATGATGTTTTTTTTTTCTCTTGCTTAGCTTCTAATGGCTACCCTTCTATCTCTAAGCAATTCTCTAACCAAACCTAACAATGAGGATTGCTAGTCTACTATACTGGACTTGACACAATTACACACGCACACTAAATCATATTACAAGAGGGATATTTATAGCCTTCCTAAATGAGAGGTGAAGTAGTGGAAGTAGTGGGGGACGTAGGGTCCACCCATGATTTTATAAATGAAGCCAAAAATAGCTAAAATAGTTTGGCTCTTAAGAAAATGCGTCCTTCTAGAAGGCCCATCAGGAATTCACGTTCTTCTGGAAGGTCCATCAGAGAATCGCTTATTTTTAGGACAGTCCACGGATCGTGTGCCATCAGGGCATGCCGCATGCGGCATAGAGGAGGCCGTAGGAATTCCTGACTTAGCGGATTTTCTTGTACTTTTTGCCATTTCGCATATTGTGCACTTCGTGTTAGGTGTTACATGCTCCATGTAATGTCCCAGTTTGATGCCTTATTCAAAAATCGCCTAAATACGACACTTTTGATCTGTTTTTGCCCTAAATACACAACTTTCTCAAAAACCTGCCAAAAAAACCTAAAAACATGTTTGCGGTAAATAAATTGGGAAAATTGCTACTTTGCATTCGCTTTTCGACATTTTCCGGAAGAGAAGATAGTGATTTTCGCTATATTTTTTGTTTCATCACATAACGTATTTGAACGGTTGAGATTTTTCGAAAAAAACACTCAAAGTTTGAGATATCTCTGAGGATGCGATTATTAATATTTTATTAAAAAAAGTAGGGTTCAAATGTTTTATTGTTTTTGTTCTCCAATCATGTTCCACATTCTTATTTCTATATTTAAGGTTCAAATAGTCGATTTGAACTGCTCAACATGATATTCATATTAAAAATGTGTTTGGAGGACAAATTTTATATCTTTTAGGATACTTTTACTATTTTTTAGATAAGTGCCTAGCGGACCCAAATAGAGTCAGGGGTAGGTAAGTGCCTACTCTGGATTCATTTTTTTTTTAAACCCAGTGGTATTTTATACTTGTGCCTACACCTGAATAGATATAATGTCTACCCCTGGATTTAATTCACGGTCCAATAGAAGAAAATTACGTAGAAAGAGAAGTTAGTCCAGACTGATTCGCGTAAAAGAAAGAAAGAAAAAGACATAGTCTGATTCGTTACTCCACTTAAAAGAATGATCAATTTGTTAGGAGAAAAAAAATATCAACTACTAAGGATATAAATATATACCGTGAGTTGATCACGTGTTGTGTCGTACGTGACCAAAATTTAGAATGATGGTCATGACACACGTTAATCACGCTGTGAGCACACCTGACGTGTCCAAACTAATCGGTCATGTTTGATCACGTTTAACTATTTTTTTTCATAATTTAGGTTAGTTTATTCATGATTCACCATTCGATCAAGATCTAACGGTCCTAATTACACGTGACCATGTGTCGTGTCGTGACCAAATTTTTTGCGTGTTGTGTCTTGTCGTGCCAAATTTTCGAAAGATGGTCATGACACAGGACACGCGAGTCACGACAAGTAACTGGCACATGTGTCGTGATGGAACTGTGTCGTACCGTGACGTATCCGGTCGTGCCGTGACTTTTTTAGATCTCTATCCACTACTCCACTTTGATTCGTCAGGAGAAAAAAATTATACTCTTGTCAATATTTTGTACCTACTCCTAATCAAAATTCTAAATCCACCCCTGAATATCGGTACATACAAATGAACAACACCCAAAGCATGAAATTTGGTAACAACATTTTTCAGCTCAAGCATGTAATTTTACAAATCGGTACTCCACTTCTTACTCCACCATCAAACATGACCCTAAGGAAGCAAACTCCAATTTGCAGTTCGGCAA
Source organism: Carex parvula (assembly GCA_025461045.1). Lineage (NCBI taxonomy): Eukaryota > Viridiplantae > Streptophyta > Magnoliopsida > Poales > Cyperaceae > Carex > Carex parvula. The sequence goes on from JAJGRW010000248.1 coordinate 213,087, forward strand.
TTCAAACCAAAGCATTTGAATTATTTACTATTCAATACATTTGTATAAATTAGATAGCCTTTCATTATCACTTTTAAAATTTTCAAATACTAAATCACTGGCCTTGAAATATATATTTTTTAAAGAGTGAGGCTACGGTGCTATGCATAGCACCAATTGGGTCCGTACTACGGCTTAAAATTTGATCAAAATCCTAACGGTCGATCCGAACTGTTCAACATGATTATAAAATGAATATGTACTTGCAAACCAAATTTTACATTTTTTCGAATTTTTTTACTATTTTTTCGAATATCACTTGATTTGACATTCTGGACCATCCAAAAACAATCTAAAAAAATAGTAAAAAAATTCGAAAAAAATGTAAAATTTGATTTGCAAGTACATATTTATTTTATAATTATGTTGAACGGTTCGGATCGACCGTTAGAATTTTGAAAAGTCAAATTTTGAGCCGTAACACGAACCCAATCCGTGCTATGCATAGCACCGTAGCCTCACTCTTTTTTAAATTATCTTTGTATACACTCTACAGAAACAACATAATACTCGTCTTCATTGTGAAATTTTACCGGATGAACTAATAAGTAACAAGAGAATTAGCTTTTAATCTAGTGGTAAAGGTAATACTCTTCGTGTTAGAGGTCACAAGTTCGAAATCCAAAAAAGACGATACTTTGTAGATATTAAATAATTAAATGGCTTGACCTTCAATCTTTACTCAAAAATTAATAAGTAATAATGACATTTGAACTGAATCTATATCAAAATATTTATTATACAAATTATGTTATATCACAAATCTAATTATTCAACAAGAAGTTTTCATTTAATGACAATATTTATTATCAGAGTTGATGATTACATGCTTTCATGATTAAACAGAATAGAACTGCATCCTCATAAATCACCGATTTTTTTTGGTAGGAATTAAAAAAAAATAATAAAAAATGGTAAATGATTCGTAGGATTCTTAAAAATTGGAAGGCATCCACTGCGTACGGCTCTAGCCCGAACGACATTCAAGACAGAGACCTCTGCCGAAAAAAAAGTTCTCCCTGAATACCATTCCAGGTGGAGGCCAGATAAAAAATCGAAGATGAAGAAACTTTCGGAGATGAGAAAGAGAGTGAGTGAAGAGAGACAGACCTGCACTATCTGGAATTTATATGAGTCACGGGACTGGACTCTACTTTGAATGGCATTCAGGTTTTTTATTTTATTTTATTTTTCAGTTTTTATCTGGCTTTTAATTTATTTTTTATCCGAATTTTATCTGGCCTCTTCTGGATGAGGGAAACTTTTTTTTTTTGTTCGGCAGAGGCATCTGTCTTGAATAGCATCCAGACTGAACGCCATACAAAATGGATGCTTTCCTATTTTAAAATTTTTTGTAAAACCTTCCTACTTTTTATTATCATTTATTTTTAATTCCCACTAATAAAAATTTCGGTCATAAATCATTATACTGGCATTTTTTCATAAGGTCCATTTTTCTAGTTTCATAAAGTCCAAATATATCCTTATTCTTAACAACACAACACAATATGAACTCTAGATAGAAATCTGTTTAGAGAAAAACCATGAAAAAATCAAACAAGAAAAGTACATTTTAACCATGAAAAGTACATTTTAATCCGAATAATTGTTCAAAATTATTAAATTCATTCATTTTGCATTATTTTAACGTTAGGGTATCGAAAATCTAGTTTAATATTTTATTTTTATTTTAATTTTTATTTTTATTTTTATTAAAGCTTGTTCAACATATATTAGAATTAGTTTATATAAATTTGACATTCGTGTCAAACAAACTTTAAATTCTCAAACACGCATCACCTATTTCTTCACACGGAAAGATTTATCCAAAAAGATACAAAAGCTTATCGTCCTCGAATTTAAACGTGACAACTCAGTGGGAAAAATAGTACGGCTCCACCGGCTCTGTTATGGAACGGCACGGCACGCATGTCAGTTACATGCCGTGATTCGCGTGTTCCGTATCGTGATCATTTGCTTGCCGTGAACATCTTTTGAAATTTTGGCACAGCACGACACATCACGTGAAAGATCTAATCATGGCACGGCACGTGGTCACGCGAGTCACGTGTAATTAGGACCATTAGATATTGATCAAATGGTGAATCTTGAATAAACTAACATAAATTATAATCAAATGGTCACACGAGTCACGTTTGATCACGGCATGTTTGGACATGGCGTGACCATTCGCATGTCGTGACCACCCCTTAACATTTTGATCATGGCACCGCGCAGCACGTAAAAATTTAACTTGATCACAAGACGGCACGACACGAGACCAAAATAACGACGTGTTAGTCACAGCACAACATCTTTTTTCCACTCTAACCCCTGTAAATAGACAGGTAGTTATTTTCAAGTGTAATTCAGATCCTATCATCGAAAAAAATAATCTGGTCGCAGCGACATTAGTCACGGGTTCAATTACCTGACCACGCATAGATGATAGACCCAGTCACTTTTGCTCGTTCTCAATTCTCATTCGGTTTTAGACTTTTAGTTGCATGTTCCCCTGTCCATAAATATCTCTGTTTTTTGTTTTACCAATACCCCCTTATTATGGTTTTTAATAGTTTTACGGTACCTTTTAAAAAAAATAGTTTTACAAGTTATCAGGTTATTTAGGGGTGGCAACGAGCTAGCTTGTCACGAGCTAATTTGTCACGAGCAAGCTGACTTTAGGGGTTTGAGCTGAAATCAAAATTTGAAATCGTCACAAGCTGAACTGAGCTAGCTTGTAAGCTGGCGAGAGCTGGATTTGATTGGATTTTGTTTTAAGAAGAAAATAAAATTTACAAATTTTTTGGACCGAGCTGTTTTTACAAATTTTACAAATAAGTTTTAAAATAATTATTAAGTTTCAATATGAAATACACATAAATTCATGCAAATTCACAAAATTGATGTCTAGCCGAGCTAGTTCATCAACTGGCGAGCAAACTAGGCCCCAGCTTGGTCTAGCAACAAGCAGGGGTGGACCCAATAAAGGCTCAGGGGTAGGCAAGTGCCTACCTCTGGATTAAAAAAAAATTTTAGGTCCAGTATAAATTTACCCAAGTGCCTACCCCTGGTCGTATTTTTATTTATAAGGAGCTCTAGATCCATTATTGTGCCTACCCTTGATCAAATTTCTGGGTCCGCCCCTGATAACAAGCGAGTCAGCCACGAGTCACGATTGAACCACGAGCTTTTTTGCTAGCTCTAATCAGGTATGATCAATGTTGTCATATTAAATTTGAAATTTTGAAGAAAATATTTTCCTAAAACCTTTTCTATAAATAAGTTTCTTAGTTCTAACCAAGTCGAATGCAGCAAATGTAGTGCTTGTTTTATGGATGCAAAAATAAATTGCTAATCAAATAAAATTGTTATTTTAGATTATCTTTATATATGCTGATTTTACGTTGGCAAAAACGGTGGATCCACTGGCAAATTAACAACTCTAACTATTATTCTATATTAAAGTTTCAAATCATGTTATTCTTGCAATTCATCCTAATTTCAATATTTTAATATTTCAATATTTGTTTTTTACTTTTTAAATTCTATAGTGGTACTGTTATGTTACAATAACAATGCCTACTATAATTATAATTACCATAATTATAATTAATTTGATCACATCACGTCACATAAATCGACCTACACGTCACGTGACACGTTATATGACTAATTTTTTCAATATTATTTCTTAATTTATGCGATCAATTTAATCTTTTGACAAGTTAATTGACTTTGTAATAGTTTTATTTATTTATTTTGATATATTTTATTATTATTATTATTACTACTACTATTTTGAACTAAATTAAAAGTTGAAAATAATAATTAACGCGACTAGTCATGTCACGTTTGAATGTCACGTGTGGTACGCCGTGATCATACGTAACATGACTATTCATGTGATGTGACTGCCATACATGCTGTGACTATACTTGACATGACCATTTGAGTGATGTGACTGCCATCCACGTCGTGATCACACGTGACGTGGCTATTTTCGTGATATGACTATTCACATGACGTGGCTATTTTCGTGATATGACTATTCTCCATTTGTGACCACACATGATGTAACTATTTATTTGATGTGACTGTTATCTGCCCTCTTAATCACGTTACGCTATGAAAAAATAATTTTTAATGTTGTGACATGATAACGTGATCAAATCACAGTTGCGTCACATTACGTTTTTTTTCTTAACCAGAGGCAGAGGGGGGGATTGAGATATCAGGCCATGTCCAGTCCCTAGGATCAGAGCCTTAAATATTTTTTGTCAACATCTACAAAGTGATACGTGGGCCTTATTTTAAATATCAGTATTGTATTTAGGGGTGTAAACGGATCGGATATTATTTGATTTCGTCGGATCTAAATTTGGAAAATTATTTAAATTATTTAATTCGTATTTGTATTTGTATCCGAAAAAATTATAGCATATAAAGATACGGTAAGACTTTTAACTATCCGTAACTATCCGTCTCGGATATTTGTACTCTATATTTTTAAATTAATTTATTAAATTGCATATACATATTAATAATTTATTAAACCGCATATATATATATATATATGGGGCTGGCTACTATGCTTATATAAGCATATGCCCACATATGCTTATAACTCATTTTTGCGTTTCCAATGTTCAAATGGTCGATCCGACCGTTCATCTTGATCTCCATATTAATATGTGCTTGGAGACCAAATTTTACATTTTTCTGAATTTTTTTACTATTTTTATTAAGCCACTTTGAAAATTGCTGATCTGGGTGAACAGTAAAAACAGTGTTTCCAAAATTCTGGACCATATGATCAGCAATTTTCAAAGTAGCTTAATAAATAGTAAAAAAATTCAGAAAAATGTAAAATTTGGTCTCCAAGCACATATTAATATGGAGAACAAGATGAACGGTCGGATCGACCATTTGAACATTGGAAACGCAAAAATGCTTATTTAAGCATATGTGGGCATATGCTTATATAAGCATAATAGCCAAGCACTATATATATATATATGAGGTTGGCTATTCTACTTCCATAAGCATATGCCCACATATGCTTATAACTCATTTTTGCGTTTTCAATGTTCAAATGGTCGATCCGAACCGTTCATCTTGTTCTCCATATTAATATGTGCTTGGAGACCAAATTTTACATTTTTCTGAATTTTTTTACTATTTATTAAGCTACTTTGAAAATTGCTAATCATATGGTCCAGAATTTTGTTGCACTGTTTTTACTGTTCACTCGGATCAGCAATTTTCAAAGTGGCTTAATAAATAGTAAAAAAAATTCAGAAAAATGTAAAATTTGGTCTCCAAGCACATATTAATATGGAAAACAAGATGAACGGTTCGGATCGACCATTTGAACATTGGAAACGCAAAATGAGTTATAAGCATATGTGGGCATATGCTTATGGAAGTAGAATAACCAACCTCACATATATATATATATATATATATAGAACAGTGCTACGGTGCTACGCGTATATAAGGGCCCCTCCGTGCTACAGCTCACTTTTTGAGTATTCAAAATCCTAACGGTCGATCCGAACTGTTCAACATGATCTCCATATGAATATATACTTGCAAACCAAATTTTACATTTTTTAGAATTTTTTTACTATTTATTAAGCCACTTTGAAAAAACACTAATTTGTACACAAACAGTAAACTTTTCTGGACCATTGGATCAGCGATTTTCAAAGTGGCTTAATAAATAGTAAACAAATTCTAAAAAATGTAAAATTTGGTTTGCAAGTACATATTCATATGGAGATCATGTTGAACGGTTCGGATCGACCGTTAGGATTTTGAAAACTCAAAAAGTGAGCCGTAGCACGGAGGGGCCCTTATATACGCGTAGCATATTAGCAAAATCCTATATATATATATATTCATTTTGAAAATCCAAACAACCGATCTTAACTGTTCAATATGTTCTAAATATTGAAATGTGCTTGGAGACTAAATTTTACATTTTTTGGATTTTTGTTACTATTTATTAAGCCACTTTGAAAATCGCTGATCCGGTGGTCCAAAATTTTTTATTATTTTTTACTGTTCACAGTGGATCAGCGATTTTCAAAGTGGCTTAATAAATAATAAAAAAGTTCCAAAAAATGTAAAATTTAGTCTCCTAGCACATTGCAATATTTAGAACATGTTGAACGGTTCGGATCGGTTTTTTGGATTTTCAAAATGAAAATATGGCCCGAAGTAAAGATGGTGTTTTACTTTGCAAAGCACAATAGCGCATCTCTCTCTCTCTCTCTCTCTCTATATATATATATATTTTGATGAAAGTATAATGCTATGACATAATTAGTGACTAATATTTTGATAATATAATATATGTTTGTTATCAATAAACTTATTATCAAATATATTACATCTAATTTATAAATGAAAAAATTATATTTACATATATTATTATTTACTAGAATGTACATTAATAATTTATTTTTAATTATCAGAATTATATTTATATCTGTATATGTATCCATCGATATTCCATCCATATCCGAATTCAAGACCATGTGTATCCGAAAAATTATAACAAAAAAAGATTGTTTGACCATTGTCCGATCGGTATCTGACCGTTTACACCCCTAATTGCAGCACAATTCGGATCCAGTGATGTAACCCAATCCTTGAGTTTTGGATCGAGACCGTTCGATTCGAATCTGTGAAAATCCATCCGCAAAGTGAGCGCACACATCCCGATGATGAATTCGAATTCCAAGACGATCTCGAACGACTAATTCGAATCAGACGGTCTCAATCCAAAACCCAAAGATTGAATTACTTTAGGGGATCCGGACCCATTGCAGCAACTGAGATGAAATATCCACAAATCTTTCGGTTTAAAAGAACGCCACTTTCCACATTGGCAAAATTGGTTATGTACCCATCAAAAGTTAAGAATTTAGATATTTTCCCATCAAATCTTCAAATTGGGATATATGCCCATCAAATTTATAAAATCTTGGAAATTTACCCATATTGATATTAAAACTGATAATTAAAAAAAAAATCTGTATTAAAATAATTTATTCCAATTTTACCCTCTTCACGCCTCCGGTCGCTCCAGTGTAGCGTTAGCGGTTTCTTTTCCTTTAGCGGGTTCGTTAGCGGGTTCATCCCTGTTAGAGGTTAATCCGGCTGCGGCGTGGCTGAGGCCAGACATCATTAGGATCGTCGTCGTGAGATGAGTCTAGCGATGTGCTTAACGGAGAACAGTAACCTCCGTGATGGTCAGAAAGCAATTTTTCTCCGAGCGATATCATGGTCAGAAAGAAATTTTTTCTTGTGCTTTGTTTTGTAGGATCAATTCAGTTGTTATTAATTTGCAATTCTCTGCATTGACTTCAATTTGGCTAGTAATTTATTTAATTTGGCCGTATTTTGGTGAATACTCTTCTAAAACATCAAATTATCATTTCAAAATTGCCAATATTATATTTTCCTTTTAAAATAGACGAACTCTCAAACTTGGGATAGCATACATCAAAATTACATATTTTTTGTTCAAAATTGTAAATCATACTTATTCTGTTAAAAATAAAAACTTTCAAATTTAAGCTTCTGAAACCTCAAATTTCATATTTCTGTGTGATTACGATAGGATATCTAGATAGTATTGAATGACAATCAATACTTATGACTTCATAAGTTCATATTGAAATTGCTTCGAGCGCCTGTGTGTGCGAGATTTGAATGAGAGAGAGACTGTGCGCGATGGAGAAGAGGAGACGTCTGGAGCGTCTGGCGGGAAAAGAACTAGAGCGTGAAGAAGGTAAAATTAGAATAAATTTTTTTAATACAGATTTTTGTTTAAATTATCAGTTTTAATATCAATATGAATAAATTTTCAAAATTTTATAAATTTGATGGGCAAATACCTCAATTTAAAAGATTTGATGCGTAAATATCCAAATTCTTGGCTTTCGATGGGCACATAACCCATTTTGCCTTCCATTTTATAGTCGTGAGAACCAGTACGGGAAGTTATCTCGCTCTTGGAGTTCCAACTGCTCTCATCCCTTTGCTCAGACTGTCCTTCTCCTCTCTTCATCGATTGGATTGAATTCTAAAACTTAAAAGACTTGAGTACGAGGAAAGATGACAGTTGGGGCTGGGATAGCGGTACAAAATGGTGATTTGGTGGTTTTGGGAACTAAAATCTTGTCAGATGTGTGTGATAACTCTTGACGCCAGCGAGTGGTAGTGGGATAACTAACGGTGCGTTCATTGGCGTCAAATCGGGCGTGGTGGCAGTCACAATGTATTTCCCATAGGGAAGCTTCAGTAAGTTTTTTCTTTTTCTCTTTTCCAGAAATCCGATTCTGAAATTCTTTCATTGAATATAAATTTAATTGTAAATTGTTTACCATAAAAAATAGTAGTCCAATTTTTATTTTCCAGGGATTTGAGGTTCATGTGCACATTAAGGTTTAAGTTATGGTGGATGACACAGAGAATGGGCTCAAATGGCAGAGACATACCGGTTGAGACCCAATTCCTACTTGTCCAAGGAAGAGAAAGGTCCGGTTTTGCCGATGGTGGGTCCCACGAGTCAGTGTCTATACTGTCTTTTTACCTATTCTGGAGGGAGCTTTTAGAGCAGTTCTTCAGGGCAACTCCAATGATGAACTTGAGATCTGTCTCGAGAGTGGTAATTTCCAAGTATTGAATTGCTAGTTTGATTTTTTTTAGTGAAACAAAAAGCTGTTCTGTACAATTTTTTTATTTTGTGCAATAAGTTTCAGGTGATCAAGCTATAGTGTCTTTTGACGGGACTCATCTAGTATTTTTTGGAGCGGGGTCAGATCCATTCGAAGTCATTAACAGTGCTGTCAAGTTAGTATATCTTTAGATGTAAACTTGATTGAGATTTCTCCTGTTTTCGTTGCACTAACAAGTGTTTATTACATATAGGACTATTGAAAGGCATCTGGGGACATTCTCTCACAGAGAGAAGAAAAAGGTAGTCTACTAATCTGTATGGATCATTAATATTTACCTATTTATTTTGTACTTTATTTCAATTATTGTAGATGCCCGATATGTTGAACTGGTTTGGTTGGTCTACATGGGATGCATTCTACACAAATGTAACATCTGAAGGGGTCAAGCAAGGGCTAGAGAGGTTGCCCTTTTAACTCTCATGTTACTGTCGTGCTTTTATTAATTAAATTTTCGTAAGGAATTAAGAAATTGAGAATTGTTTCTCTTTTTATTTTCAGCTTTCACAAAAGTGGCATACCTCCTAAATTTGTAATAATAGACGATGGATGGCAATCGGACGGAATGGATCCTACTGAAATTGCTTGTAAATCAGATAATGCAGCAAAGTACAAGTTCAAATAAGCATACCTAGAATTTCTATTAGACTCACAGATTTGAATTGCCGAAATCATTTTGCTTTTCATTTCTTCTTCAGCTTTGCAAATAAGCTAACACATATAAAGGAGAACCACAAGTTCCAGAAAAATGGCAAAGAGGGTCACAGAGACGAGGATCCCGCGAATGGGCTTGCTTATGTAGTCAGGGAAATTAAAGAAAAACATGACATAAAGTAAGAAACTCATTACAAGATAAGATTCAATATTTAATTTCACAATATGCAATCTTATACTAACTGTAGACCCTTAAATCTTCTTTAGCCCTCAGAATAAATGGGACTTTAATTTCATTTGTCATCTCTTCCTTTTTTTAAGGTTATTAAATTCTTGTAAATGCATATTGTTAAACTTTTGTCCAATTTTTTTCATCAATTATCTTGCTACTTGCATATAAGTTGATTCTTCTATAATTTCACTGACACTGTGCCCTTTTTTACAAGATTTTATATTAGTTTTTCTCTTTTTGTGAAATCTTTTTTTTTTCCCGTGTCTTCTGTTCATCATTGAAAATGGTCAAATTGTTTTTTGAATTTCAGATATGTGTATGCATGGCACGCAATTACCGGGTACTGGGGTGGAGTGAGACCAGGGATTTGGGACATGGAGCACTATGAATCCAAGATGCAATACCCTGTATCCTCACCAAGCATCCAATCCAATGAGCAATGTGAATGCCTCGACAGCGTTACCACAAATGGACTTGGTCTTGTGCACCCAGAGAAGGTGTTCAGCTTCTACAACGAGTTACATTCCTACCTCGCCTCAACTGGTGTTGATGGGGTCAAGGTAGATGTGCAAAATATTCTTGAAACACTTGGAGCTGGCTTTGGAGGCAGGGTTGAGCTGACAAGGAAGTACCACATGGCACTGGAGGCTTCCATTGCCAGGAATTTTAAGGATAACGGGATCATTTCTTGCATGAGCCATAATACTGATAACTTGTACAGGTATTCATCTGTGATTATGGTGGCTTCGAAAAATAAATATATAGTATTAGGGATGGTGGGTTTTATTTGTTGGGTTTGAATATTATAGTTCAGAGAGAACTGCAGTTGTCAGGGCATCTGACGATTTCTGGCCAAAAGACCCAGCATCTCACACAATACATATTGCATCTGTGGCATATAATACTATATTCCTTGGAGAGTTTATGCAGCCTGATTGGGACATGTTTCATGTGAGTTTGTTTCATATATTCTTGTTATGTATCTTTTTTAAACACTATCTTTCTGACAACATTAATTATTAATGAGAATCTAATTGAAATATTATCAGAGCATGCACCCTATGGCCGAGTACCATGCAGCAGCAAGAGCAGTTGGGGGTTGTGCAATATATGTTAGGTATATGTTATATCAAATTATTATTGCAAAAATCAAATACTTGAGAAACAGGGTTGATAATTGTGCATGTGTGCAGTGATAAGCCTGGAAATCACTTCCTGATGGTTCTATCTTAAGAGCAAAACTCCCGGGTCGACCAAGTCGAGATTGTTTATTCACTGACCCAGCAAGGGATGGAAAGAGGTCAGAAGATTCTGAAACAAACTCTATGTTATTTTTTATCATTATTTTGTTACCCTAAATTATGGTGCTTATACTTGTGACAGCATTTTGAAGATTTGGAATTTAAATGAGTACAACGGAGTAATTGGTGCCTTTAATTGCCAAGGAGCTGGATGGTGTAGGGTTGGCAAGAAAAATATAATCCATGATGAACAACCCGGTACAGTTACCGGTGTAATCAATGCTAATAATGTGGATTTTCTTAGGACTGCTGCAGATGAAGATTGGAATGGAGATGTTTTCATATATTCCCATTTAGGGGGTACGTGTATCTTACAATTATACCCCATTTCACACAATGTTGACACAACTGCAAGGATATTCTGTACTAAACATTCTATTAATCATGTCTTATCACATTACCAGAACCTTCATTCTACTTATTACTGTCTCTCTAATAATGGTTGAGCAATGTGAGTTCGTAAACTAACAAACACCATTTACAGGGGAGGTAACATATATACCGAAAAATGCATCTATGCCTGTGACGCTTAAACCACGTGAATATGAAGTCTTCACAGTAGTTCCAGTGAAGAAGCTATCAAATGGAGCCTCCATTGCCCCCATTGGGCTAGTGAGGATGTTTAACTCGGAGGGGCCATCAAGGAACTGAGATACGAGTCGGACAATATCTCAACCTGTCGAAATGAAAGTGTGTGGCTCAGGCACGGTTGGAGTTTATTCATCAGTGATGCCAAAGAGAATACGGGTTGATTCAAGCGAGGTGACGTTTGGCTATGAGGAGAGTACTGGCCTGATTTCATTTGATCTCGATATGCCGTTTAAGGAATTATACTTGTGGGTTGTCTTGATGGAGTTTTAGGTTAAAAAATTTCAGAACGAAATAATGGTACTTCTAAATTATTGATATAATGTTTTAGTGGATCTATGTTACCATAGTTGGTTTATTGTACACATAGGTAAGTACGTTTACCTTTGTACTCTGATCTGTATCTCTAACACCATGCTGCCTTCTCTCCCCCAGAGGAGAAAGAATGCTTTGACATATTCTTCTTCACATTTAATGGAAGAGAAAAGTAACTCTACCATGAATTAGGATAGTTTTCAAAATTAAACATACTAGTAAATAATGTCCAAGGCCCAGGTGAAAAACTGGTTTTAAAATATTTAATAGTGTCATATGTAATAAAGAAGAATTGCAGAGTTAGTAATAAATGGCGGAGTCAAGATTTAAAATAGAGTGACACAGTTTTAAAATGAGACATAATTTTTATAATTATTTTGAATATTAAATATATTTTTATAAATTTTGAGAAAAAAATTGTAGGATAAGGCATAATATTATAATTTTGAAACTTATGTATATTTTACAAGATAGGGATATTGGTATATAGGTAGAGTGGAAAATATGGCATGCCGGCTCCGTCACGGAATGTCACAGTTATGACACGGTATGTGTGTCCGTTACGTGTTGTGACTCGTGTGTTCCGTGCCATGGCCATTCGCGTGTCGTGACTATCTTTTGAAAAATTAGCACGGCACGGCACATCAATCGAAAGATCTAGTCACGACACGTGGTCACGTGAGTCATGTGTAATTAGAACCGTTAGATCTTGATCAAATGGTGAATATTGAATAAACTAACCTAAATTATGATCAAATGGTCACGCGAGTCACGTTTGGTCACAACACGTTTGGGCACGGCGTGACTCACGTGGCGTGACCATTTGCGTGCCGTGACCACCCCTTGATATTTTGTTCATGGCAAGGCACGTGAAAATATAACTTGGTCACAGCACGGCACGACACGAGACCAAAGTCACATCATGTTAGTCACGGCAAAGGCACGACACGACACCTTTTTTCCACTCAAGTATAGTAACATGATTGAGCTGTAAGAATAACTTCTTATCACAAACTCTCTTTGCAATAGCATAATTTATTTTCATAATATTTATTTCACTTAACCTTTGCATAATTTATTTTCACAACCTTTGCATAATTTTTTTTTATGTTGTGCGTCCGATACATCCTTGTCTTTTTTCTTTTGAAATTTGTGACGATTTTTTTTTCCGAAAGTTTATTCGGCAATGCATCTTATTTAGTTTTAACTTTTTCAAGTCATATATTTCAATAGACAATAATATCAAGACAATTAAAAAATTTAAAAGTTCTCTGTAATCACTAAATAGTCAACCATTAAACAACAATTACATATTTAATATTGATTAATTATTTGAGTACCCTCACTCTAGTACCTCAAAATCCTCACACCCTATTTAGAGAAATTATGTACTATGGTTCCCACTAATAATATGATCCTCACTAATTATTATTCTATAAAGATATTATATGATCTCCACTAATTATATGGTCTCCACTAATTATTCTTTTAAAATTCCTGCAACACTCTTCTTTTATGGTCCCCTTTCTCAGTCCCCGCGCTCGTTCCCGCGCCAACCTTCATAGATATAAATACTTCGAAGAAAAGATAGTAACACTTGAAAAATAAGATATTAATATTTTGATGCGTAACTTGTTATGATCATCCCTATTCCAGCCCTCCAATCGTTCCCGTGTGAACCTTCCTCTAATGAAGTAGTAGGAACCCCGTATCACTACATCAACCTTCTCCAATTGTTCCTATGTCAACCTTATTCTAACAAAAATAGTTGACCACATAGGTATAAATACTTCAGTTCATAGGTATAAATACTTGCAGTACTTAATATTAATACTTTCATACGTCATTCAGTGTCATATGTAAAAAATACTTATAAGTATAGGTATAAATATTTGCACGACGAGTTATAAATATTTGTGTGTCGACAAGCCCGAAAGTACGTCATCATGGATCTCATTTCAAAGAAAACAATTGCGTAGAAGACGTTTGTGATTTTACATTCGCAAAATTCCTCACAGATCGTCAAAAATATGGACGAGATTGAACGAAGAAAAAAAAACATCTCTAAAAACGTGTATGGTCCCCCCATGTAGTTTGAGTGGTCCCCACAGATATTTATGGTGCTGGTATATGTTTGGGAGATTTGGTTGGAGAAATAATATTTACGTAAAAATTTGTTCACTTGATAGGTATAAATATTTCCGTGCCTATATATAAATACTTCCTTACATAAGTATTAATACTTTAGAAAAAAATTCAGTGCTGGAGTTTTTGCGGTTTCCTAAGTAGTTGTGTTTGTTATGGTGCGGGTACAGTGCGGGTACTGTTATCAGCTTCCTTTAATATTTTATGAAAAAAAGCTGAAGCATATAAAAATAAAAATAATAAATTTTTTTAATTAAATTTCAATATAAAAACAAAATTCGATTTTTCAATTTACAAGAGGTGCGGGCTTTTCTTCACATCATTGCTATAATTTATCGAAGGAATTCATGATTAATTATTAAAATAATTTAATTGTTATGTGAACTATAATGTTATTAAACTGAATTATGGAATATATATCGTCTAGTTCAGGTTAGAAGTGCTACTTTTATCCGATTACCCATATTCGATCCGGAACCGAACCGGATCCGACCCGAAACCAACCCGGATCTGGTTAATTTGGATAGGGTATGGTTTAAAAAATATAACCGGTTAAATTATAGGTACGGTTGCAAAATTAATAATTTAATATCCGATCCGGATCAGAACCAGAACTGATATTGTAATGGATAGGATATGGGTTTGATTCAGTTATCCGACCCATAACCGAACCTGACCCGATACTCATATAAACACCCAATAAAACATATATTAATAACTATGAAAATACAGTTTTGCATATAATCAAATCAACAAATGTCACTCCAGTAATCACATTTTGCATATTAATTTTTCGAATAAAATTTATTGCTCTGGATATATCCTTTAATATTTGCCTGGTATACTCTCTGCATAATCATGAAAATTTATTCCTCTTATTGATATGTTGTTCACAATAAATCTCATTAAAATCAAATATATGTCATATATCTTTTTTATCTCTTTGTCTACCATATATATATATCTACACAAATTATTGAATAATTATCTATTCAGTGATTGAAACAAATTAGTATTAATATTCCATTCATGGATTTTTTGAACCATAGAAAAGGAAATCACCATCTCCAATATGTATTATTTTGAGCAAAATGTATATTATTTTTTGCAATGAAACTCATTTTTTTTTCTTACATGTCCGTTCAAATGAAAATAATTTTGATGTTCTAAAGTATTGGAAGAGCAATGAACAGAAGTATCCAATCATCTCTTGTATTGCGAGGGACTTGCTAGCTATTGCAATCACAACAGTAGCTTCAAAATCCGCTTTTAGCACAGGTAACAGAGTAATTGATGACAAACGAGCAAGTTTGGAAGCTCTCATTTGTTACAGTGATTGGCAAAATAGTAATTGGGTTAATGTACTTGCAAATATTGAATCAATAGGATAATATTTTTTTTAATTTAGATAGATAACTAATTAATTTAGGGTGATTATTTTAATTTTTCTATGTAGCATGATATATTGTATTATTTATGAACAAGAACAATAGTATAATTTTTATTTTGCAGCTGTTTTTAATTTATACTATAATAATTTATTATGTGACATGTTTAAGAAATTATAATTATATTTAAATGTAAATGATATCTCAAATGCTTGGGAGTTGTGACATATACCCGCTCCGGATCTGGAACGGCCCTGTATCCGGACCGGACCTGATAATCCACAAACAAGTTATGGGTATCTATCTACCCGGAACCGAAAGACTGGACCTGAAATATCTACGGGTAGATAGGTATCCGAATCCAGACCCGATCCAATTTAAAACAAATAAGTATATAGATTGAAATTCGGACCCGAATACTTTTAGAGTACGGGTCCAAATATAATAGTATCTGGACCCGACCCGACCCGCCCTCTAGTTCAGGTTTTTATCTTGTCGTTATTAATTCTCTTATTTAATGTTTAGTCAAATATTCGAAATAAACAGAATTACATTTCGTACTTTTCTTCTCTCTCTAAATCTGTATCTAAATTTTCCGGTTTTTTTATTAATACTCCAAAAAAAACAAAATATTAAATTTGTCCTCAATCTCAAACTTTTATTAAAAATACCTTGACCGCCTCATTGTGGGGGTCCACTATCCATACCAGACCGTCCCCTTGTGAGGCGGTCCACTATCCTTACCGGACCGCCCCCAGTGGGGCGGTCCGCTTATTTTCCTTTTTAGTAGAATAACAATAATATTATGTATTTATTTGTTTCAATGTTTTATAATATGATATATATTAATTTGTTTTAATGTTTTATAATGTGGTATATTTATTTGTTTTAATGTTTTATATGTTATATATTTATTTGTTGACGATTATATTTTTATAATTGCCGATTATAATATTTAATGTTTTATAATTTTGGTTAATGTTATAAATTGGTTTTTCCACTAGATAAACAGCAAAACTAGGTAATCTAAATGGTAAGTCTACAACATGAAACATAATAGTCTAAATATGAAATATAATAATTCAAACATAAAATACTAGAAATCTATCAAACTAAAAAAACATAAAAACCCTAAAGATGAGGACAAGGGCGACGACCGGAGAGATCCAACCTAGGAGGTGGATGGCGGTCCCTGTGCGGCAACACACACCTTAAGTGAACCTCCTCATCCTCCACGTCATTCTGGACATCCTCCTGGGCCCATGGGTCCTCCCCTGCCCATGGATGCTTCTCCTGGATCACCGGCTGTGTACGCAACTCCTATGGATCGGCCTCTAAAGTAGAAGGATACGTAGCCGGAGGCAGTGCGCTAAATATAGTAGAGGCAAAGGCATCTGTAGTCTGCGCCCCACTTCCACTTGCCTCGCCGTTGTGCTGTCTGGTCTCCATGTATCGTGGTCTGTGGAGGCTCGATACCTCATACCTGGCATCATCTCCAGTAAGGTCATCCATAGAGAAATTGGGGTTGGCCTGCCAGGCAGGAGCTCCATCCTGCATGTAAACAATGTTAGTTTTGCTACATACAAATAACTAGTAAATTAATTAAATAATAAAGTTTTGCTACCTCGCCAAGCTGCACTGGAACTCCATACTTGTTGTAGTAAGCGTTCCACGCGTTGTTATTCAACACCTATTGGTGGACCGCCCAACCCGAGTCATCCTCTGCAGAATTGAAGATAACTTAATAAGAATAGATTTTTAAAGAGAAATGATCATGTGTATGACATCTTCAAATTACCTGCAGGAGGTGGCGGCATCTCATCATCGTAGATAGCGACTCGAGACTGATCCGGATCTCGTGGTGGGGGCTTTATATCGCCCAATTGATGTTCTCCCTAGTGTAGTGCAACATGCTAATGAGGCGCCCGTCCCAGCCAGAGTCTTCCGCGATCGGTGCCCTGTGTTGGAGCATTTGACATCTTATCGCTCTCCAACCAGTTTTCGTCATGCACACCAAGCTGTGTGCTACTCCTCTAATACCGGTCAAAATCTGCACACAATGTTTTTTCATCACAAACATAAATCCATCACAAACGCCCTCACATACCTGCAATATAAAATAATCAACATAAATAACTACAATTATTGTTGAGTCCATAACATATTTTAATTTGCAACTGTTTGTGATTACCTCAAAACGGCCTCCTCGTCAGTGGTATCGGGGGTGATCCTATGCTGGTAGAAGTAAGTGCGGAGCGACGCAAGACTAATACAGTACCCAGAATACCATAACTCGTCCTCCTCTCCTCTCCTCTTCTTCTTCTGCACCGCCTTTGGATCGGCCCCCAAAAACTCCCATATCATCTTGGTGTGGTCTGGATGGTCCGAGACATCGCCTATGGGGTCGCCATCGATCCCATAAAGCGCTCACATCAGCTAGGGTGATTGTCATCTCCCCAACCGAAAGGTGAAATGAATGAGTCTCCGGTTACCATCTCTCCACTAGACCGTAAATGAGAGCCTGGTCGATCTTACTCTGAGGTATGGTGGCTAGCTGATACAAGCCGAGATTCATGATACACCGCTCCATCAATGGATGAGGGACATACGGTATCTCAGGGTTGCGATGTCTCACTGTCAACATCGTCTCGTCCTGCATTTTACAATGATTTCAATATAAGCGACTGACTATATGTAATATTAAATAATATTATTTAAATTACATATAAAAAACCAACATACCTCCATAGATGCGTATGCGACACGGTGCTTGATATGTGGGATCCACAGAAGAGGACTAAATGTGTCAAGACCATGAGCGTGATACTCTACACCGGGAGCCTCTGCACCGGATGCCTTCGCACTGGGATCATGTGAACTCTCCTCCATCTCCATAGTATCACGTGAACATCCCCGTCTAGGTCTGGCCATATCACATTTAAATACAATTTCATAGTTTCAAATTATTTGAAATTTTTTAGTCCAATTATGTACATAATTTATAAACCCTAAATAATAATATAATTTTGGATAGTTTCTAAAACCATAAACCCTAAACTCTAATTTTGGACCCTATACCCTAATTTATAAGAGAATGACTAATATACAAACGTTTGTTCCTGGGCTCAGGAACAAACGATTTGGTTCTCCGATTTTCAAAGTCCAAACAACAAATCTAAACCGTTAGATGTTCAATCTATATTAAAATCTACTTGGAGACCAAATTTTACATTTTTTGGAATTTTTTTACTATTTATTAAGCTGGTTTGAAAACCGCTGTTTTTCAATGCTGCAGAAATTTAATAAAAACAGCGGTTTTCAAACTAGCCTAATAAATAGTAAAAAAATTCCAAAAAATGTAAAATTTGGTCTCCAAGCACATTTTAATATAGATTGAATATCTAACGGTTTGGATCGACTGTTTGAACTTTGAAAATCGGAGAACGAAATCGTTTGTTCTTGAGCCCAGGAACAAACGTTTGTATATTAGCCATTCTCAATTTATAAACCCTAAACCCTAATTTATAAACCCTAAATGCTAAATATAATTTTGGATAATTTCTAAAACCACCCTAAACCCTAATTTGGACCTATGTACATAATTTATAAACCCTAAACTCTAATTTATAAACCCTAAATCCTAAATATAATTTTGGATAGTTTCTAAAATCATAAAACCCTAACCTTAATTTTGGACCCATGTACATAATTTGTAAACCCTAAATCCTAATTTATAAACCTTAAACCCTAATTTATAAACCCTAAACCCTAATTTATAAACCCCTAATTTTATCAACTCTAATTTTGGACAATTTTGGACCCTAAATCCTAATTTTGTCAACCCTAAATCCTAATTTATAAACTCTAATTTTGAACAATTCAATCGCGTCGGAAAAATCAACAACCCGCACACGATAATTAACAATTCAATTTCTACCAATCGTTCCAATGCCAATATAAGGCACAAAATATAAATCAAATAAGTTATTTAAAGACTTACCCAGAAATAATCAGATTGTGGCTGAGATGACTGAGAGAGAGGGGGGGTGGCCGAGAGGGGAGGGGCCGAGAGGGAGAGAGAGAGAGGGTGGCCAGTGGTTGGGGGGGCGGCTGGTAGGGGTGAGGGGGAGAGGAGAGTGGGTGGGGTCGGGCGGCGCAAGAGAGAGAGAACCAGACCGCCCTCCAGTGGGACAGTGAGGGTATTTTTAATAAAAATTTGAAATTGAGGGTAGATTTGATATTTTTTTTTTTTTTGGGTATTAATAAAAAAAGCGGCTAAATTTTGCACTTGATAAACCCAGCTTAAAAATAATTCATCGTGTCTTTCTTCTACCCTCTAAACCATGTTCGCTGCGAGTAGACTTGGATCTCTCTTTCGTCGGAGCAAACATGCGACTCTAATTTCTGAACTGAGGAGTTTTTCGAGGGTTTCCAATGAGTCTACTCTTCTATCCGGTTCGAGATTCTCCGTTCCAGAGCACTTTGACCAATGCCTCTCCCGATTCACCTATTTTCAAGCATTCAAATCTTTTCCCAAGGTTGGAGATGTTTTGTTTTCTATAAATTTGAATTGCTCTAATAGGTCTTCCTCAACTAAGCCTCATAGGTAGGTCCCCTTAATAGAGACTAAATTCTCACTCCATCTGTTAAGCCTCTTTACATTACAGATTATCAATTCTCGCCCTGAACAATTGAATTTGGTGTCATGATTGAGATTGATATTGTTGTAATGCTTATTTCAGAACTTAGTGACTCATTCAACAAGAAGAATGTCAACCACAGCTGCAATACTGAACTCCACCACATCAGAGGCCACAAGTTCAGGTCTTAGGCTGCTAGTGACGAAGGGGCCCCATGCACAGAAGGCAGTTGGAATATGGCTTTTTGGTTGTGCTGCATGGGTTTTCTGTTTAGTGGTGCTCGGTGGCATCACGCGTCTGACACGCTCTGGTTTGTCAATGACAGATTGGAAGTTTACCGGTACGCTACCTCCATTGACACAGGAGGAGTGGGTATGTGAGTTTGAGAAATATCAACGATCACCTGAGTATAAAAGGTAAGATTTCTCTATAATATCATACAAGGTCCCTTCTACCAATCTCTTTTCAAGAGCACATATGCTGCTGCCTGTTAAAACTCAAAGAGAGTACCAGTACATGGTTTGCAATTACCAATTCTGGTTGGTCTGGTAATTGTACATGTGCAATGCTGATGCATACTGAAATGTTTTAGACTGGTACTGTTTAAATGATGTTTGTAACAATTTTTGAATTTTATGCTTCATTTGTTTTGGAAATAAGTAATGAATTAAGCTTTTGTAAAACCACATTCTGTCAATGCTTAATCAGTAGCATTTGACCCAATAGTTCTGATTATCTATCTTTTTCTGTTGGTATGATCAGTAACAGTACCATACCAGTCAGTTTATGGCACCTGTACTCGGTGACCGAATCTGCATATGCTAACAATGGCCAATCCCTAAACATAGGTACCTGACACATTAATAAGTGATGATGTAGCAGTATCACCCATATGGTTAGCACTCCAGCTAGATTTGAAATATGATGCTGACATTACATGCATGACAATTCTAAGCAGAATTAACAAGGGAATGAGCATTGAGGATTTCAAATTCATATATTGGATGGAATATGCACACAGAATGTGGGGCCGGGGTTTGGGATTGGCATTTGCGTTCCCTTTTGCATATTTTATTGCAAAGGGTTATATTACTCGCCAGCTTGGGCTGAGATTGTCTGCTCTCTTTGCTCTTGGTGGGGGTCAAGGACTTATTGGCTGGTGGATGGTCAAAAGTGGCCTAGAGGTATTAATAAAACATATTTCTTGTACATATGCCCTTCCAGAAACTCAGTATAACCACACATGGCCATAAGAAACATTACAAATTAGCTGATGTTTATGTGGATGTACTTTTATCTTGTCTTAGGTGGATGTGTTTGACCATGCGAAATTGTGAGACAACTCTGTTATATAAGTGCATAATTTTAAGAAAAAGTGCTCTAGAATGGTTATTTTTCTCATATATCTTTCTTAACATTGGCATGTAAATCTCCCCTTGTCCATTCTTCTTTATTACAGGAACCAAAGTCAGAGTGGGTACAACCACGAGTCAGCCCATACCGCCTGGCAACTCACCTGACATCTGCTTTTGTTATATATAGTGGCATATTATGGACAGCTCTATCTGTAGTCATGCCAGAGCCACCATCTGGGTCCCTGAATTGGGTCCATGGAGCAACAAAAATTAGAAGACTGGCCCTACCTGTCAGTTTTATTGTTGGCCTAACTGCAGTCTCTGGGGCCTTTGTCGCTGGCAATGATGCGGTCTGGTTTTCCTTCTTCCTTCTTTATTATTCATTTATCTCAATTATTTTATCTCTTTTCCATTTGTGGTGTTGCGAATATTTTGACTTTTGATATCTGTGGTTAAACTCTAGATGCTCTGATTAAATACTTTGCAAATGACAAATTGTGCAGCGGATAGTTGCAGGATAGCAAAATGAAAAGATACTAGGCTAATAAAAAGAATAAAAGTTATTGCTAAGAATTTAGATGAAAAGTTTAGTAAAAGTTTTATAAGTCAAAAGCATCAGTTGATTTTTCTTGGTACTATGTTTATGTAGTTTCCACAGAACACTAGTTTATATATATGTACTTAAAAATTGACCCTAAATAAAGAATTTTCTTATATAGGGCCATGCATACAATACATTTCCTAAGATGGGAGATGTATGGGTTCCAGATGACATATTTAACATGGAACCTCTTATTCGCAACTTCTTTGAGAACACTTCACTAGTCCAGGTACAATGTTTAAAATTCCTTCGTATTTTATAATCCACAATTGTGTAATGTAACTAAAGGAATCTTTGATCTTTCAGCTGAACCATCGCATTCTTGCAACGACCACACTTTCAGCTGTTGGAGCTCTCTGGTTAGCTTCAAGGAGAATAAATTTGCATCCAGCTGTGCAATCTTTAATTGGAAGTACATTGGGGATGGCTGCTCTTCAGGTAATACTTTTCCTTTGAATTAATGGTCTGTTGGAATATAGAGTTTCCGTTGTGCTTTGCATTATTGTTCTGAAAATATTTTTATTCTGTGTTAGGTGACATTGGGATTATCAACACTACTCATGTATGTGCCGACCTCGTTGGCATCAGCTCACCAAGCAGGGGCATTGACTATGCTTAGTCTTATGATTTTACTTGTTCATACTGTAAGGAAGCCCTCACCAGCTCTTCTCAAGACCCTTGCTTCAGTTTCAAAACCACCTACTGCTAAAGTATTGTAGCATTTGACTATTCCCCCCCCATTAAGAGGAAGAATACGAAACATCTTTTGGTTGAATCTCATTGTTCAGCAAACTGCTGTTGGATCTGTATGGTGGGAATTTTGTTTTAGTAACTTAAAGTTTAGTCATGATATTATGATAGAAAGGAAATTTTAGTTGTCATAAAGGGTTTGTTGGACCCATTTTAGGTATGAACCAATACAGGCAAATAACATGTACCCTCTTTGTACGCCTATTGTATTGCTTTTTTTTTTTTTCTTTGTACAAGTCTTGTAGGCCGAGCATGTTTTCATATATATTGTGAAATTACCATTGTTTGGCTGTTAGCTGTACGTGGTATCGTGGTATTGTATGTGTGGGAGGACGACATAATATGCACTTTCTTGGCTAAGATGCATCTTGTTGTATGATTAAATGCTTCAGGTACAATCCATCATAACAATTTGAGCATTGACTTCCCGACTTCAACGGGACTTCTCGAAACTTTTTAACATACTAACTGGAAAAACTTGTCAAGCTAACTTCACAGATATAATTCTCGGAGAGAGCTGAAGCCCAAAATAAATGAGAACTTGTCCATGTCAAGACAATTAACAATACATAACCAGAAGGCCCAAATTTGTCTGTGATGACAATTCAGTTCTGTAGTATTGGTGAATCAAATTAAAAAATGGGCATAAAGATCATATCAGCTAACATCGCAACTTAAAAAGACAAACAAAGACTCATGATTACATATCCAACAAATTCATAATACTGCTTTACTAGAACAGATGCGCTACATAAAAGTCTCATGAATAAAGATCTAATCCCTTCCAATCTGACAAGTAACAAGCACAAAACATGAGCTCTAATACAACTGGCATTGATATTCCTTGACGTACTGCAAAAAATAAATACCACACCACACTTAACGGGTACGGCCACGACCCCTGCCACGCCCACGGCCCCGGCCCCTTCCGAGAGGTCTCCCTGCATCCAAGAAAAACATACATAAAATCACATCATCATACCAAACAAACCAACAAAGTTTCATACTAAAGAGCAACGTCTTACGACGCATCTATTTTTCATATATCAGGTTAGATTTAAAAATATTCTAAAAAATTAACTCAAGTGACATCTACATCCTAAACCTGGTTATTAGAAGTGACAAAAGAAATACTGGGTTTAGACATACCAGTAGAGGGCTTCTTAGGCTTAACCCTTGGTGTTTCCTCAACAAGTAAGGTTTCAAGATTTAAGCTATCAGGAAGGATGTAGTAACGAATGTTATTGCCTCTCACACTTAGGTGGTCAAGTGTGACAGGGTTCTTCCCTTTGAGTGTTAGCTTTACCATCTTAAGATGTGTGTTCATGCTCACATCCACTCCTGCATTGTTCACCATGATAACACAAACATGTGTAAAATAATCATATTAATATCAACCATTGACTTTTCATAGCTTCTCTACATTCCATTTTTAATGCATGCCTTATTCAAGAAACCAAAATACAAAACATACTAGCAATATTTACCTCCCTAAAAAAGAGAACAAAAAACAGGATTAGAAGTTCCCTCTTGGTTGGTTCACTGTTTCAACTTTGCAATAAACCAATTAAATACTGTTTAAACTTTAAAAGGGTCTGCTCCACAACTTGTCATTAGAGGGTGTGTGTGTGGGTGGGGGGGTGGGGGGGGGGATTCAAACCACCATATTGGGCAGGTAACAATTGTATTGAAATTTGTGTCTTTACTCCCCTCCTCTCCAATTGTTTCCCTTATATTATAGGTGTGACATTATCTTTTAAATTAGATGTTCATAATAAGTTACTACAGATATCATCAACATCGTGAGGAATTAAGAGGAAAGGATTTGGATAATATTGTTTCAAAACTTGAGGTTGTGGAGCAAATAAGCAAGAATTGGGCAAGCCGATCACCCCTACTCTCCCTCCCCTCCCTTTCTCCACAGTTTCTGAAGTATGCGCTAATGAAATATGTCAGACCATCCTAGATGATAATCAAACAAAATTTAAGATTTGTTGTAGAAACAATATTTATCCAAATCCTTTCCTCTTAATTCCTCACGAAGTTGATGATATCTGTAGTAACTTATTATGAACATCTAATTTATAAGATAATGTCACACCTAGAATATAACTATTCAGTGCCTAAGTTATGGATCTTCAGATACTTCTTTCGTATACATATACCAAGTCCTTTCTAGTAGGTGTAGTTACCTCTACATCAATGAAAAACAAGTTACTAAAACGCACTAGTCCTTTTCAACAAGTGAATCCAGTATATAAGACAAAAATAAAAACTCCCATTAAAGACAAGCTAGTGGTTACTACCTTAAACCATAAACTCAGTAACCCAGCCAAAAAAATATAAAATTCAATATTGAAAAGCGAAACCCTAGTGAAAAACGAACCTATGATAGTGCCATGGACGACAGTCCCGTTCTTGAGCTCAATCGTCACCGTCTCGTTGTTTAGCTTCATCAAAAACCTACATTTTTAGTTCACAAATCAGATCCACTTAAGAGCAACAAACAAAGGTTAGGGAGAAAAGAGAAGTGAGAGAGAGGCCCAGAGAGATTGAGATAGAGAAAGAGAAAGAGAGAGAGAGAGAGAGAGAGAGAGAGAGAGAGAGACCTGACGAGCTTCATCTTGGCAGAGAGGAGCGAGAACTAGGGTTCCGACGAGAGGCGGGCGATTAAAGCCTTAAACCCTTCGAAAAAGGAAAAGGCTCCCAAAAAAAAAATACCTAGCTCGACTAGATTCGATCCAAGGTAAACAGCAAATCCGCAATAGACTACAGATTTAAGTGGCTATCTTTTATTTCGATCACGACCGTCAGAGATATATCGGACCGTCCAGTGAACTTGGGCGTTTTCCTGTCAATAAAATTTTACACTGATCAAAATCGAGGGACCCAATGTGAGTCAAGGTGGTTCGGATGGCGTCAACTAAATTGAGCAGGCCTTTTGATCCAGTTTAAATAGATTTTCGCATCTTTATGGGCTTTCTAGTTTGGGTTCAATTTTTGAGTAATAGCTCATACACTATGTTTTCACTTTCTTGATCCTCCTATAAAGAATGAAATGTCAGTCCGAATATTTTATTTGTAACATTTTAAAAAATATAAAATAAAAAGTAGCATGTATTCCTCAAAATCTCGAACCTAGAAGACACGTAGACTAGAAACTAAGAAGACATGACTAGGGGTGGCATGTCACTTAAACTTTTTCTTTTTACTTATTCTTTAATTTTATAAATTACTTATTTGTTAATTAATTGAAAAAATTACGTAATAATATTTGTCGTTGTTTGTCGTTCGAAATCATCTGTAATATTATTTAAAAACAAATTATTGAGGATCAGAAACTTCAACTGAGTTTTAGACTTCAAACAATTTTTTTTTGAATCCAAGAACTGGAGTCTTTGGTTACCTCCAAATTTTTTTGTAGATATTTTCGTGAGCTTTTTAGTTTGTGGTCATAATAAAAAATTCTAGTTTCATATCAAAAAGACAAAAATTGCGTCTATTTGAAGGTTGAATTTTCATTTTCATTTTTGTTGAATTTCATTTTACCTGCAAATTATTTTTTCTAAAATAAATTATTTGTCAACAAATTAATATGTGATATAAAAAATAATAATTTATTTCTCTTTCTATTTCTATTTTAGTGGATCATACTACTTCATACTACTTCATTTTGATTTGACATATCTAACAACGACAAATAGTATTACATATCATTTTGAATGAATATTAATACGTAACCTTTTCAATTAACAACAACTAATATGTAAAATTTAAAATTAAAAAATTGAAGTGACACACAAACCTCCGTGATTTTTATTTTTACCCAAAAAAAATATATTTTAATATAAATAACCACGTTTTTAAAAGATTTTTATTTCTACCCAAACTGCTAGGAATATTTGCGGTTTGAATTAACAATTCAAACCGCTAGGAAACCTAGCGGCTTGAAACCCTATATCCCGCGCGACACGCGACCCCTTCGTCTCTGTCTGCTTTGCCCTCTCTCTGTCTGCTTCGCCTCTCCGCCAAATCGCCTCCGCCTCTCCTCCAGATCCAAATAAAAAAGGAAAAAAGAGAAGATTCGGTGGTGCATTCCGGTGCTGCTTCGCCTCCGCCTCTCCGCCTCTCTGCCTCTTTTCTTGGTGCTGGGACCCGTTAAGGCCAGGTTATCTGACCCGACCCGTTAAGGACAGGTACTGGACCATTCCTTGTTTCCTTACCCCCGGTACCGACCGGTACCAGACCTGGTACTGACTTTGAAATGACAGGGACCTTATCGTGATATTTGTAAATTGTTTGAGGGCTTTTGTATAAAAATTAGGCCCTTGTGTAAATTAAAAAGAATAAGGGACTAAAATGCAAATTGGTGATTTTTGAATAATTGGGCTTCGGCCGAATTGTATATTGGCCATGACTTGGTAAATTAATTAGAATTTTAATTAAATAATAACTTAAGTAGTTAGGTTTTTAAAATAATTAGTTAAGTAATTAGATGTTTTAAATTTAGTAATTAGAAATTATAAAGTAAGTAAGTAGAAATTTTAATTAGAGAAAATGACTTTCAATTAAAACCGTGATTTTTATTTTTACTCAAAAAAAAATATTTTAATATAAATAACAACGTTTTTAAAAGAATTTTATTTCTACCCAAACCGCAAATAATATTTGCGGTTTGAATTAACAATTCAAACCGCAAGGAATATATGCGGCTTGAATTGTGAATTCAAACCGCATATATTATTTGCGGCTTGAATTGTTAAAAATAACTTTAGGGTTATCGGTGAATAAACTTCTAGGGTTATCGGTGAAAAATTACCATTTAATAAAATAATAAATGAAATTTTATATTATTGATAAGTTTTTATAATATAATTCTTTGTAATAAAAATAACTTTAGGGTTATCGGTGAATAAACTTCTAGGGTTATCGGTGAAAAATTACCATTTAATAAAATAATAAATGAAATTTTATATTATTGACAAGTTTTTATAATATAATTCTTTGTAATAAAAATAACTTTAGGGTTATCAGTGAATAAACTTCTAGGGTTATCGGTGAAAAAGTACCATTTAATAAAATAATAAATAAAATTTTATATTATTGATAAGTTTTTATAATATAATTCTTTGTAATAAAAATAACTTTAGGGTTATCGGTGAATAAATTTCTAGGGTTATCGGTGAAAAATTACCATTTAATAAAATAATAAATGAAATTTTTTATTATTGATAAGTTTTTATAATATAATTCTTTGTAATAAAAATAACTTTAGGGTTATCGGTGAATAAATTTCTAGGGTTATCGGTGAAAAATTACCATTTAATAAAATAATAAATGAAATGGTGATTGGTTAACCGATTTTTATAAATGCGATTCAGACCGCACAATTCAAGCCGCAAATAATATATGCGGTTTGAATTCACAATTCAAGCCGCATATATTCCTTGCGGTTTGAATTGTTAATTCAAACCGCAAATATTATTTGCGGTTTGGGTAGAAATAAAATTCTTTTAAAAACGTGGTTATTTATATTAAAATATTTTTTTTTGGTAAAAATAAAAATCACGGCAATTAAAATATGTTGTTAATTAATAAAGGACAATTAATTAACAACATATTAATATTTTTGAATCATTACGATTGCAAAAGTTTAGTTAATAGGATAATTAGATAATCACGTATTATTTTGTAGTTTTAAATTAATCAACTTGTGCAAATTATTAAGATAAATTCGTACGACTTTAGAAATAGTATAATTAACGGCCTAACATTTATTAAGTTAAGTACTTGGGATTTAAATTACGTGTAGCTAAATTAATTAAGAAACACCTTTATATTACACGTAAATAGTTAGGGATCAAATAATAACAATTTAAATTACGTAGAGTATATTTTAAGTAGATAAGCAATTTATCTTCAAATTAAAATATAACAAATGATTTAAGTAAGTAAATTAATAATTAGATTCGAACCCTAGTTAATTAATTAATTAAGTATGATAACCAGAATGTTGAACTGGCAGGGACCATATTGCAAAATAATTTGATGGAAATTGCTTGATATATAGCTTTATATATTCTTTATTTTGGTTGAACTAATTAGGGCATGAATTTTTTTTAACGTAGGATGGCTAGGGGACGGCCTAGGAGACCACCCGTAGCCGACCCGGTTGATGAGCCCATTCCCACTGACAGCAAGGATCATTTCAGTCCTTTATTATGGATGCCTCACGATGAGCACCGAGTCTCCGAGGCATCTAAAGAGGTACTTGATTACTCTTTTTTTTTTAAGTTTGTATTTTGTTGAATTTTTGTATTTTTAGGTTTTCATGTTGTTTACTTTTTTGAACGCAGAGTGAGGCAATTATAAATGCCAGGGGTCGGTATCCTGACATGCAGTACTACTCGGTCATGGAGTCGTATCTGCAAAATTTGGGGGTGCAACATTTGGTCGATATTCTACAGTCGGAGACTAAGTCCATTAACGCGTCCTTCATTGCAGGACTAGTGGAGCGATGGCGCCCCGAGACGCACACGTTCCACTTACCTTTTGGAGAGATGACAGTGACTCTCCAGGACGTTAGTGCTCTATGGGGTCTGCCTATCCAGGGCGTGCCCGTTGGTGGCATATCTGACCCCACAGATTCAGATGACATCACGATTAATTACATGCTCGCAGAGTTGTTGGGAGCGGAGCCAGATATACGCAGCAATGTGGGGAAGTCCAAGTACAGTCTGGACAAGACGAAGCTGCGAGCTATGTTTGCGGGAGGTCTAGGTAGTGATTCCACTCAGCTCGAGATTCAGAGGTACTCATACAAACTATTTGTATTACATTTTTTTTGTACTCTGTTTCATGCGGAAAAATGAGTTGCTCTATAATTTTGATATTACAGATACACACGGGGATTCGTGATGGACCTATTTGGTTCTGTCATGTTTGCTGATTCAAATGGTGATACCATCCCGATGATGTATCTAGAGCTGCTGCGAGACCTTCAGCCGTCGAGCGGCAGGTACTGGTGGGCTGTCCTAGCACATCTCTACTCCAACTTGTGCCACGGTTGCAAGGTCAGTATGTTATTTATGTCTTATTTTAATTACCTACCTTGTCATGCACTTGTTGTCTTATTTTAATTATTTAACTTGTCCCTGACGGCTAGTATTCTTCAAAATATAGCGGAAAACTAAGCAAATCTACGGGCCAACACTGCTTCTGCAGCATTGGTCGTGGTCACGGCTACCGGTGGGGGTACCTCAGCCGAACGAGGATCCATGGGGAGAGCCCGATAATGGAAATCGACCGGCATTCGGCATGAAATGGTACGGACATCACTTGTACAAGGACAACCCTCACGGAAAGACAATAGGTATCAGGTTGGTCCGATCTCAGATTCAGAGTCTGGGTGAGACGCAGGTGAGCTGGACTCCGTACCATGAGCTATACACTGAGGGGAGGCTGCCGCAGATTGTAGCGGATGATCACGAGATGTGGCTCTACAGGGGACCGCTGGTGTGCTTCTGGATAGTGGAGCACCACTATCCAGACCGGGTGCTCCGTCAGTTTCATTTTCCTCCACTCATCCCCGCAGATCCAGACGTCCCGAGATCTGTGATCATGAGGCTACACGGGTAAGTTATGTTCTTTTTAGCATTTTTGTACTTAACATTAGTTATTGGCTTTAAATTGCAACTAACATATGAATTACAGGATAAGACACGGTAATCACTGGGATAGAGATTGGAGTGAGCATCACTCGGAGTACTACATCAAGGCGGGCAATATGAGTGCCAACTTATGGCAGATGCCGGAGATTGATGCGATGCAGTTCCAGGGAGATCCCCTATTGAGATATCAGGCTTGGTACCTGCGGGTCGGCATGGCTTCGGTGTATCTAGAGGGAGATTACGGTGATTTTCTTCGCGTACAGATATTCGAAGACGATGGTTATACCCCTACTGGCCGGAAAGGTGCTCGCCAGGTAATGCATCTAAAACAACACATTTTTATGCATTATGAACCTTTTATCGTGACCTTTTTTTTTTCTAATGTTTTTTTTATAGCTGCTGTTAGCGCTTAAAGGTGCCGCGCGTTCAATCGTTTGTCTTGCAAAACATGGCTATAGAGCAATCGGGCACGCGATGTTGAACTTGGTTGCCCCATGCATTGCGGACCACGGCCATGAGGCAAAGCTGGTCACCATGCTACGAGACGCCGGAGAGAATATTGATTGGCGCTCAGTACAACCGGACGAGCCTGACGCGCCACCAGTAGTGACCAGTGAGATGCCACCGGAGCCATCAGAGCAGCCAGAGTGGGATTATCATCGTTGGGTACTGCGCATGGCCGGTTGGCACGCCTACCGTGACCAGCACGGGCGTCCAGTTCTTCCCCCGGTATGTGATTTTTTATTTTATTTATTCTTTTATTGTAAGTAAAGATAGTTAAAATTTACTAAATTTTTGGTAAGATTGCAGGGTCCTGCATACATGCCGACACAGCCTGAGCCGCATGAGCATCATGAGTCTCCAGAGATCCAGTCTGTGCAGGATGAGAGGTTGAGTTTTAGCCTTGCAGACTTTGTTCCGGATGATCAGTGGGATACAGCCGCCTCCCCGCCACCGCGTCAGCCGTATTCAGAGATGGCTCACGATTGGGAGGCCTCTGGTAGCCGGACTCAGCATGAGTATGAGTCCCAGTTTGTGGCATCCATATTCCATACTCCCCCGCCACCGCCAGCTACCCACGTGGCCTCGGATCCATGGGATACAGCACTTACGATGAGCATAGAGGCCGAGGTCGAGGATCATATTACACCAGCTCGCGTCGCGCAGGCAGGACAACCTCAGTGGGAGGATTGGCATGAGCGCATGTTCAGTAGAGAAAACAGGGGTAGACCACCTCACCGATTCTCCCCTTCGCAGTACGATGGATAGAGGGTTTTTTGGTAGTTTTAGTTTAGTTGTGCTATGTTATATTTTATTATGTTTTACTTTAGTTTTGTAGTTTATTTTTTAGTGTAGTGTAGTTTCGTTATGTTTTATTATGGTATGGTTGGAGGTATGTTATATATTTTTATCATTTTATGGTAGTATTTATTATGTCATACAACAAAAAGAAATAACATCCAAAAATGAAATTAAGAACAACATAATAAAATTAAGAACAACAATACGACAAGTATAAATACGGTCTTAATATAAATATAAAATACAATACGAAAAGTTCAAACGAACTGAACAACATAATTTCCAAAATATAAAATACAAACTTAATATAAATTTCAAACGAACTGAACAACATACTATTTCGTCTTACCGGTCTTGAACGTACATGGAACAAATTCATCGTCCGAGGTTGACGATGACGGCTCGGTAACAACAGACGACGTGCTAGCCTTAGTCTTAGCCTTAGTCTTAGCCTTACTCTTAGCCTTAGGCGTCTGTACATCATCTTTTTTTTTTCCCAATCCATAGCCGTAGGGGTGTTCTACAAAATCATCATCAGATATGTCATTTCGTTTAAAAAATTCATCTATGTGCACACATTTTGGACAGTCCTTTCTAAACCTTCCGCAGCCCAAATTGCATTTCTTTTCCTCGCTCTTTCCTCGATTGTTACTGTCCATCCTCCTCGTCTACAATTTATTTGAAAAATAATATTAAAAAAAACTGCAACATAATAAAATACATACAAATAAAGTTCATACAAACCTCAAAGTAAAAATTCTTCATCTCAATAAAGTTAATTCCTACGACTCCATCTAAAATTTAATCCCATGAGCCGACCAGATCCCCATGATGATGTGCTCCTTCTAGCTTGTTGCACTATTTCGTCTTGCCGGTTAGCTGTACCGGACGGTCCTGCTTGCGCTTCGTTAGCTGTACCAAATGTGCTCCTCCTTCCTAATTGAGATGTGCTCCTTCTAGCTGGTTGCACTCCTTCTTCTTGCTGGTGTGCTGTACCGGATGGCCTTGCGCCAGATGTGCTCCTCCTACCTGCTTGAGTTGTGCTCCTTCTTCACTGGGTAGTACCTGAAGGCCCTTACATTCCAACCGCCTCCCCTCCTGCCAGTACTTCTCCCATTGCCTCCCTAAACATCATATTTGCATTTTCACGGTCTGCTGTACGGCTTCTGGCTGTGCTTCGCCTCGGCCCTTGCGATCCACTTGCCTCTGCCATAACTCGCTCATTCTCTGCTACATTTGCTGCGTTATGAGCCTCTGCATACCAAATATGTTAGTTAGTAAGCTATTCAACATTAGAATGAAATATAATTAGGATTGAATGTGACATACCTCGCCTCTGCCTGTCAGAAGTGGAACGGCGAGGATGGTGCCCCCGTCGCCTACCTTGCATTTCATCCATGGTCATATCTTGACGGATGTGTTTTCTCCTACCACGCCGTATCCAATCTTTGTTTGGCTCAATTTTAGGGGTAGTGGTTGTAGGCCAATCTTCAGGATTGCCATAAGGAACAAACAGTGCATTCCAAGTACTCAGAAGGTAGTCCACCCTATACCAGTGGGCAACAAATAGGTCGGGTGACCAGTTTCTATGACGACAAACCGCTAACACATGAGCGCACGGAATTCCAGTTAATTGGATACCTCTGCATGTACATTCCACTTTTCTCTCTTGCCGGAATGTCACGATATACTGGAACCTTCTATGAATAATTGACATAGTTCCATCCTGCGTTTGGACTACTGGAACATATTCATTTGGGCCCGTGACTTGGTAATTACCTTCGCCGTGCGAGTATGGGATGACATCCATTTTTGTAGCTTTCTCCCACCGTTTGGCGAGCTTAACATGTACCCGTCTGGAAAAAGGCTGTTCTGCATTGCTTTGCTCAGTCGCTGCCTGTCGCTATTGAACAAACTACCTATTGCACTTGGCGAATGTCTCCTCTACAAGTGCAGCCACGGGCAACATTCGGCTATCCTTGAAGACAGCGTTCAAGGACTCAGAGCCGTTTGTTGTCATGATACCAAATCGGTGCCCTCCATCACAGGTCTGGAAAATTTTCTCAAAATTTGACTGCTCCATGACATCATCAGGACGTACTTTGCCCACTCTCCTCAGAAAAGCATTACACGTCGGATTTTGCTGCAATAGACAAAGCAAAATTAGACGAAATGCATCTAAAAGAAACAAAAATGATATAAATTAGACAATATTAGACATGCCGAGCAAAAATCTTCGAACATCTCTTTCAGCCTTCTTGGCTTCTTCTTCCTGGCTCCTTGTTTGAACCTAGTTTCGTACCATTTGTCCTTCCCACACGCCTGGACCAGGTTATCTGCAACATATTGGATACAATACCTGTGCACAAAATTATCCCTATCCTATCCGTATTCAGGTTTCAATGCAGCTTTGATACCCTTGTGTTGGTCCGATATAACACATATGAATATATTAACACGAATCACATTAATCCTAAGCCATTGTAAGAAAAAACCCCAATTCTCTTCATTCTCCGTATGTACAATTGCAAATGCTAGAGGCAGCAATTGGTTATCGGCATCATAGGCGCAAGCCATCAAAAGTCTGCCCTTATACTGCCCAGAAAGGAAGGCTGCATCTATACTGATCACCGGTCTTAAGTAATCAAATGCGGTAATGCATGGTCCGTAAGCCCATGCCACGGCCCTGAATTCCTGAACACCTTGTTTGACCAGTCCTGTATTTTTATCGATGCTCGGACTTGTCAGAAATTGGTAGCATGAGCCGGGATTCGTGTAACATATCCCGATAAGCAATAGTTTCATAAAATTGTACGACTCTTCCCAACTCCCAAATTGCCGGGCTACTGCAATCTCACGACCTCTCCAAAGTTTGTTGTACTTCGGGGTTATACTGCCAAACCTAACCCTCACGCAGTGTGCCACACTCCGGATGCTCATAGTGGGGTCTTCCTTAATGCTGCTCTCGATGATATCTGCGATAATTGATGCCGTGAGTTGTGCATGGTACGTCCTGGTGTACTCAGATTCGCATGTGTGAGGCGTGTCTTGCTCAGTTATCATCCATGTATCTCCGGTATTTGTTGCTCTTGCCTTCAGTTTGAAACGACAATCCGGAGTGCTGCATCTAATTTCCAGCCGGGATGTGTCACTTCTCTTCGTATATGTCTCCTTGTTCTTGTCAACATGGTACTCTCTGATCTTTTTCGTCAGTTGTTTTTTACTTACGAAGTATTGGCCTTTTGCGAGCTCACTCTTGTACTCAACCCGACGACCATAGTAAGAAACATCTGCTTCTCGAAAAGCAGATGTGTCATTGAAGTTTACAAAAGGGTGAGTCTCAGAACGGCCACCTAACGGCATATTCTCTCTATTTTGCCTCACAGTGGGCTGTGGGTATTCTTCTTCATCTTCTTCATCTTCTTCATCTTCTTCATCTCCTTCATCATTAATGTCACAGTCTCCTTCCCCCAATTCATTCCCAGTTTGCAGATTCTCCTCCGGTACCTCGTTTATAAATTCAAATTCCGACTCGTTTGGATCTTCCTGTACTGGTGGCTTTCTGGGGTGAGGATTTGGTTCAGGCCCAGGTAAGGATGAAGGACCTTCATACATGGATATAGGTGGGATAAAAGGTGGAGATTGTACTCGTGGTGGGACAAAAGGTGGAGATTGGGGTAAATTATTGTATATTTCTGGTTCCGGTTCTGGTACAGGCATTACGATAAAAGGAGTGTGTGGTTCATTATCTTCTTGATAATGTTGGGCAACCGAATTTTGGCCTGAACTTCCGGCCCCTGACTCTTCGCGAATTCTGCGTGCAAAAACTTCCAATAATGATTCGCCAGACCTCAAAACCTCATCTCTCTTCTTTGGAATATACATTTCCCCTAGGTAGCTTTTAGAGGTCTAAAAGGAGTATGTAAGGGAAGGTAAATAGGTATCACCGAAATAGTGTTTTTCCTTGTACTGAGTACGGGCAGATGAGGAGTGAGTTTCAGGCTAGGGGGTCAGCCCAGGAAGTTTTGAGTGCTAACCTGATACACCCGAACACATCCTTCACCATTACTCTTTCCTCCCTTTTCATGAACCCGCACCTCCTATCTTCACTCAAGCGATCTCCTAAAATCTTTCAACCCACTTGACATTAGCTCCTAAACATGCCGTACTTGACTAGACCACCTCACCCATTTCTATGGCTTAGACCAGACTACACAAAGTTGCTCTTACTTGTAACGTATTCTACCAGGTAAAACTTACAAGTTGGCCCGGATGAGCTTTTCAGCGGCACCTCTTTATGGACAGCAGGAGATCTCAGCCATGGGAAAACCTTCAAGATTAGCATCCTCGTGGGGATTGGAGCAATTTAATTGAAGCTATGGATCTAACTGAAATATCAATTGCGCTATTAGACCTCTCAATGCCCCGTTATCTCCCAATGTGATTTTG
Source organism: Carex parvula (assembly GCA_025461045.1). Lineage (NCBI taxonomy): Eukaryota > Viridiplantae > Streptophyta > Magnoliopsida > Poales > Cyperaceae > Carex > Carex parvula. Next base: position 249,269 of record JAJGRW010000248.1, read on the forward strand.
ATACTTTCCTGCGTGGACCATTCGGGCCTGAATTTGTAATTGGCAACGGTTCCTATTGTAGCCGCTCGCTTCATAAATAAGCGATTGCAACTGCTCAAATGAGAAATTTTCATCAACCCAATACGTATTTGCTGCAGGTTTGGAGTAACGTACTCCATACTGGTCAGTTATGAACTTTCCTCCGAAATGTATTGAAATTGCAATAGACATGGCCAATAAACTACATTCATAAATGACAAATATTTAGTCAGTTTACTGATTTCAATTGTGAACAGTTGTGAATAGTCGTATATGAACAGTAAATACGTATGTGAACAGTAATTAACAGTAAATACGTATGTGAACAGTAGTGAACAGTAGTGCACAGTAGTGAACAGTAGTGCACAGTATTGAACAGTAGTGAACAGTAATTAACAGTAGTGAACAGTAATTAACAGTAGTGAACAGACACTACTACAGAAAAACAGATTGCACACGGACATTAATGGAAGAGCTACACGGATTTCCTGCTGTGTTTAAAGCCAGGGTGTATGAATAGGTCAGGAACTACACACGGATATTTAACCGTGTGTGATTATAATGATTTATACACGGATATTCCCTAATTAACCGTGTACAAAGACCTGCCGGTGTCGCTCTACAAGTTACCGAGCTACACGGATATCCCCTAATTAACCGTGTACAATTCCTCTTTCTAAACGGCTTTGTATTAAAAGTCCATGTAGCTCTTTTAGCTATTATACACGGACTTTTGGTAAATATCCGTGTACAAATAGTTGAAGATTTTTTGTATTTCGCCTAGCAAGGCTATCCATACACGGATTTTTCTAAAATATCCGTGTATGATTAGTATTGCACACGGATTTTTATAAAATGTCCGTGTAGCTCTATGCTATTATACACGGACAACTGTTAAATAGCCGTGTGCAATAGCTAATTTTTTTTTTGTTTTTTCTATCGTACACGCACAATTGTGAAATATCCGTGTATAAATACATTTTTCTTTTTTTTGTATATTTTGTTTTTGGGCTAGCCTCCAGCTTTGCTAGCCAATTTTTTGCAACAGAAATACAAATATTCATTCGAAACAGATTAATTAGCAAGAAATTCATATACTAAATTTATACAAAATTCATATAGCAATAAATTCATTCGAAACATATTTTTATTACAAATTAATCTATGCAAATCCATATCGAGGATTACAAAATTCCATGGCAAACCACCTTGCCCACATGCACCGCACATCGTCGATCTGATCCTTGGTGTAATGCTCTTGCTTTGTCACATGCTACAAAATTATAATTTGATAATAGTTAGTATTTCAGAAAAGGTAGATATCAATTACTTATTATATAGGAAATTAATATGAAGTACATACCGCTTTTGGGAATAGAAATTGTATTCTTTCGACAAAGTCAAACATGAATATCATCGTGTAATAAGCGTATTCCCAACCCTCCTTCTGTTGCGGGCTCTGAAATTTACATTTAGCGGCATTTGTTAGAATGACAATAATTTTTTTAACAAGATATGAAATTTCTAACTCATAAAGTGTGCTTACCAACATCCACTTCCAATTCAACTTGCTTTTCTTGCGCGTGCCCGTGCTATCTGATCCTCCCTCTTTAATATATTCGCAAAAGCCCTTACAAAAGTGAGTGAATGTAATTAGCAATTTTATAATTTGATATGATTGAAAGAAATGCAAACCTATAGAATTATTATTGCTTACTTATTCACAAAAGGGAAGATAACTTTGCACTTGTCAGCCGCGATCCTTCCTTTGGGCTTACAAGAATCAACAATTATGCCCACATTTAGGTACGGCACAATGAGAATCGAGCACCAATGTTTGCTGTGGGATCGAGGAGAAGAATTATAGTACTTTAGCATATAAAAGTGACACGAGTATTTGCTATGATTGATGGTGTGATTTCATTTTTTTATGTTTAACTTTTAATTCCTTTATACAATTCTTTAATTAAAATATAAACAACACATAAGTTAAGATTAGAACTAACCCCTCGTGGTATGGCATGAGAATGAATTTCTTCTCCTCCGCCTTAGCACGATGCATCGCAGAACACATGTACTCGATAGCCATATCCGGATAATATGTCACTGCCGTACCACTCACTTTCTCGGGGTCCAGAAACATGCACAAGTTCTTCTTTTCAACCATCTCATCACAGTTTCGGACTAGCTTCCTGAAAACTCATCATATTGTAATTAGAATATATATTTGAGTTCTATACAATAATGAAAATATTTTAATATCACTAACATGAGGAAAATGGTGATGTGTGAAACATCGAGCCATTTGTCGGATGACGAGTGGTGGAAGAGGTCCTTGAAGTCTTTGAACGACAGCAGGAGATCCCTGCCTTCGTGTAGAAACATCCCAGCCTTCGTGTAGAAACATCCCAGGTAGGACAGGGATGATGATAGCCTCCATGCCTTCGGGCGCCGTCATCAAGTAGTCGTGGAGAAGGCGCAAATCATTGGGCAAACAGCTGTATTCTTCTTCGGTGACCATAGGACGGGGCGGTGATTGTGGCGCGTCAGCCGCGACGTCGCAAGCCACCTCCTGACGTACCGGTGACATCGCCGTACCGGTAACATCATCTCCTCGTGTCTGTATCAAGTTATAGATGTATTATTCTAGTATTTCAAAGAGTCACGACGACCTCCTTTTGCAAAGAGTCCAATTTTAGAGGGCCTATCACTTTGGAATTTATTGCATTGAAGAAAGAACAAAGCTTCGTAATGGTTTGACGAACATGCTTTGGTAAAATTCCCCGAATTGCAACGGGAATTATGTGTGTCAATAAAACATGACAGTCGTGAGATTTCAGACCGACCAGTTTCAAGTCCTTCATCGACACCAACTTCTTAATATTCGAAGAATATCCTGATGGGACTTTGATACCATTGAGGCATTCACAGAAGCTTGTTTTCTCTTTCTTTGACATTGTGCACAGTGCGGGGGGTAGGTATGTGCGCTTCCCTTTCTCCTGCGGTGCGAGCTCGTGTCGTATTCTCATCTCTACCATGTCTTTTCTCACTTTAATACCATCTTTAGTCTTCCCCGAAATGTTCAATAATAAACCAATTAAACTGTCACAGACATTTTTTTCGACATGCATGACATCTAGGCAATGCCTCACTTTTAAATATTTCCAGTACGGTAGCTCCCAAAATATGGACCTCTTTTTCCAAATATTCTTCGGTAGTGCTTTGGCGCATTTTCCAAAAACAACATCAATGTTTTTTACCCGTTCGAAGACACTCTCCCCGTCTAATGGATGACGAGCCACTCCAAGCTCAATTTTCCCGTTGAATGCCATCTTCTTCTTACGATATGGGTGATTAATAGGAAGAAACCTACGATGCCCCATGAATACATTCTTTTGACAATTTTTCAACCTCAGCACCTGCGTGTCACCTTCACAGATCGGGCACGCTTTTGCTCCTTTACAAGTGTAACCCGACAAATTCCCGTACGCGGGGAAATCATTTACGGTGCAAAACACCATGGCCCGCAAGTTAAAGGTCTCTTTCATATACGCATCCCACACCGAGACGCCATCACGCCACAATTTTTGGAGGTCCTCGATTAATGGTGCGAGATATACATATATGTCATTTCCGGGTTGTCTGGGTCCTTGGATTAGTAATGACATCATTATATATCTGCGTTTCATGCACAACCAAGGAGGAAGATTGTAGATGCATAAAAGAACTGGCCAAGTACTGTGCCGACTGCTCATACTTCCAAACTGACTCATTCCATCTGAGCTCACCACAATCCTAAGGTTCCTCGTTTCAGAACCAAATTCTTTGAAATGTCTGTCAATGTTTCTCCATTGAGGAGAATCAGCCGGGTGCCTTAGTTTACCGTCATTTTTGCGCTCTTCTTCGTGCCAGCGCAATAATTTTGCATCTTTGGGATTCGCAAACAACCGTTTGAATCTCGGTATTATCGGCAAATACCACAACACCTTAGCCGGAGGTCGGCCATTTGTGTCCTCGTTACAATCATCAGTGTCCTGGTCCTTACGACGTTTATATCGTGAAACACCGCATTTAGGACAGACATGCATGTCCTCGTACTCGTTACGATACAATACACAGTCATTCGGACATGCATGTATTCTTCCGATCTTCAACCCCATTGGACATATCAACTTCTTTGCCTGATATATTGTACCGGGTAACTCGTTGTTATCTGGGAGCATTTCTCCTAAAAGCTGTAATAAGGACGTGAAACTCTTATCGCTCCAACCATTGTCTGCTTTTAAGTTTAATAATTTCAACACAGCTGACAGTTTTGTAAATTTGGTACACCCGGGATACAACGGCTTCTTGGATTCATTAGACAAATTTGAAATTTATCATAATTTTTATCACTAATTTCATCTTCCACATCACGTAACATATCCTCCAAATTTTCAGTAAACTCGTGTTCTACATTTTCATCAAAATTCCTCTCCATCTCATCATCGTCATTTTCGGGTTCGACGTTATCAGAATATTCGGCACTCTCATAATCCTCGTTCCAATCAAGTTCAAAATTATCAGAAATTCCAACATTCTCATCATTCAATTCACGATTACAATCTTTATTGGCACTACTACTTTCCCCAAATTTCTCACCATGCATGAACCAACATGTATATCTCTTCTTAAATCCCCGACAAATCAAATGAGCTCTAATTTCTTCGATGTCCAAAATCTTAATAAATTTTTACAATCTTTACAAGGACATAAAATGTCTTCTTCTTTTTTCTTCACTCTATAACTCTCAGCAAATTTTATAAACTCATCAACGCGAACCAAATATTCTTCACTGTCACGTCGCATTTCATACATCCAGCTTCGATCCATCTGTAAATTAAATTAAAAAAATGATTTGATCAATTAATCATGCATGGTCAACATTCTCCTTCGTGTACAAAATTTTGGGCTTACAAAGGGCCGGTTTACAATCCTAACCCACTCTTTGAATATTATGTCTCATATGTGAACACATATTAGCGAGATTTAATTAGTATTTGAGAAATTCGGCAGCATTTCCCCTTAACTCCCCAAGTATGCGTACGAACCACATACTCGTAGGAGCAATAAGGGAAAATACTGTCGAACTTTCCTCAAATACTAATTAAATCCCGCTAATATGTGTTCACATCCTAAATGAGACATAATATTCAAAGAGCAGTCCCAAAACGGGGACTATCCAAAATTAATCCCTATTGGATTAATTTTGAACGGGCATGGACCTAAAAGCATCTAAAGGTCGGTTATTGGACCACAATACACTAATTAATTACATCTAAAATTAAGAAATCAAGCATGCATGAAATGACCTAAATAAGCCTAAATAACAGAAAATTAGAGGAAGAAAATGATTTAAATACATATTACTAACCTTAGAAAGATGGAGAGGAGAAAATACAAACTTAATTCAAAGATCTCAGATCTCAGCTGCTGGCCTCGATCAATTCGCAGAAATCTGATAGGAAAAAGCTCAGTTCAGAGAGCTCAGTTCGAGATGTATTAACTAAAAGACTTGATCAAAACGGCGCTCTGGAAGGGGAAGACATTAAAACCCTACACTATTATACACGGCTATTTAGTTATAAATCCGTGTAGCTCTCCAACTAAACATACACGGCTCTTTTGTTATTAATCCGTGTACAATTATACTATTTCTACACGGATATATTATCAAAAAACCGTGTGTAATATTCCTACACGGCTTGTATTAAAAGTCCGTGTAGCTCTCTCAATTATTTGCACACGGACCTCTTTACACACGGATTTTTGGTTTCTAATAAACCGTGTAGCTCTCTCTAATAATTCTACACTGATTATTAACTAATTATCCGTGTACAAATCGTGCAGATCTTTTGAACAAGTAAAAAATCATATTTGGTACACTGTTTTTAATATAATTGCCAAATCCGTGTACAATGTGCAGTGTACAAAGCCAGTTTTTGTAGTAGTGAGTAATTAACAGTAAATACGTATATAAACAGTAATTAACAGTAAATACGTATGTAATTACCAGTAAATACGTATGTAAAAAAAATTACCTGATTTGACAGACTCCTCCGTCTCCTCCTCCTCCTCCTTCCTTCAGAGCTTCTCTCCTCCTTCCTTCAGAGCCCTCTTCCTCTTCCTCCTTCAGAGCCCTCTTCAGAGCTCCTTTCTTTTTTCTCTCTCTTCTATGGAGCTCTCCCCCCGTAGTTATAAGTTTTCAAAAAAAAAAAAAAAGAGATTCAAGCCGCTAGGAATATTTGCGGTTTGAATTGTTAATTCAAACCGCAAATATTCTTTGCGGTTTGGGTAGAAATAAAAATCTTTTAAAAATCTGATTATTTATATTAAAATTTTTTTTTTTTGGGTAAAAATAAAAATCACGGCACTAAACGAAAGGAATTATTGGTTCTATTGGGAAATACACAGAATTGTAAGGGGGTTTTTTTTTTGTTATTCTTCACCATTGTAAATAATGCCTATTTTTCTACGCAGTCATTGACATTTGATCGCAACTATACTATATATTATTTTTGTTCTATGGCATATAATATAGGATATATCAATCTTGTAATTAAATGATAATCATAGCTGTAAGTATCATATTTTATATTCCCACCATCATCCTTAAATCTCCAACAAATTATATGTATATTTTTTGCTCTATACTGCATATCCAGTTATGAAACTTTCAAATTTTGTATGCGTATGTATCACTCTCAAAGTAGATTCTCTTATGTCATTGCAATTTATATGGCCAGAAAATGGCCAACTTATGTCATTGCAATTTATATGACCAGAAAATTGGCCACCTTAATTGTTGATCACTCACTATTTAATTTTAACATATGCTCAATAATTATAGTTTTTAATGAGAAAGATAAACTCGTTATGAGTTGTTAATGCATGTGGAATATACTATTTGAGACTGACAGCTGTTGAAAGAATTTTCTCTCTCTACTAGGAAGAAAAGAATTTTTATTTATTAGGATGTTCTATGGCAAATTTTGATAGTTTCTCAATGAGATATTTTCTGCCATAGAAGATTTAAAATCAATTTTCTAAAATCATTAAAAGAGCTAATTAAAAAAATGTAACAATAAGTTATAATTAAAAAAAAAAGAATGTTTACTTATATATAATATCTTGATAATCACAAAAGTAACATGTAAATTTAAAATCTAATAATTTATTTGCATGTTCCATATGGTGCAGATATTATATTTATAGAAAATGATAAAATTCGAAGCATGTTTTCAGGGGCGGAACCAAGGGCCTGGGCCAACCTAGGCCTTGGCCCCCCCTTGGTCTAGAAAATATAGTAATAATTATATATAATGTAATAAAAAAAAAAACTGGTACCACCTTGTCTTCCTCTCCGCCCCCCCTTTGGCACCCCCTCTTTAATAAAAAAACCTGACACCATCCTCTGTCGGGCACTCTTGACTCTTGAATTTATCAACCGCCTGTCGGCCGCAAGAAACCTGGCCCCCCCTACCGGTCATTCCTGGTTATGCCACTGCATGTTTTATTATATTTTCATATTTTAAAATTGACGGCTTTCACCGTTGACTAGACTCTCTTCAACCAAGGTTCTAAATAGCGAA
>JAJGRW010000248.1:261926-303524 GCA_025461045.1 Carex parvula
TGCGTTTTCATTCTTACTTTGCAGAAAACGAGCAAAATCAGGGAAATTGTGAAGTTCTGGAACTATACACGCGGGCCGCTCCACATCCAAAGCGGGCCGCATCAAACCCTGACGCGACCACAGACGCGATCTCCATTTCACACATGCGAGGAACACAGACACGCGGGTCGCGTGAGTCTATTCCGGAAACAAAACAGAAAAGAAAACAGAGGCTCAATGAAGGAAAGGTTGGCCAGATTGGCTATATTACGGGATCCCTTGCCACAGAAGGGTATTCTATTCATTATTCTGCATTCCAGGGAGCGAGAGACAGATTCTAGGGTTTGGGCTTGACGGCTAGCTTGGAGACGAAGTTGAGAAGCGAAAGACGAAAGTTCTTCACGGATCTTCTTTGTATCTCGGGTTTTGTCATGACTATTTCATCTATCATTTGTGTTATTTGTTCTTTGACTATGCTTGAGTAGATTATTTTAGTTTCTAGGGTTACGATGTAGTTTGATACTTTGTTTTGTATGCATGTTGTTTGAATCTATGTTGAATGTTAGTGTTTAATTGTTTGAGTAGTATTTTAATTGCTTTGTTGAAGTTGATTGAATGATTCTTGATTGTCTACTGTTAGATGTCTATAGCATCTTTCTTGTAATTTGGTCCTGATGTATCTCTCAACCAAACTAAGTATTTGAGGTAGGTTACGAGCCGCGAGGCGAGACCAAAAAGTAACTGAGAGGTGAACTTTTCCACTTATCGAGAGGTAGTGGTTACCTTTAGTAAACCGAACAATTAACTTAGATTAAAAACCTAAGAAGGTGAAATTGCATTTCCGATACCAGGTTTATTAAGCCAACAAACGAGAGTTGAGGTTTAGGAACATTAGGTTCGGTCAATGAATCCTTACACTAAAGAACAACACAAAAACAGACACATGCTGCATTCACTCGAGGTCCACGTATGAGAGTATGCGGGTCGCGTATGAAAGTACGTGGGTCGTGTGGGTACCGAGAGGCAGAGTTGAAGATGAAATCGAAAACCCTGGAAACGCTTTTCTTTATTTGATAAAAACCAAACTTTACTTTATGTGATTTCAATTATATCTGTCATTACTGAACTTAGAAAATTAAACAAACCAAACCAACATTTTTCCAACTTCTAGTACCTAATTGATTTAAGTAGAGTTTCAGATTTGATTTTTGAACCGTCCTGTGGATCGAAACCTGACTAGACTATACGACAGGATTGTGCACTTGCAGTCTTAGTCAGAAGTTAAATCAAGGTTAAAAGCTACAGCTTGCTGTAGTGAAACTTTGTGATACACTTTTGTGCGAACAAAACACTCTTAAATGATCAAGATTTATTTTTTGTTGGTAGAGAGGACTTTTATTTTTTAAAATAGCGCTTGTAACCTATTAATTAGATGTGTGGCACAAAGAATGGCATCCGACCAATATTTTTTTAGAACATTATTTTGAAATAATAATGCTCGTGTCATTTCTAATAAGCGTCTATTTTTTTCCTTTCAGATACTCCATTTTGTTAAGGAGTATTTATGCAAGTTGTTTGATGTATGACTCCTTTTTCTTTAAAAAGATTTGTAAATTTTTTATTTATAAACTCCGTTCCATTATCCGATCTAAAAATTTTAAGTTTACAATTAAATTGATTTTCTACGAGACATAGGAATTCTTTGAAACAATTAAAAACTTCATCTTTTGATTTTAATAAATATAGCCAAGTGGATCTAGAAAAGTCACCAATAAAAATAACAAAATATCTAAATCCATTATAAAAGTCATGGGGCCGGACCCCATACATCGGAGTGGACTAAATCAAACACCGCTTCATTTGTACTACAAGATTGAGAAAATGGAAGCTTTGTTTGTTTTGCCAACTTACAAATGTCGCAATTAATACATTTTGAATTTGGAAAATCTAATACACTATTTAGAATCTTGTCGGATGGATGCCCGAATCTCCTATGCCAAACATCATAATTAATGGATTTTGCGGAAGCACAAAAATCTAATTTTTGCAAGTTGAAAAGATAATGCCCATTTTCAAGAATTCCTTCCTCAATCTTCATCCCGGTTATCTGGTCCTGAAATTCAACATTTTTATAAGAAAAGGTTGCTTTGCAATTGAATTCTTGTGTCAATTTTCCTATAGAAATTAAATTTATAGGGAATGCTTTTAAATATAATACGTTATTTATTTTATGGTTACAAACGTTAATTTCTCCTATGCCATCTATTTGTACTTCCGTACCATTCGCTACTAAGACATATTGGTTATTCTTAGTCAAGTCTAATTTGGTGAAAAATTTCCTATTTCCGAACATATGGTTTGTTGCTCCACTATCTAAAATTATTTGGTCATATAAATTAAAAATTTTGAGTGAGAAACAATACCACATGAGCTAGGGGCACCTTGATCTTTAAACCACACAAAGAACTGCTGGAATAGATGCTGCAGAGAATCCTGTGACCCATCTGACCCGGTTCGGTTAGAGTTTGAGATATAGTCGGTTTGGGTCATGTAACCCGACTTTGGTTCGGGTTGAGCACATTTGGGTTCGGATTGAGCCCCAGCTGCTAGCCCACTTTTCTCTTTCTCTCTTTCGCCCCCTTTACTCCCGTCGCTGCCTCTGCCTCGTTCTTGCGCCTTCCACTTCTCCGGCTTGAGGTAGGGGTGCAGGAACCAACACCTCTCATGGGTGTGGCCTTTCTTTTTGCAGTGAGAGAACACCCCGCCCCCGCCTTTCTTGTGGTTTGGCCGAAATTGGGAATTAGAGTTTTGGTGCCGAAATTAAGCAATAAAGGCTTCGGTCTCGTGTCCCTCGCCGGAGGAGGCTTGTGGACCGCCCATAGTGAGCCGCCTCGTTTCTTCTCTTTGAATCATGGCAACAGCGGCTGCGGTTTTGGGAAGTTCGGATCTGAGTATGATTTGTGATCGAATTGCTTCGTAACTAGAATCGAGACCCGCAAGGTAATGAAATAACTCATTTTGATCGAGTCTTTTTCGGAGCTCTATTGGGTCTGTTGTGAAGGGTCTATAAATTCAAAGTTCATCGAATTTTTTCTTCATGGTACCGTAGTACTCTGTGTTGGTTTTAGACCCTTGCTTTTCTTGTTTGATTTCTTCCATGAGTCTAAAGACATGAGAGTGGTTTTGTTTTGTTGGCTGAAAAAGCATGTATGTCTTCTCATAATTCTCGTGATGTGGAACTATGATGGAATAGATCAGAAGTTTCTGATTCCATTGAATCAAAGAGCCAAGTCATGACCCTGTGATCTGTGGTTTGCCATTTTCGTAAAGCTTGTTTTTCGGTTTCTGTTTTGTTGTCTGGATTGGCTATTTTTGGTTTGTTGCAATCTCCGATGATGAATTCGAGTTTTTCTCGGCTGCTAAGAGATAAGGTCACTGCTCTTGCCCATGACACATAATTCTTGCCATTTAACAGATTATGGGTGAGTCGAGAGGAGTATGTAGCATCTGATGATTGCTGCCCTTCTTGACTCATTTCTCTTTTGTTTATGGTTTCTGTTATGGATTTATGGTATGTTGGTTATGCTATCAGTTTACTGGCATTTGGCTATCAGTATACTGGTAAATGGTACTGTTGCGATTTTTGGAGTTTATGAGATTATCAGACCACGCTCTGATACCATGTTGAATTTATATGAATTATGAGGAGATAAACTATCTATTATTGAATTTCAAGTTACAAGCTCTTTTATGCTACAAGAAAAATATTACCGTTATCTCTATTCTATTTTTGGTACCTATACAGTAGGGTACTGTTTATTTTCTTCTATAAATAGAATTTCCTATTTGATCTAATCCTAGCCCTTTGATCAATGATGAACATCTGAGATCAATCATATTCTATTTCTTCTATAATTTTAACAATTCTTGGAAGCAGGGGCGTTCCGATGTCCATTGGACCAAGTTTGGTCTGATGGACAAATTCACCGTTCAATCATACGTCAAGATTCGGTCATAATCTTGATCTACAGTTGAGGGAGCGCTCCCGTTAAACTTAAAATCAAGCTGTTAGTAAAGGGAGTCTCTCTCTTTAATATCTTCGATTCTTTCTTTTTCTACCTGCAGCAGCTCTTGTTCCTTCAATTGAACGAACCAATCTCTCTCCTTCCCTCCCTTCCTCTTCCATCCTCTCTCTCTCTCTCTCTCTAATTTTGAGAAATCAATCTCCTATTTGATTTATAGTAAGGTTTCGTTGCTAATTTATTTTTCAATCAAAATTTGAAAGTCTGAACCAAGGTCATCGATATCTGATTTTTCATGATATCAGAGCAGAGATCTGTTTCATCTTCTCAATTTTTATTTTATCCATCTCAATTACTCTAGTTCTTGCTTCATTTTTTATTTTCAATTTTAAAGCTCATTTAGTAGCATAAGTTGCTCTTTGTCTTTCACCACTGGTATCGTTATCAAAAGTCAAGTTTTTCACTGGTTTACATATTGTAAGCAGTCATTTAAAAGTTTATATGAAATCATATTTTATTAGTTTCATATGAAACAAAATATTGTAGTTGGAATAACAAATGTAATAATACGTAACCATAAAAAAAATACAAATGTAATAATACTGCTTCGATGTTAGCATCAGGCCAACATTTTTGCTTTTGATGGCTTCTTTGTTATTGGACTGAGAATTATAGTAGCAATCACAAATCAAGGTTTGAAAAATTTACTGTCATATCAAATTGTACAAGGCTCTTAGTTCACATGTTAATTCTAATTTGCTATTGCACTAGTCTAATCCATTCTGGTGTGAGCATCAGCCAAATGTTACAGTAAAAAAATGTTGTACTTTTATTCATTAATTTATCTATTGTTGTAGTTTTAAATCTCCCTGGAGAGGTATGCAAATGTTACAATAAAAAAATGCAATAAAAAAGCTATCACATAAAAAAACTGCAATACATTACAAACTAAAAAATATCTATTACAACAACAACAAAAACTATTACACGTAACAAAGAACAATACCCAAAATACCGTTAGAAAATCTTAATCTCACATTAATGCTTAGCATAATCTTACATTTAAGAAAAGCATCATCATAACACACCAAGAATCCACACCAATAAACATTATTACAACATAACACACCAAAAACACAATCATCAAAAACTAAAATGTCCCTCATAGCTCAAGTGTGTGAAAATTCGCACCAACTTCATAAATGAGGTGAGATCGCTTTGAGCTGTCGTCTCGGACTGCATTCCAATAAGAAATTGAGTGAATAAGTGATTGCACAATAGTATCAATACCGAGAATCAACTTTTGCCTTTATTTCTATCTTACTAATATTTTGTATTCTTTTTTGACTTTTTGGCCAAGGTTCATAACAAGAGCATGATCAGAACTCTCATCTTGTAAGCAAACATAAATTAAAAAAAAAAAAGAATTTTACTATTCTCATGACCACCACAGAGGAAAAATGGAGAAGAGGAAGATGAAACCAATATTACTATCAAACTCATTATAACTGCAACAACAACTCAAAGAAATAACAACAATAATGAAACTCTAAGAGCTATAAAATTAGAAAAAAAAACAATTAGCTGACCTTTATCTCATTAATGCTCTAAATTGTATAATAATACAACTAACAAGAAGAAACGAAATAAGACAATTACCTGAATTTATCTCATTAATTCCTCTTAGTTAGGAATCAGTATGCTGAAAGTTCAGTGAGAAGATAGTTTTCTCATTAGAAGGGCATAACGGGTAACATGGTATTGGATCCCAAGGAATTAAAAGTATTTGACAAGATCATCACAATCACAAGTACAATTGTTTCTCAAGAATAGAATAAACTTCTTTTATATTAGACAAAATCAACACCGAGGTTTACATTATCCCCAATGAAATGATAGTTTAGTTGGACTTGGACATATGTCTAGTCGATTTTCATGGATCCTCTTTCTTTTTCTTTTCTTCTTTTTTTTTGCTAAATTGATTTATGTTACAGGTACGTATTTGTGTTTTACTTGGGAGTCAAATAACAACTATACCCTAGCCACACACCAAGAATACCCTAAATAAACTTTGAGCATTCATGTAACTACATACCACCATATTATCAGACTATTAAATTAAATATCAAGGGATACTAGTAAATGAGATACTGGTAAATTAACTGATTTTTATGAGATTTGATCTTGTCAAGGGGAACTGAACTGGAAATCTTTACTTAAAAGGCTATTAAAAAAAAGGGAATATAGGACTGGGTTTGACTCGAGCTAAGAAATGAAATCTAATACCAAGAACAAGTGATACATGTAAATGAGTTCCAAAAATTGAATTACCAAAGAGGAGATGGACTTAGAGATGAGGGATTGAGGGCATAGCTACTTTAAGCTTCTTCATCGCAATTAGAGAGTGAGAGAGAGAGGGGAGGAGGGAGGGAGGGAGGCAAGGAGAGAGATTGGGTTCAATTGAGGAAACAAGATGGTGCGAAGAGAGAATAAAAGCGGAGACATAAGACCCGGGGTCCGTATCCTCTGCGGAGCAAAACGAACGGACCAGATTAACTTTCAGCCGCTTTGTGATCGGGCTAACGGAGGGGGCAGTATTATTGGACTTTTAGATTCGTGCAACGTCAAAACTAACGGACCACTAACGGACCAGATTAAAAGCACCGTAGGTGCGGAGTTTTTAAGCTCCGCAGAGGATAACATTTCATAAGACCCGGGGGTCTCTTAGCTTTTGACGGTCAATTAACGGGAGCACTCTGTCAAGCGAAAATCAAGTTAATTGCACGAATTTCAACGCATAATCGAACGGTAGATCTGCTCCGATGGACATCGGAATGCCCTCGCTTCCAACATTCTTTGTATTTCACTAAATTATATTCTACAACTTTACATTTCTGATATTTACAGTATTACAACCAACATCTAACCAAACTGTTACAACTCTTAACTATAATTTCATCTATTACTTATCGCTCATCTGAAAGTTGGTATGAAGTTTGATGCACTATGTTTAAATTGCACACAAATTTTAATACGCTCGAAACAGTGAATTATGTGCAAATTAAAATTTGTATACAATTATGAACTTATCTAGTAGCAAAGAACTCTTATATGAGAGGTCATGAGTTCGAAACCCACAAAATGAGAAAATCCTCTATATTAATACATAGGAGTTTGAAATGTGTTGGGTGACTTGACTCCCAACCCATATTTCAAAAATTTGTACACAATTAGTTCTTTACTTCTTTTAGATGTCTTAGAAATTTGTACAAAGATAACCTTCTTGGATGCATTGAAATTCTTGCGCGCAATATTTAAAAATATGTTGGTAATATTTAACAATTTTCTTGATAAAGTTAAGTGTGCATCGTATATAAAATTTTAATAGTTAAGAAAGTGGTGAACTAGATTTTTTTTTTAATATGTATACACGATTCACTTTTTTTTGTATGTCAAAATTCATAATGTAAATTTTATTTTGAACTTTAAATCTCGTCAAAGTTGTCAGCAAATCGTCCCAGGCTCCATTTTGCTTTTTCTGCTTCGATTTAAAACAACAGGCCCAACCAAACCAAACTATTTTTGGGCCAATGGTTGATTAGTAAAACATAAAGACCCGAAAAGCCTGACTAGTGTTATGGACTGCCCGGCCCATTTCAATTAAGATCTTCTACATTTTTATTCTATGAGATTTGTGTGATGCCCAATTTCACACTGAGGTTACAAATTATAAGAAAAAACCGCATCTAGTCTGATTAAAATTGCAATAAAAATTGTAAACTGAAATTCATGAAACAATAATAAGAACTTTCAGAGAGACGCTTTTCATGGTGAGCGGAGGAGCCCAATGACCAAAATTTGATTCAATGAACATTAATAACAGCTTATTACTTTTAAGAACTAAGTTTATTTAAACAATTAATTCATCAATCCGAAGAAAATCAAACAATCAGATGGTTAGAACATACGTAAACAGACCAATATATATTTGTGCTCAAGCGAGCATGGGCTCAGCGCCTCAGCCTCGCATGCCCCCACCAAAACAAAAGAAGAAAAGAAAAATATGATAAATATATAAGAGAAGGAACATTCCTTTTTTATTCTTTCAAAATGCGGCATATTCATAGCAATTTTGCAATTGGTGTTTAAGGATCAACATTGAGTTACACAATATTGCAATCTGTACATGGTGTTGAAGAATCAACATTTTTCAATTAAGAAAGGTGAATGGTGGCTAGCAGGGGCAGTCTTGCCTTAATATAATTAATAGCGATGAGTCTCTCTGGATAAAATAGCGATGGATAGCAAACCATTGAAGTTGGTTAAGTATTAGACTAGAAAAATATTTGATCACACATATCATCGGTTGCAAAATGTAACGCCTTAATATATATTTAGTGATTCAAAGAATTCTATATTAGTGATGAGGCAATGATCGCACAAGAAGCATCAAGCAACCAGAACGTGATAGTGATACTTCCCTTTTTTGGATGTGCTTGTGATATACTTAATTAATTTGTGATATAATTATATATCTCAAAATCCTAATAAGATACAGATAATTTGGTTTGATAGGCTTCTTATTGTCATGCATGTATAACCAAATTATGCATGGTTTCGTAGTCCATATATGACTCCAAATTAAAACATATTCATTTACAATTAAAGTATATTCTTTCATGAGTTTCAATTATGATTTGTATTCTGTAATATGTCAAAATATAACTTTGAATTGGAATATTGGTGGACGTGTGTTTTAGAGATCAAGACTTCAAGATTTAACTTGTCACTTTTTCACTTTGTGCAATTTAACTTTGAAAAAGTTTTTTTTTTTTTTGTACTTTTGCAACTTCTATTTGATGTGATGAACTTGTTGGTAGCCATTTTGATCGTCTTGTAACAATAAAAGATAGTTTGCGCCTCATTATACTATACAATGATGTCCCTAAATCTGTATTCCCGTCGATTGCGGAGCATGCAAACACAAACACATACAATAAAATCACACACACAAAAAGAAAAAGAAAAAAAGAACCAGAATTATTAGAAGAAAAAAACAAAAGAACACCCAACAAGCACATCGATCATCTGTTTCAAACTTATTTTTTTAAAAAATCCTTCATACCGATGACAAAGGGGAGCAATGGCTCATCCATTATCGGACGCCAAGCTTCAGACAGATCAGAACCCATGTTCTCATCGAACGGCCAATCTTCATCAAGTTCACGCACGATCATTGGCTTGTACTTACCGCAATCCACAAGCGACTTATAGAACACATGGAGGTACCTTCGCTGGTGTTCGGGAATCTTGGGATCTTTCGACACCTCAGTGGCAGCCACAGTGGATTCCTTTGGCGCAGGGATGGCATTGGGCTTCCTGGGACCCACCACCTTCACTTTCTTGATATAAAACATGACTTGGTCCTTCTCCTTGTACTGACGAGTCCGCCTGCTCCGGTTCTTTTTTGCAGAGGGCTTCATCTGAAATTTAGTTTTGAATTTTTTTAGAAAATTATAAAGCTTGTATGCAACTTGGATAGACTAATTAGATTTGAACTTGCTAAATATTTACCTCAAAGATAAATTACTTCTCTACTTATTGATCTTGCTATTTATCTCTTTCTCCTTGGAAGTTTACTTCCCTGCAGAAACAAGATAGATGCAATGAGAAGAAAGGAAGGTCAGTTCATCTGTTTATATAGTTGAGAGCATTTACAATACAGCCCTTCTTTTATTACATATAGCCAGTCCTTTATTATAAGCAAACTAGCCTCAGTTTCTGTATTACTTCACAAGCGTGTGGCCCATGGTGTCTTGGTTCAAAATATAAGACATTGGAGAGTAGTTGTACACTAATTATTTGAGGCACCAAACTTGTTACGCTTGCGCTTCGACCTATTTAAAAGATAATAGTTAGGTGATTAATTATGACAAATTAAGCCAGTCTATTCATCTGTTTGGTTTTAATGAAAGAGATGATTACTGTATGATTGAGTGCATATGATCTCAAACCCCTTCATTTTGTTTGAAAATGGAGTTATAGAGAAAAAAAAAATACTCATCTTAGTGAACCTTCCAATTCACATTACACAGAAAATAACAAGCTTAGAATGGTGAAAATATAAATTTGATTCGCCCCTGGTTTTCTTCCTAGAGACAAACAGCTACACCTGCGGTAGGTGCGGAAACGACAAAACCAGGGGTGAATCCTCATGAGGCAAGTGAAACTTACTCGATCTTTTATTCGGCCGTTTTTCTTATCTCACCAGACATCTCACTACCTTTACAAATAAAACCTAGCATTTTCTCACACTTTTGCAAATGCACCTAGTACTCCTTTCATAAGAAACAATAACTACACATTTTATTTTAATTTTTAAGTAACTTTTTTTTTTCTTGTAGACAAACTAAAGGTAAACCATATGTAAATTCCTACTATTTTGAGGCTTGGATGCATATATATTGATGATAAGGATGTCGCCTTCTGTATCAGCGTTACTAATTAAGTAACTAAGACTCCACTATCTGTTGTGCCGAAACCACTAAATGTGAAGCAATATGCAATTTTGAGGGTCATTGGCATCGAAATATTGGAATGTCAAATTTGAGGGGTCTGTGTGTCCTAGGTACTGGATGATTAACAGCCTTCTACTTCTCTCCTGCCAAGCATTCTCTCTCTACTTCTTTAGAGTAATTGATTTACTATATAATTAAGGACATATATGCAATGTTTTTTCTACTTAATGTGTAATTATATTTCATTCTGTCTTCTTATATGTATTTGAACTTCGTCATGTTATTTAATCTAATCATGAAGGTAAAATGGCATGAGAAAATTAAAGAAAATTAAGGCATCATTTTTAACACCTACATCTTTATTATACAAAGTTTTTCCGTCAAATTGCATTACATTTTTTTAACCCCATATTATTACATTGCATTTTTTCACTAACTGTTGTAGAATTGTGCTATGATATTGCATGGCAAAATGCAAGTTACTCGGTATTTTGCGCTCTATATTTCAATTATTTTTCAAAACCCTAATATATAGGTGATCTAAGCTGTGATTTGATTGAAATTTCAAAATCAGAGGAGATGAATCTTTAGAATTAGTAAATTAAATATGGTTTCATTTCATTGAATTTAGTATAAAATTTTATTTTGGATGACCTTCCCCTTAATTTCTCGAGGCATTTTATCGTGTTTTATTCGGTCATTTGGGGCTGTAAATATGGAAAATTTGTATTGAAGTTGAAGAACGAAATTTGAACCGAAGTGGAAGAGTCTTTTTTTAGTTGCTGACAATATATTTCAATTGAAATTACTAACAATATATTTCAATTGTAAATATTGACAACATATTTTAATTAAAAGTATAAACGACATATTTTTCAATTGAAATTACTGATGACATATTTTAATTGAAAGTACTGACGATAATATTTCAATTGACAGTACTGCAGTACTACTGTCAGTACTGATCATTGCAAACATATTTTAATTTACTTTGCAGTGGGTGATACTCTAATTGATTCGACACCTATATATATATAAATAAAAGTTAGGAAAAAGGAGAGAAAATATATCATGTGAAGCTATTTAAGTATATATATGGTTGTTCCAAATTAAGTAAATTGTTCCTTGAAATTATCAGACATTAGCAATATATATGGTAGTGCTCTGTTAATTTTGGTGAATTGAATATAAGTTTTGTTGATCAGTAAATCATATCATATCCAATACATACATCTCTACTTATATATATATGAGGCTTTACTAGCCGTTAACAATAATGCTAAAACTAGAAAGTAATCTAACGGCTCTTTAGCCAAATAAGAAAATATAAATAAAGAAGGTAATAACACAGGAAAGATAAACCAGGTCAGATTTGCAGAAGAACACATCCAAAGTTATGCAAAGAGTTCCCCGATATATTATCTTCAACGGTCCCCTCAAGTTCGGATCATATAAATCAATAGAACCCAACTTATGTATAATGCTTTGAAAGTTCGACGTATCTGCTTTGGTAAATATGTCGGCGAGTTGCTCCGTGCTACACATACAAGGAGCTTCAATTTTCTTTGATTGTACTTTTTCTCTAATGAAGGGTCAATTAACTTCGATATGCTTTGTTCTTTCATGAAACACTGGATTAATTAGAGGCTACGTATGTGACAAGCCGAGTCATTGTCAATGAAGTGGTTGTAGAATTCTCCCGAGAAGCCATCCGGGCTAGAAACACTGGATTAGAGGCTACGTATATGTTGAGAAATAAGATCAAGATCTCAGATTAATTATCATTATCGATACAAAATCAAGAGCTAGAATTAAATCAAGGAACTAAAGGGATCTCCTTGCTTATATTTAGAAATAATATTAGAATAATGATACCTTGGTATCTGTGCATACCATTAGGAGAAATAGTACCGTTGGAACACCAACGGCTCTTTGAGCCTATGTAAATATAAATAGACACAAATGTAATGAAAAAAGAACACAAGATATGCAATAAAATAATTTCCACATACTTTCTCAAAATACTCCTCAGATCTCACAAAATCAACATGGTATCATAACGGTACGAATCCCTCTAAACCAGTACAAAGCAAACACAACAAACCAGTCACATAAACAGCCTATTATTAGCACCCAAAAATGTCACAAAGGGAGGTATTCTCAACAGAGACTCTCAATCCCTCTTTTCTCAATGGTGCTAATTACTGTCACGGGCTAGGTCCACTATATTGGCTCTTAGTGGCCGAGATAAACTAGAGCTCATCACAGGAGATAGAGCAAAACCAAACCCACCAATAACCCAATAACTCAATAACCCAATAAACCCCATAATACCAAGAAAACTGTACATACAAAAACCATAAACCATAAACCAAAAACAAAAAAAATTTGATCTTATCAGATTTATACCATAAAAACAAAAACAAAAACCTCCCGCATATCAAGACTGAAACAAGAGATTCAACAAGAGAAACAGGGCACCCGAGCTAACAGTGTAGCTGACACCAGCAATCAACAAGAGAATAACAAAAACAGGGAAGTGGTTTGGCGCAATTGCTCAAATCCAGACCTGCTCCAACCAAGAGACAGTCTTCAGCCACAGAGGGGTGAAAAACAAACAAAAACTAAGAAGGGGAAAATAAATCGGATTAGAACCCAAAAAGGAAAAGAAAGAAAATCAAAATCAGCAAGTCACAAACCGAAAAGGAAATTCAGAGTCAAAAAAAGGCAAACCGTGCTAGTAAACGGCAGCAATTGGATTGCAAATTCTCCTCAAAACCGAGCTACTACCTCTCTTAGCCGCAACCTCCTTTATTCAACAAGAAGAATCACGGTGCAGTGCCATGGGAGGTCCACAAGCCTGTGGAGGCGAGGGACCCGAGACCCAGGCGTTGCCACCAGCCGTCAAAACCTAGCTCTTCAAAGAGCTCAAACCCTAGCCTCTCCACCGCTGCTGCAAAGAGGAAGGGGCGGCGGAGAAGGGTGACGGCAGAGGTGGCTATCGGGCTGTGTCTTGGCTAAAGGGAAAAAAAAGGAAAAAGGCGATCGGAGATGAGGAGGTGGGAAATTGGAGAAACCTAAATCGAAAGGGGAGAGAAAGAGATCCATTTTAGTGCACAGGAGAGCTTCTCTCCATTTTGATGAAAAACTGGAGAGATCCATTTTCAGCGCCCCTAGTGACTTAAACCGTTAAACGGGTCCGCTCCTCTTGTAATTGGGACCGCATGCGTTTCCCCTGCCTCGCATGCGTACCCCTGCCTCTCTAAACATGTTTGAAGGTGATCCAATGCAACAACTGTTCAAGCTCTTCTTCATGTGGTACTCTAAATACCAAAAATTTAAATGAGTGAGCCTATGGTGCTATGCATAGCACGAATGGCTAGTGTACTACGGCTTAATATGGTACTTTTTAAAATTCTAACGGTCGATCCAACCATTCAATGTGATAACCATATGAATATGTACTTGCAAACTAAATTTTATATTTTTTCGAATTTTTTTACTATTTTTTTAGATAGGTAGAAAAATCAGTGTTTTCTGAAAATTCTGGACCATCAAAATTCTACCTATCTAAAAAAATAGTAAAAAAATTCAAAAAAATATAAAATTTAGTTTGCAAGTACATATTCATATGGTTATCACATTGAACGGTTGGATTGACCGTTAGGATTTTAAAAAGTACCATATTGAGCCGTAGTATACTAGCCATCCTTGCTATGCATAGCACCATAGGCTCACTCAATTTAAATTCATATACTATCTTGTAAGTCCATGAAAGAAAATCCCACTTGATGGAATTTGAATAACCTAATAATAATAAATAGCGGTACAACCAATCGTATGTTTTTACCAAATTAGGTTTGACCAAAAATTACCAAAATGTGTTAGTAGCTAATGAATTAAAACACCAATTAATAGTATAGAAAAATTTAGAAAATTACCGAATACATTTCTAGAAATATTAAACATACTTTTTATATAGAACCATTTATAACAAATACTCAAATACGATAGAAAAATACAAATACTCATTCTTATAAAATTTACTTTCAATTAAGAAATTATTTCAAATATTTCATTTTATGTTTTTTCATAAATTTATAAATTCCAACATTTTAATTATGAAAGTTCAAAACTTATTTTTAGCATTAAAAAAAAAACTTAACTTTTTTCCCAAATTCAATCATTTTAAAACTGTATGTTGACATATTGAACGGTATAAAATAATTATATTTCCGCAATTCTATGTATTAATTTTTATGCATTAAATTCTATAAATCAAAATTAAAATTAATACTCTCTCAACCTTATATGCATTAAATTTTTACAAATCCATTGGAAACACACAAAAATTATCTTTGTATAACAAAATTATATCGGAGAAATATGGCACAATTTTAATTCATGAATTAAATATTTAGATTCGATAGGATACTGAATTTAAAAATAATTATTCTACAAACTATCTTAAAATTAAAAGGTTCATTTTCATACAAAAGGGCTTGGTTTATAAAGACAGCCTCAATATTCATAATTTGACATGGTGCCACCATAACACAAAAGGCCGATATCCAATTCATACCGAGATAACCAAGAGCCGAAAGGCCACTATACCTCTCTAGCCGAGAGGGCAACAAAAACCAAGAGCCGAAAGGCCACCATAACTGAGAGCCGAAATGTTTCGGTCAACATAACCAAGAGCTACTAGAGCCACCAAGCTACTAGAGCCACAATACCAAGAGCTACTAGAGCCACCATATCAAGAGTTACTAGGGCCAAAGAGCTACTAGAGCCACCATAACCATGAGCCGAAAGGTTTTGGCTACCATAACAAAAACCAAGAGCCTTTCTACCAGAAAGGTCATCCAAAAAAAATAAAAAAAATAATGGAGAGAACCTATACCAACATTGTGTCGGTAATATCTCAAATAATTGTACAAGAACATGTACAATTTGAAAATCAATACCAATACCAATACCAATACCAATATCAATACCAATACCAATATCAATACCAATATCAATACCAATATCAATTTGAAAATCAACATCCAAAGCAAGCTAGAATTGCTCGATATCTACAATTCTAGCTTGAGGGGGAGTTTGAGAAATAAGATTAAGATCTCAGATTAAATATCATTATCAATACAGAATCAAGGGCTAGAATTAAATCAAGGAACTAAAGGGATCTCCTTGCTTATATTTAGAAATAATATTAGAATAATGATACCTTGGTATCTATGCATACCATTAGGAGAAATAGTACTGTTGGAACATCAACGGCTCTTTGAGCCTATGTAAATATAAATAGACACAAATGTAATGAAAAAAGAACACAAGATATGCAATAAAATAATTTCCGCATACTTCTCTCAAAATACTCCTCAGATCTCACAAAATCAACAGTATATTAGAGGCTAGAATGTCAATGAAGTGGTTGTAGAATTCTTCCGAGAAGCCATCCGGGCTGGAACTCTTGTTCTTGGGCAATTGCTTAATTGTTGCCTTTATTTCCTCTAGAGTGATGTCTTCTTCTAAATTTTGTAACTCTGTTGCGTTGGCCATTGAGGGATAGAGATTATCCTAATGAATAATTGGTACCGATGATGACGATTGTCCCATCAATTCTGCGAAAAATTGAAAAAAAATTTGCGCTTTGGATCTCTAATCCGTGTAAACTGTACCTTGATGTTCAATTTGCATGACCGTGTTGACTTTTTTTGCTGCGGATGCCATGCTGTGAAAAAATCTGGTCCCCCTATCGCCTTACATTTGCCACTTAGTTCTTGCCCTTTGCCTCCAAATATCTTCTTCAAGTACTGATAATTCGGTGTACCTTCCTTTGATTTTTGCCGCGACGAATTTTTCTAGCTATGTTGTCTGTCTTTGTTCCTTCACTTGATCAAGCCATCCTAAGTATTCACGGCATGTTTGAATCTGTTTCTTGATTATGGTTATTCTATTTTGAGCCCATTCCTTGGTTTTCTATTGTAAGGCGGTCAACTTATCATGAAGTTGTGCCGGTGTATGAGCTATCGGTATTGATTGCCAAATTTGCCTTATCATGTCATTGTATTGCTTGAAGCGAAGCCAACAATTCTCAAAACGAAAAAATTGAGATTTCCTGTACCTTGTGCTTGCCGTGTAGACTAGTCATTGTCATAATACATATTCATCAATTGCTTATGTTGAATTTCCATATCATGAGTGTGGTGAGTAGATATATGCATCATCCCAGAGAGCAGCATATGGAGGCAGTTCGCAGAATTCTAAGGTATATATATTCACTAGTGGAAAAACGCACATCAGGGTCGGTTAAAAACGCACATCAGGAACGGACTACAGGGCGACACTGACCCAGCAGTTACAGATAGTTGGACTAATCAGTGTCGGCTCAATAACCGATACTAATACTCCTCAATCAGTGTCGGCTCAATAGCCGTTACTAATTGTTGACAATCAAGAACGGTTCTTTATAAATAGGCGATACAAATTGTACTAATCAGTAACGGTTCTTTATTAATGGGCGATACAAATTGTACTAATCAGTAACAGTTATTATTAAAAGGCGATACAAATTGTACTAATCAGTAACAGTTCTTTATTAATGGGCGATACAAATTGTACTAATCAGTAACGGTTATTATTAAAAGGCGATACAAATTGTACTAATCAGTAACGGTTCTTTATTAATAGGCGATACAAATTGTACTAATCAGTAACTGTTATTATTAAAAGGTGATACAAATTGTACTAAATCAGTAACGGTTCTTATTAAAAGGCGATACAAATTGTACTAAATCAGTAACGGTTAATGAAGAAAGGCGATACAAATTGTGTGAATCAAGATCAGATTTTGTAATAACCGTTCCTGATTGTGTGAATTAATTTTAAAAAAATATTTTTTATATTTTGGCCGGCTACCATATTTTTGCCGGCCTATATGCGAGGCATAAATTATAACCAGAAAGCAGAAAATTGCTGGCCTATATTTGGCCGGCTACCATATTTTCACATTAGACATAAATTAAAACGAGAAAGCATTAGACATAAAAATTATTATAAATCAACGTACTAAATTATTACAAATCAACATACTAAATTATTACAAACCAGAAAATTACAGTTTTCACATCCTAAATTAAAACATGTTCACACCCTAAATTTTTTACAAAAAACACATACTAAAAAGAGAGGCAATACAGACGCAACTTGACGCAGTACAGTGAAGGAATCTGATGTAGCCAATAGCTTCTAGCAGTACAGACGCAGTGTCAGTCTGAAAAAGAGAGGCACCAAAATAAAAAGCAAAAGACATATCACACATACAATCACTTGGTTTATATAACAGGTAGTATTACACCTTAATCTAGCAAGTAAAGGATACTAAAAACGTAAAATTCTTATTTATGTGCAGACCTAACTGGATAAGTCACGCCAACTAAAAAGGTACTTTGTTGAAGCGAGAAGAAGATCGAAGGTTCGTTACATTTTGCTATCCAGGTAGGTTACCCTTTAAGAAAGAACAAAGGGTACAAACTACTATATATTATTGAATATGGGACCAAACTCCAAAGCCAAGCCGCTTTGCAAATAATCAGCTCCAGTTCTTTTCTTTATCAATTAACCCTGCTGTATTATTATTAATTAAACAGGAGCACAGACCTATATATCTAATTCATATGCATTACAATATAAACAGTCACCACTAAACAGTCATATTAAATTACTTCTAGTACAAAAGTTAACAGTTCTCACCTTAGGCAACCGCAATGGCGGGCCTCAAGAGCAACCCCGTTCAATCATGCCTCTTTCTTCGTCTCAATCAATAATCTAGAGAGAGAAAATGGGAGAAACCAATCAAACAGATGCAAATATCACAGATTTCTAGGCTAGAGAATGCAAATATAAAGAAGCGCCACTTACAGACTTCAGCCAAAAAATGCACAGAAACACAGAAGATGAAACACAGAAGATGCACAGAAATCTTAACTAACTACTACACAAATGATTACATATTCTGTACTTGATTCAGTACTAAGGATTACATATTCTGACAACCATTTTCAAAATAAATTCCCAAATTTCTTATTGTCAAATCATTCAAGAGCTCCACATTTCATTTCTGAAACACATCTACCAGTTTTTTTTTTTTTTAATCAACAAAAAGAGGCGGTTTGATTACCTTCGAAACCGTTCGATCAGGTACAAATATTCCTTGATCCTCCCCTTCTGTCTCTTTGGCTGCTTTTATACACACCCACTCAGCTCTTGATTGCTCCTTCCCTCTCTTAGCTCCTAGTCTACAAAAAAATCAGCCATCAAAGCTTAAATTTGGACATCTGAGAATTACTAAATTCATACATACAATCCAGGTTATATTGTGAGAATAAAGAGAGTTTGTAAAAGGGTACAAAAACCTGTACAAATTAATATCACATACTCTCTTTAAAAGTTCTAAAAGGGTACAAAAAGAAGAAAAAAAAAACAAAGAAAGAGATGTCAAAAGCTTGCAACTTTTATATTCATATTCTTATTGTGTGCTAAGATATTGATAATTTTCAATAGAGGCAAATCCTATTAACTAAACCGAAATCAACAAACTTCTTCTTCTTCTTTTTTTCATTTAATATTTTTATTAAAAACAGTAAAGGCAAAGGCACACTTTATTGGTCATTAAGTTACACATATTTTATTCATCATAAGATGAACTTAAATATCATGTAACTCTCTCATTTTTGTTATTTTGTAAGCTCCCAACAAAAGAAGCAAACTGAACAAAGAGAAACAAGGCAGCAAACTACATTTTTGTTTTTTTTTGTTTTTTACTCATTCACTGTAGAGAAACAAAGCATCAGCCTTTCTTATTATAACATAGAAAGGAAACGAACTAAGATCAAAGAGAGACATCAAGCAAGAAGAACAAGCATCAAAGAAAGAAAAAAACAAACAAATTTCAAGTAAAAGCTCCAAGGGAGAATAAAGAGAGTTTGTGATATTAATTTTAGGCAAAAGCTGAGTAGAAAGAACAGAGAAGAAGACATAGCCAATAGAGTGTCTCACATGAAAACTCATCCAGGTTATATTGTGTTTTATTTATTAGTGTTCATTCATAAAGTTACAATTAATTTAGGCATTAACTATATATAGTGGCTGGACTTATTGGACAGAAACCTGTACAAATTGAACACCTCCTGCCATGGTTGAAGAGACAGACAATATACTTGCTGTTGTCTTGTCTCTGATATAACTCTGACATAAGCAAGTTTTCAGAACAGATGAGAGATTATATTGATTTTTGTAATTAGACAGAAGCAAACAAATTGTACCATCACATGAGAAGGAGAGACAATGAACTTGGAAGAAATATACAGATCTTACCAGTTCACACGTTTCACATTGACAACAAAAAAGGACCTACAAGTGTATAACTTGCTCATCTTATTCTTTGCACTAGGTCCACTAATAGGTCAATTACTACCTTCCCTAAATTTTCAAATTCCAGCCAGCCATGCCCGAAAACACACACTAGAATGCCAAAATAACAACTGGAAAACACTGATAAAAAAATTTACCTCTTTTGAGCTTAGTTCTTCGCAAGTAGGAGAAAGGGTTGCACGATGAGGCTAAATTTCTCACAAATCCTCGCTCTCGCAGCCACGATTTGCTTCTTCAGCCTTGTAAAATCAGGATACAGGGATGCAGTAAAATCATGATACAGGAGATGCAAGTAACTGCATCGGCACCACTGAAGATCGGTTCACCCTCTTTCGTAACAATTGCAATCTCGTTCTCAAACTGAACCAAATTCAAAGAATCAAACACCAATCAAACTAAAAAAAAACAATAAATAAAATAAACAATTTATGAAAATAACCTTGGATACAGGGATGCAGTAATGCGAGATGGAAAAAACCCGAATGCTGTTATTGGCTCCAACAAACCCGAATTAAACCCGAATGCTGTTATTGGCTCCAGCAAAGTACCAGTTACAGCGGCGGAGAAAAGCGGCGACTTGAGCCGCCCGCGAGAGTGAGGTGCACTAGAGTGAGGTGCGGCGGAGAGAAGCGGCGACTAGTTACAGCGAGGTGACCTCCAGGTGCGGCAGAGCGAGGTGCGGCGGAGCCGCCCGCGAGAGAGAGCCCGAGTGAAAATCGCGACTTGAGCCCGCGAGAGAGAGAGAGACCCGGGACTTGAGCGCGAGAGAGAGGGCTGAGTCCGAGAGAGATTTCAAAATGAGGCTGAACCCTAGCTTGGCGCAGAATGAACACTAAGTAGCGCGAAATTAAAAACTCAGCAGCGCGAAATGAAAATCACTCTCTGAAACAGAAGGGAGAAATTAAAATTAATTTCCATCAAAAGAAAAAAAATGATTAAAAAATGATTAAACCTATTCTCATATTAAATCTATTTTGAAAATGATTAAAAAATGATTAAGAAATATTAAACCTATTTTTATATTTTGAAAATGATCACACTGGGTTCTTCAGCCAGGTTCAAAATTAGAGCTGTCCATTAACTGTTCGTTGTTCAAAAAACTTAATCAGATTCATATTTTTCTACATCCGTTTTAAAATGAAATTCAGTATTGCAGAATATATATATGCTAGCTCATATATGCATGCCTTGATTTTTTGTGGGATCAACTTAAGACCAATTTCTTCTTAATTATATATATATATTCTGCAATTGCATGAAACCATGCATTTGTGTGTCTAATAAGATGAAATAGCAAAAGAGTATAAGAAATTTGGATGAAACCATGCAATTGATGGTGTACCAACAAATAAGTTTCAACACCGTACCGGTGCCAATCCAAAATGCATGCATTTCTTTTCTTGGGTTTATGCTAGAATGAATAATTTGGAACCAAATTTTCCCCATGAAGTAGGTATTTATGTAAAATTTCAGAAAATTATCCATTATGATAACTTTCTAATTATTTCGATTAATTATATACAAATAAATTAAGAGAAGCTTGTCAAGTACATGTGGCAATATATATAGAATCAATTACATGTACATGTGGCAATATATATAGAATCAAGTACATGTGGCAATATATATAGAATCAATAAATATCCTCTTTTAGTACTGGTATTGATCAAAATAAAATGTATATTGACATCCAAATTATAAATATCTTCTATTAATTAATGCATTGACTCTAAGAGGTTATGCAAGGATCACATGAATCAAATTAAGAACCCAGTGTGAAATACTCTAATTTTCCAAGCATGCCACGAGTATTTCACAGAATATTTGGGAGATCGCGAGGGAAATGAATATTTCCAAGCATGCCACGAGTATTTTTATTATGTATGAGCTTCGATCCAACACGAAGTGTTTATGGCCATACGATGCTTCAATTTTCGGTTGACTAGATGGATGGGTAATTAAAAACAAATTTTGATCAAACTTGGATGCAAGACAATAAATGCAGTGCTCTTCAATTTAAACGGTTCCGATCGACCCACGGACGACATATTCCCGTGCGTCTTCATTAACTCATCAAACAAGAGATTATGTTTCATGTTCATGATAGAAGATGTGAGTCATATATGCAATATGCATGTAATGTTATATAATATAATGTGTTAAATTAAATCATTTAATTAAGCAATAAACATGTTATAATATTAATTATTGTATAAATATTACTAATATAATTTTCATTACAAAATATTTTCTTATTAATTAAAGTCAAAATTTGATGCTAATTATCTAAATTTCACTAATCCCGTAAATTACTAATCATACTTATTAAATAGAATATGTTCATTCTAATAAACAAGCATTACATTTTTTTAATAAAATAATTAATTAGTAATTTACATTGTATTAGCTAGGTTTTCCATTCCCTCATTAACAAATTTTTAAGCACTATACAACGAACTTCTTAATTATTATTGCAATGATAAAATATTTATTGCATCTATAAATTCAATTTAAACAATTAAACTTAATTATTAAATATCTTACAAAATATACACAATGCACAAATTTTTATTCTCAAATAGTTATACATCCCTAATAATTTTTTTTTAAATATTCAAGTAAAATTAATTTCACTTTCCTCTCAAGACTAACATAAAATCTAACTACAATTTAAATTTACAAAATTCTAAGTTTCTAATGCACATATTTTTATTTTTATTTTGTTTAACATAAATTAAATTATCATATTTATTTATGTACGTACTTCCTTAACAACTAATCAAAGTTTAAAAATATATTATAAAATTTGGAAGACTTAATTGTTTATGTAAAATATCCACAAATTACTTAATTGGATTGCCTTATAAAATTTGTCAACAGAAGAAGATAAAAAATACTACTAATCATGGTGATGATATAGAAGAAGATAAAAGATTCAAGAACATTTTTAAAAACTTGAAATTTAAATTAACACACAAAAATTATGGTGATGATATGTCAAATTAAATAGTAAATCAGGAACGCACCTAAAACAACTGATACAAAATACTACTAAATCAGGAACGCACTTAAAACAACCGATACAAAATACTACTAATCAGGAACGCACCTAAAACAACCGATACAAAATACTACTAATCAGGAACGCATCACAAACAACCGATACAAATACTACTAATCAGGAACGCACCTAAATAACCGATACAAATACTACTAATCAGTAACGCCTCTTTAAAACAACCGATACAAATACTACTAATCAGGAACGCACCTAAACAACCGATACAAATACTACTAATCAGTAACGCCTCTTTAAAACAACCGATACAAATACTACTAATCAGGAACGCACCTAAACAACCGATACAAATACTACTAATCAGTAACGCCTTTTAAAAACAACCGATACAAATACTACTAATCAGGAACGCACCTAAACAACCGATACAAATACTACTAATCAGTAACGCCTTTTAAAAACAACCGATACAAATACTACTAATCAAGGTCGGGTCCGTATTGTGCCCGTTGCTGATCAATATCCGTATCGGTTAGGACATAAATCCAACACTGATGGGGCGACACTAATTGTACTTTTTCCACTAGTGATTAAAGGAAGCCCAGAAAGGGGTTATGGTTCAGGAATTTTGGACATTTGAGAGTTGAAGGCTACTATGATGTTGATTGGGCGAGTTGTATGGATGATCGTAGGTCCACTACAAGCTACTATGTGTTTGTTGGAGGCAATCTCGTATCTTGGTGTAGCAAGAAGCAAGATGTGGTGGCTAGGTCTACAGCTGAAGCCGAGTATAGGACTATGATAGTTAGTTTGTGCAAGCTGGTGTGGGTGGGAAGCCTATTATCTGAGTTGCGTTTGTTTAGAGAAGACTCCCTACAACTTTGGTGTAATAACAAATTTACAATTAATATTGCAAACAACAAAGTTCAGCATGATCGCACCAAACATGTAGAGATTGATCGATTCTTTATCAAGGGGCCGGCAACTGAATAGAGGAGTTTTGACTTTGAGCTATGTGGAGTCAGAAAAGTAGTTAGCTGATTGTTTAATAAAATATTTAGGTTCTAGAGAGTATGATATTTTCTGTAACAAGATGGTAATGATTGATATCTATCGTCTATCTTGAGGAGGAGCATTGAGTTCATTATAGTATCTTGTAAAGACATATTTGTAAAAGTGCATTAATAGAAAAAAGGAGTCTCTCCATGAGAGAGATAACTCTAATTTAACCCTAAATTACTACAATATAATTGTTCTCGACCTCTCTGTTGGAAGACTTAATTTTAATTCATTTCCAACTATCTGCACCTAGAAAACAGGCATTTGAACTGATGGTTATAGGTTGATTCATTTCCAACTATCGTGGTGTACGTATCTGGATTAAAAGAAATAGGATGATTTTTTCAGAATGTAAGATGTAAAAGTTCTGTTTTTAATGGCATGATGTTAAAGTTGTAGTAATATACATGGCAGTTCATTTTTTATGGTCAATCTACATGGCAGGTTTTATGAGAGAGGCTGTGAAAAAGAGATGGTTATAGGTTTTATCCTGAGATTTCTCTTCTGCCCCTACAGATTGAAGGGGTGTCTCTAAGTGAAATGATATATGGGACATATATATCAGCCGTCTGAGGACTTATAAACTATATACTTAAATACTCTAAATATAAAAATAAAGATAGTGTTTGGTTGCTTACTGCTATCTAATGCACAAGACTGGAATATAGATATATTATGGTATGTGCATTTTATGTGATCAGATTATGGACTTTTGTGGTTTGATGTTTGCTGATATGCTTGTTGGATTGTTATGGATTTATGGTATATCGTTGATAGATGATAAATTGATAACTACTGATGTAGTCAGATAAAGTCTTTTTTGGTATGCTTTGATATGTATATCAGATTTGGACACAAGAGATGTCTTTATGCTTAAAGCGCTTTGCACTATGTACTGTGATGCTGAGATTAAATTGAAATTCAGTCTGATAGAAATTAGCCATCGATGTGGGTTGCTGGCATGTTTAAAGGATCTAAGAGTTTGATTTTCCTCTTTGGAATCAGGTATGATATATTGGATTATTGTTCTTTTTATTGGACGATACTTGTATTATGATTTATGAGCAATAGATCGAGTGCTGTATGGTACAGGATTTGGCGTAATAAAAAAGAGGCGGTGGCAACAAGAGTTATTTCTCCGGTATTTGTTTTTATTAGGGGTATATATAGTCTTTTCTATAGATATATGTAAAGAACTTGTTCAGCGAATGAAACAGACGGCAATGCTGCTTATTTTCAGAAAAAAAAATGCATAAATACATTAATTATATAATATTCTAGTTGCGGAATGATAGTTTCTTTCAATTTGTTTGAATGTGTTTTAATTAAACAACATCCACAAGGGTTCTCTTCTCTCCCTTCTCTTTAATGCCCAGATAAAGAAAAAGTGGATAACATTGCACCAGAATACTGAATATCCCTATAAATATTCAAATCAATGGATTGCTTGGATCAATTATTTCTTTTAAATTCGCTTATTTGACTTATTACCAAATCAACTTTTATAACTTGCTGTGTATTGCACCACCTGAATTCAATAATCTGATAAGATCTATGAAAAATAACTTTTCAAAATGAAAAAAAAAAAGAGATTTATTTATTAGTTTCAAGGCGCCACTACATCTGCATGCATGGACCAGATTTCATACCAACTTCCAAGTCAGAAGAGAGAAAACCAGAACACATATTAATTTACACTATACTTCTTTCTAATTCAGGTATTTACTACTGTCGCCTACTGTAAGAAATAACACCAAAAGAATAAAAAAGACTGACGAAATCTGAAGCAATTCAAGCCTAATTCTCTCGATCTGACCAGAAAAGATTGCATGCATGATGATCTAAATGAGACACCAGAGATTGCTGCGCTCAGAACCTGAAGCCCCTTTGTTTGTACACAATGGGGATCAGAGGCTGACGCAGGATGGGGAGCCAGATGTGCTCCATTTCAGGGTCCATGATCTCATCGAATGGCCTGAATCCCTCCAGCACGATCGGCTTGCTCGGTGTGACTCCATCTATCAGCGATCTGAAGAAAACGTCATAGAACTCGCCTATGTCAAACATAGCAGCAGGCCTCGGCATTGTGAAGTCAAACACACCAGGTGGCGCGTTGCTACCGGATGCAAAGTCACTGATGATGTCAGCTGCTCCAGTGACAGTGGTGCAAGTGGACTTGGAAGGTGGAGGTGGCACCATTTTTAGCTTCTTCGGTGGTAGCGGTGGCTTCAAGCTTGAAGTCACTTCTCTGGGCCGCTTGAGCTCATTCTTTGCACTTCCAGTTGAACCAGAGTGAAGATCGATCTGAAATTTTTAAATTTCGAAAGAGAAAAAATTAGAAAGGGAATAGAGTTGCATGCAATTCGAAATGAGGTGTAAAACTTAGACAAAAGGGTAGGATTTTGAATTTCGTACCTTGGATTGACCGAATTGCTCTGCCGATGTCGCTCTCCCTCCGCACATCTCTGTCTTGTTCTCTCTGATGCTCTCTGTCTCTACTCTCTAGAGAAGGAGATAGAGTTAATCTGAAGACAAGCATGATTTGGTTGGTGCGCGTATATATAGGCAAAGGTAGACTGTTCCAGTGATATCAGACACTCTCCATTTTTGTCAAAATGGAGGTACCAGTTGCAATAATTCTCCGTTGGATGAAAATTGCGTCTAGTTCTATGAAAGAGGAAAGTATTTCATTAGAAGGTGGAATTGGAAAGGATTTCAGTTACAAGGATAATATCACGAGGAAAAAAGCAATTGTAGAAACCAAAAAAAAAAAAAAAAAGCAATTGCAGGTAACTCGGGTAAATCTCGTGTTGATTAAGATATTTTGAGGTATATGGTGCATGGTAACTTTCAAATTTTGAAAAGAGAGAAAAAAATGAAGCTGCTATTCTTCTCTTTGCCCAAAGGCCGCATGCTTACAGAACCGGGGTTGGCATTCGTCGGCGTTAGATTAAGGGTAAATTTGGCATTTCATCGGTTCAACAGGCTGTTCTTTCCTCGTGCGTGGCCTGGGTTGCCCAACGGACTCGACAGGAATTTCACTTTTGAATTTTGTATATTTGAAAATTCGTTGTGGTGTCCCTCTGAGATACTATAGAAAAACCAGAACAGAAAAAGGAAAAAAAAAACATGTATTATTTAAGATATTTTGAGGTATATATGCAAGATAAGGTGTTTGCTAGACTAATATTAAGAGGTTTTATGTTCAAATTTCAATAGACATAATATGGGAACGACTCATGAGCCTTCTTAATTATTAAAAAAATAAATTCAAATGTGTATCACATATAGATATTATTGAATATTTACATGTTAATTAGTTATGTCAATTATTAATGTTGAATATTTCTTATTATTATTATTAGAGGAGGGATCAAGTTACAACAAAGTTACAACAACTATTTTTTCATTTTCAAAGTCCAAATCGTCAATCCAAACCGTTCAACATGATTATCTAAATAAAATGTGCTTGCTGATCAAATTTTACATTTTTTTGAATTTTTTTACTATTTATTAAGATGGGTACAAAATTCAATGGTCTGAATATGACTATTTTTTGTAAAATACTTAATAAATAATAAAAAAATTCAAAAAAATGTAAATTTTGATATGCAAGCACATTTTATTGTGGAGATCATGTTGAACGGTTTGGATCGACGATTTGGACTTTGAAAATGGTTGTTGTAACTTGATCCCTCCTCTTCTTCTTCTTATTATTATTATTATTATTATTATTATTATTATTATTATGAGATGAGCTATGGTGAGACGTGGAGTAAAACAAGTTTGTACTCCACGCCATATTTTTTATTTTGAAAATTCAAACAGCCGATCCGAACCGTTCAACATGCAATTCTCTATCTTGAAATGTGCTTGGAAACCAAATTTTACATTTTTTTGGAATTTTTTTACTATTTATTAAGCCACTTTGAAAATCGCTGATCCACTGTGAACAGTAAAAAACAGTAAAATTTTCTGGACCACCGGATCAGCGATTTTCAAAGTGGCTTAATAAATAGTAAAAAAAATTCAAAAAATGTAAAATTTGGTCTCCAAGCACATTTCAATATAGAGAACTTGTTGAACGGTTCGGATCGGTTGTTTGAATTTTCAAAATAAAAATATAGTGCCATGGAGTACAAACTTGTTTTACTCCACGTCTCACCATAGCTCAATTATTATTATTATTATTATTATTATTATTATTATTATTACTATTATATAGCTTTGTATAGGGAACGTACAATAATATTTTTATAAATATAATTAAATTTCCGATGTCATTTAAATGTTCTAGGATTAACATATCACTCAAGTTATTTTGAGGAGATTACATGCAACAGTTAACAGCACAATTCATGCATGTGCGGTTTCTATAAACGACTATACACGCAATAAATGGGGTCCGGATCCCCGAAAGTAACTCAATTTTTGGGTTTTGGATCGAGACCGTCCGTTTCGAATCCGTCACTCGGTATTGCTTCGGAATTCAAATTCGTCACTCGAGATGTGTGCGCTCTACTTCGGAATAGATGGACAAATTTGAGAAATTATCAGTTTTATTTTATTACGAGATAATAAGAAACACATCTATAATTTTTATTTTCGATTTCCACTAATTTGATGTTCTCATAGTTGTCGGAAAAAGTTTACTGTTATTTTTTTATTCGTTTTCTTAATTTAAAATCATCAATAAAAACTTACAATATATAATGTACATCATGTATATCATATCTTATATCCCGAAAGAAGTTGATCTATTATTGTAAAAAAATATTGTAATTTCGTCCGTAGGTTTTCAGTTTATCCTTGCATAAAAATAATATAAAAAAATGGTTAGACCCGCATTGATGCATTGGTCCTGAGGCACACCATATCCTGTAGGCAGGTACCAAAACGCAAAGGAGGTTAAAATGATATCATTACTTGCTTGTTAACTTAAACCAGGGAAACACCAAGTTAAGGGTAAAGATTTTAACAGAGCAGCTTTGGCTTAATACAGTGCAAATACTATAGGATCAGAACAGTACTGTATATAGTTTGTGCGCTGCATGAAGCCAAAACTTCTCACTTCTCTGTTAAAATTTTTTCCCCAAGTTAATGTGCAGTGTATTTGCACAAATTACCTTATCAATTATATTAATTATTGCCATTTCCAGTCACCGCTGCGAAGAAATAACAGCTGGCATATTGTTCATTATCAGAAAGGGATGTGACAAATTGCGGATAAGCGAATGAATGATGTAAAAGAGTAACCGCGCTGTACATAGCAACAGAAATTTGGTGTACATTTTCAATTCAATTCCACTTTGACCTTTTTATGACGACATCCCTCTTAAAACTTGTATTTGAATAATAATAACTTCAGAATCTTAAGTCGACTGAATTTTTTTTTTTATGAATAATTAAATTATTTCTTCCTTTCCCTTTAATATGTAATCATGAATCATCTAAGAAAATTCAAAAGTCCCGTAAACAAAAAAGAAGAAGATAAAATTGCGGAGATCAATAGTTAAAATACTGATATGATCATAGTAGGGGTGAAAACGGAGCGAATACGGAGCGGACAGTGGTAAAACCATATTCATATTCTTTTTAATTTTTCAGATACGGATACTGATTGAATATCAGCCAGATACAGATACGGATATGGATCGAATAGGATATTTATTAAAATAACATAAAAAAAATTCAAAGTTCGTAATACTTATATAATTTTAATGGTGAATAACAATATTTTTTTCATAATATATATTAAAATATATAATATATATTTACTATTCGGATACAGATAAAATAAAATGTAAAATCATTTCAGTATCTATATCCACATGAACATTCGGACATCGGATATCCACATTTAATTTTCGAATACGGATCGGATATTATTCATACCGTTTTCACCCCTAGATCATAGGCATAGCACCTGGCCTCTATTACTGTACAAGAAAGATATCCATTTTTTCACAAAATGGAGATGATTTATGTTCCTCGAGTGGGGCTTTGCTTACAATATTGGTCAAGGTCGTAATGGAAAGTATATAACTCTTTTTTGTCGAGTTATATAACTATTGAGTGCATGCGTTTCATTAATCATTACGTTGTGTATCGTCACGTTAAAAACTTTAGGCCTTGAAGAAGTTCAAATAATTTTATGAAAAAATAAAGCAGTTGTCAATTAATAGCTAGAAAAGGCATTCTTATGAACATCTTATCTCAATTACAAAGAACTTTTTTTTATAGAAACGTAAAATAATTATTAGTTTTGTAAAGTTATTTAATTAACAATATGTCTAAAACTGTCATATCAACTTGCATTAATGATAGTGATGAGCACAACAAATGTCAAAAATTGTAAGGACTTGCATGCAATGACAGAACTTGATCATTGTCTTTGAAGGATTGCACTAATTACTACTAAAATTTCTTAGTGAATGTCAGTATATTACACTGTATTTTTTAGTTTTTGGAAGCCTCCAATTCAATTTATGCCCCTCTAAAAATGAAGCTGCAGATTGAATTAAAGATCCTGGTATTTTTTGAATTTCTCATAATTTGTAGTTTTTTTTTTACAGTGGTATTAATAAAATTTTTGGCTTTATAAGGCTAGAGAATTTTTGGGGCTCTAATTCTCCAATTTTGATATATATTAGATATGGCACGGAGTAGGTCCGATGTCCATCGGACCTACTTTTAGGTTCAACGACATGATGACTGTCCGATCTAATTTAAGATATGTGCGCATCGAAATTGAAACAGACACGCACGAATTTTAGAGTGTTCTGCACGAATTTTAAAGTAAGTAGACGGTGATTAACCCATCGAACCAGAGTAGGTCAGATGCCCAGAGTAGGTTCGATGCCCATCGGACCTACTCTCAAGTCATTAGATATATATGGACTGAAGCTCCTTTTAACGTATATATAATATATAATTTTTTTAGGGTTAATAAGATACCCTCATATAAAGAAGCCTGGAACTGATATTTCGAATTTATTATTTGTAGCATTAAAAAAAAAAAATCAAAGGTAGCATGACTTCTTTTTTTTTCAAAATCTCGAGACTTAGCAGACCCATAGATCAGCTAGGTTTGTGTGTCACTTCAATTTTTTAATTTAAAATTTTACATATTAGTTGTTGTTAATTGAAAAGGTTACGTATTAATATTCATTCAAAATGATATGTAATACTATTTGTCGTTGTTAGATATGTCAAATCAAAATGAAGTATTATGAAGTAGTATGATCCACTACAATAGAAATAGAAAGAGAAATAAATTATTATTTTTTATATCACATATTAATTTGTTGACAAATAATTTATTTTAGAAAAAATAATTTGCAGGTAAAATGAAATTCAACAAAAATGAAAATGAAAATTCAACCTTCAAATAGACGCAATTTTTGTCTTTTTGATATGAAACTAGAATTTTTTATTATGACCACAAACTAAAAAGCTCACGAAAATATCTACAAAAAAATTTGGAGGTAACCAAAGACTCCAGTTCTTGGATTCAAAAAAAAATTGTTTGAAGTCTAAAACTCAGTTGAAGTTTCTGATCCTCAATAATTTGTTTTTAAATAATATTACAGATGATTTCGAACGACAAACAACGACAAATATTATTACGTAATTTTTTCAATTAATTAACAAATAAGTAATTTATAAAATTAAAGAATAAGTAAAAAGAAAAAGTTTAAGTGACATGCCACCCCTAGTCATGTCTTCTTAGTTTCTAGTCTACGTGTCTTCTAGGTTCGAGATTTTGAGGAATACATGCTACTTTTTATTTTATATTTTTTAAAATGTTACAAATAAAATATTCGGACTGACATTCATTCTTTATAGGAGGATCAAGAAAGTGAAAACATAGTGTATGAGCTATTACTCAAAAATTGAACCCAAACTAGAAAGCCCATAAAGATGCGAAAATCTATTTAAACTGGATCAAAAGGCCTGCTCAATTTAGTTGACGCCATCCGAACCACCTTGACTCACATTGGGTCCCTCGATTTTGATCAGTGTAAAATTTTATTGACAGGAAAACGCCCAAGTTCACTGGACGGTCCGATATATCTCTGACGGTCGTGATCGAAATAAAAGATAGCCACTTAAATCTGTAGTCTATTGCGGATTTGCTGTTTACCTTGGATCGAATCTAGTCGAGCTAGGTATTTTTTTTTTGGGAGCCTTTTCCTTTTTCGAAGGGTTTAAGGCTTTAATCGCCCGCCTCTCGTCGGAACCCTAGTTCTCGCTCCTCTCTGCCAAGATGAAGCTCGTCAGGTCTCTCTCTCTCTCTCTCTTTCTCTTTCTCTATCTCAATCTCTCTGGGCCTCTCTCTCACTTCTCTTTTCTCCCTAACCTTTGTTTGTTGCTCTTAAGTGGATCTGATTTGTGAACTAAAAATGTAGGTTTTTGATGAAGCTAAACAACGAGACGGTGACGATTGAGCTCAAGAACGGGACTGTCGTCCATGGCACTATCATAGGTTCGTTTTTCACTAGGGTTTCGCTTTTCAATATTGAATTTTATATTTTTTTGGCTGGGTTACTGAGTTTATGGTTTAAGGTAGTAACCACTAGCTTGTCTTTAATGGGAGTTTTTATTTTTGTCTTATATACTGGATTCACTTGTTGAAAAGGACTAGTGCGTTTTAGTAACTTGTTTTTCATTGATGTAGAGGTAACTACACCTACTAGAAAGGACTTGGTATATGTATACGAAAGAAGTATCTGAAGATCCATAACTTTAAGCACTGAATAGTTATATTCTAGGTGTGACATTATCTTATAAATTAGATGTTCATAATAAGTTACTACAGATAACATCAACTTCGTGAGGAATTAGAGGAAAGGATTTGGATAAATATTGTTTCTACAACAAATCTTAAATTTTGTTTGATTATCATCTGGGATGGTCTGACATATTTCTTTAGCGCATACTTCAGAAACTGTGGAGAAAGGGAGGGGAGAGTAGGGGTGATCGGCTTGCCCAATTCTTGCTTACTTGCTCCACAACCTCAAGTTTTGAAACAATATTATCCAAATCCTTTCCTCTTAATTTCTCACAATGTTGATGATATCTGTAGTAACTTATTATGAACATCTAATTTAAAAGATAATGTCACACCTATAATATAAGGGAAACAATTGGAGAGGAGGGGAGTAAAGACACAAATTTCAATAATCTTACCCTCCAATTGTTACCCGCCCAATATGGTGGTTTGAATCCCACCCCCCCCCCCCCCCCCCCCACACACACACACACTCTAATGACAAGTTGTGGAGCAGACCCTTTTAAAGTTTAAACAGTATTTAATTGGTTTATTGCAAAGTTGAAACAGTCAACCAACCAAGAGGGAACTTCTAATCCTGTTTTTTGTTCTCTTTTTTAGGGAGGTAAATATTGCTAGTATGCTTTGTATTTTGGTTTCTTGAATAAGGCATGCATTAAAATGGATTGTAGAGAAGCTATGAAAAGTCAATGGTTGATATTAATATGATTATTTTACACATGTTTGTGTTATCATGGTGAACAATGCAGGAGTGGATGTGAGCATGAACACACATCTTAAGATGGTAAAGCTAACACTCAAAGGGAAGAACCCTGTCACACTTGACCACCTAAGTGTGAGAGGCAATAACATTCGTTACTACATCCTTCCTGATAGCTTAAATCTTGAAACCTTACTTGTTGAGGAAACACCAAGGGTTAAGCCTAAGAAGCCCTCTACTGGTATGTCTAAACCCAGTATTTCTTTTGTCACTTCTAATAACCAGGTTTAGGATGTAGATGTCACTTGAGTTAATTTTTTAGAATATTTTTAAATCTAACCTGATATATGAAAAATAGATGCGTCGTAAGACGTTGCTCTTTAGTATGAAACTTTGTTGGTTTGTTTGGTATGATGATGTGATTTTATGTATGTTTTTCTTGGATGCAGGGAGACCTCTCGGAAGGGGCCGGGGCCGTGGGCGTGGCAGGGGTCGTGGCCGTACCCGTTAAGTGTGGTGTGGTATTTATTTTTTGCAGTACGTCAAGGAATATCAATGCCAGTTGTATTAGAGCTCATGTTTTGTGCTTGTTACTTGTCAGATTGGAAGGGATTAGATCTTTATTCATGAGACTTTTA
Organism: Carex parvula; assembly: GCA_025461045.1. Classification (NCBI taxonomy): domain Eukaryota; kingdom Viridiplantae; phylum Streptophyta; class Magnoliopsida; order Poales; family Cyperaceae; genus Carex; species Carex parvula. Next base: position 296,094 of record JAJGRW010000248.1, read on the forward strand.
TGTAGCGCATCTGTTCTAGTAAAGCAGTATTATGAATTTGTTGGATATGTAATCCTGTGTCTTTGTTTGTCTTTTTAAGTTGCGATGTTAGCTGGTATGATCTTTATGCCCATTTTTAATTTGATTCACCAATACTACAGAACTGAATTGTCATCACAGACAAATTTGGGCCTTCTGGTTATGTATTGATAATAGTCCGTGTTTGACATGGACAAGTTCTCATTTATTTTGGGCTTCTGCTCTCTCCGAGAATTACATCTGTGAAGTTAGCTTGACAAGTTTTTTCAGTTAGTATGTTAAAAAATTTCGAGAAGTCCCGTTGAAGTCGGGAAGTAAATGCTCAATTGTTATGATGGATTGTACCTGAAGCATTTAATCATACAACAAGATGCATCTTAGCCAAGAAAGTGCATATTATGTCGTCCTCCCACACATACAATACCACGATACCACGTACAGCTAACAGCCAAACAATGGTAATTTCACAATATATATGAAAACATGCTCGGCCTACTAGACTTATACAAAGAAAAAAAAAAAAGCAATACAATAGGCGTACAAAGAGGGTACATGTTATTTGCCTGTATTGGTTCATACCTAAAATGGGTCCAACAAACCCTTTATGACAACTAAAATTTCCTTTCTATCATAATATCATGACTAAACTTTAAGTTACTAAAACAAAATTCCCACCATACAGATCCAACAGCAGTTTGCTGAACAATGAGATTCAACCAAAAGATGTTTCGTATTCTTCCTCTTAATGGGGGGGAATAGTCAAATGCTACAATACTTTAGCAGTAGGTGGTTTTGAAACTGAAGCAAGGGTCTTGAGAAGAGCTGGTGAGGGCTTCCTTACAGTATGAACAAGTAAAATCATAAGACTAAGCATAGTCAATGCCCCTGCTTGGTGAGCTGATGCCAACGAGGTCGGCACATACATGAGTAGTGTTGATAATCCCAATGTCACCTAACACAGAATAAAAATATTTTCAGAACAATAATGCAAAGCACAACGGAAACTCTATATTCCAACAGACCATTAATTCAAAGGAAAAGTATTACCTGAAGAGCAGCCATCCCCAATGTACTTCCAATTAAAGATTGCACAGCTGGATGCAAATTTATTCTCCTTGAAGCTAACCAGAGAGCTCCAACAGCTGAAAGTGTGGTCGTTGCAAGAATGCGATGGTTCAGCTGAAAGATCAAAGATTCCTTTAGTTACATTACACAATTGTGGATTATAAAATACGAAGGAATTTTAAACATTGTACCTGGACTAGTGAAGTGTTCTCAAAGAAGTTGCGAATAAGAGGTTCCATGTTAAATATGTCATCTGGAACCCATACATCTCCCATCTTAGGAAATGTATTGTATGCATGGCCCTATATAAGAAAATTCTTTATTTAGGGTCAATTTTTAAGTACATATATATAAACTAGTGTTCTGTGGAAACTACATAAACATAGTACCAAGAAAAATCAACTGATGCTTTTGACTTATAAAACTTTTACTAAACTTTTCATCTAAATTCTTAGCAATAACTTTTATTCTTTTTATTAGCCTAGTATCTTTTCATTTTGCTATCCTGCAACTATCCGCTGCACAATTTGTCATTTGCAAAGTATTTAATCAGAGCATCTAGAGTTTAACCACAGATATCAAAAGTCAAAATATTCGCAACACCACAAATGGAAAAGAGATAAAATAATTGAGATAAATGAATAATAAAGAAGGAAGAAGGAAAACCAGACCGCATCATTGCCAGCGACAAAGGCCCCAGAGACTGCAGTTAGGCCAACAATAAAACTGACAGGTAGGGCCAGTCTTCTAATTTTTGTTGCTCCATGGACCCAATTCAGGGACCCAGATGGTGGCTCTGGCATGACTACAGATAGAGCTGTCCATAATATGCCACTATATATAACAAAAGCAGATGTCAGGTGAGTTGCCAGGCGGTATGGGCTGACTCGTGGTTGTACCCACTCTGACTTTGGTTCCTGTAATAAAGAAGAATGGACAAGGGGAGATTTACATGCCAATGTTAAGAAAGATATATGAGAAAAATAACCATTCTAGAGCACTTTTTCTTAAAATTATGCACTTATATAACAGAGTTGTCTCACAATTTCGCATGGTCAAACACATCCACCTAAGACAAGATAAAAGTACATCCACATAAACATCAGCTAATTTGTAATGTTTCTTATGGCCATGTGTGGTTATACTGAGTTTCTGGAAGGGCATATGTACAAGAAATATGTTTTATTAATACCTCTAGGCCACTTTTGACCATCCACCAGCCAATAAGTCCTTGACCCCCACCAAGAGCAAAGAGAGCAGACAATCTCAGCCCAAGCTGGCGAGTAATATAACCCTTTGCAATAAAATATGCAAAAGGGAACGCAAATGCCAATCCCAAACCCCGGCCCCACATTCTGTGTGCATATTCCATCCAATATATGAATTTGAAATCCTCAATGCTCATTCCCTTGTTAATTCTGCTTAGAATTGTCATGCATGTAATGTCAGCATCATATTTCAAATCTAGCTGGAGTGCTAACCATATGGGTGATACTGCTACATCATCACTTATTAATGTGTCAGGTACCTATGTTTAGGGATTGGCCATTGCTAGCATATGCAGATTCGGTCACCGAGTACAGGTGCCATAAACTGACTGGTATGGTACTGTACTGATCATACCAACAGAAAAAGATAGATAATCAGAACTATTGGGTCAAATGCTACTGATTAAGCATTGACAGAATGTGGTTTTACAAAAGCTTAATTCATTACTTATTTCCAAAACAAATGAAGCATAAAATTCAAAAATTGTTACAAACATCATTTAAACAGTACCAGTCTAAAACATTTCAGTATGCATCAGCATTGCACATGTACAATTACCAGACCAACCAGAATTGGTAATTGCAAACCATGTACTGGTACTCTCTTTGAGTTTTAACAGGCAGCAGCATATGTGCTCTTGAAAAGAGATTGGTAGAAGGGACCTTGTATGATATTATAGAGAAATCTTACCTTTTATACTCAGGTGATCGTTGATATTTCTCAAACTCACATACCCACTCCTCCTGTGTCAATGGAGGTAGCGTACCGGTAAACTTCCAATCTGTCATTGACAAACCAGAGCGTGTCAGACGCGTGATGCCACCGAGCACCACTAAACAGAAAACCCATGCAGCACAACCAAAAAGCCATATTCCAACTGCCTTCTGTGCATGGGGCCCCTTCGTCACTAGCAGCCTAAGACCTGAACTTGTGGCCTCTGATGTGGTGGAGTTCAGTATTGCAGCTGTGGTTGACATTCTTCTTGTTGAATGAGTCACTAAGTTCTGAAATAAGCATTACAACAATATCAATCTCAATCATGACACCAAATTCAATTGTTCAGGGCGAGAATTGATAATCTGTAATGTAAAGAGGCTTAACAGATGGAGTGAGAATTTAGTCTCTATTAAGGGGACCTACCTATGAGGCTTAGTTGAGGAAGACCTATTAGAGCAATTCAAATTTATAGAAAACAAAACATCTCCAACCTTGGGAAAGATTTGAATGCTTGAAAATAGGTGAATCGGGAGAGGCATTGGTCAAAGTGCTCTGGAACGGAGAATCTCGAACCGGATAGAAGAGTAGACTCATTGGAAACCCTCGAAAAACTCCTCAGTTCAGAAATTAGAGTCGCATGTTTGCTCCGACGAAAGAGAGATCCAAGTCTACTCGCAGCGAACATGGTTTAGAGGGTAGAAGAAAGACACGATGAATTATTTTTAAGCTGGGTTTATCAAGTGCAAAATTTAGCCGCTTTTTTTATTAATACCCAAAAAAAAAAAAATATCAAATCTACCCTCAATTTCAAATTTTTATTAAAAATACCCTCACTGTCCCACTGGAGGGCGGTCTGGTTCTCTCTCTCTTGCGCCGCCCGCCAACCCGCCCCGCCCGACCCCACCCACTCTCCTCTCCCCCTCACCCCTACCAGCCGCCCCCCCAACCACCGGCCACCCTCTCTCTCTCTCCCTCTCACCTCCCCCCCTCTCTCTCAGTCATCTCAGCCACAATCTGATTATTTCCGGGTAAGTCTTTAAATAACTTATTTGATTTATATTTTGTGCCTTATATTGGCATTGGAACGATTGGTAGAAATTGAATTGTTAATTATCGTGTGCGGGTTGTTGATTTTTCCAACGCGATTGAATTGTTCAAAATTAGAGTTTATAAATTAGGATTTAGGGTTGACAAAATTAGGATTTAGGGTCCAAAATTGTCCAAAATTAGGGGTTTATAAATTAGGGTTTATAAATTAGGGTTTAAGGTTTATAAATTAGGATTTAGGGTTTACAAATTATGTACATGGGTCCAAAATTAAGGTTAGGGTTTTATGATTTTAGAAACTATCCAAAATTATATTTAGGATTTAGGGTTTATAAATTAGAGTTTAGGGTTTATAAATTATGTACATAGGTCCAAATTAGGGTTTAGGGTGGTTTTAGAAATTATCCAAAATTATATTTAGCATTTAGGGTTTATAAATTAGGGTTTAGGGTTTATAAATTGAGAATGGCTAATATACAAACGTTTGTTCCTGGGCTCAGGAACAAACGATTTGGTTCTCCGATTTTCAAAGTTCAAACAGTCGATCCAAACCGTTAGATATTCAATCTATATTAAAATGTGCTTGGAGACCAAATTTTATATTTTTTGGAATTTTTTTACTATTTATTAGGCTAGTTTGAAAACCGCTGTTTTTATTAAATTTCTGCAGCATTGAAAAACAGCGGTTTTCAAACCAGCTTAATAAATAGTAAAAAAATTCCAAAAATGTAAAATTTGGTCTCCAAGTAGATTTTAATATAGATTGAACATCTAACGGTTTAGATTTGTTGTTTGGACTTTGAAAATCGGACAACCAAATCGTTTGTTCCTGAGCCCAGGAACAAACGTTTGTATATTAGTCATTCTCTTATAAATTAGGGTATAGGGTCCAAAATTAGAGTTTAGGGTTTATGGTTTTAGAAACTATCCAAAATTATATTATTATTTAGGGTTTATAAATTATGTACATAATTGGACTAAAAAATTTCAAATAATTTGAAACTATGAAATTGTATTTAAATGTGATATGGCCAGACCTAGACGGGGATGTTCACGTGATACTATGGAGATGGAGGAGAGTTCACATGATCCCAGTGCGAAGGCATCCAGTGCAGAGGCTCCCGGTGTAGAGTATCACGCTCATGGTTTTGACACATTTAGTCCTCTTCTGTGGATCCCACATATCAAGCACCGTGTCGCATACGCACTATGGAGGTATGTGGGTTTTTTATATGTAATTTAAATAATATTATTTAATATTACATATAGTCAGTCGCTTATATTGAAATCATTGTAAAATGGCAGGACGAGACGATGTTGACAGTGAGACATCGCAACCCTGAGATACCGTATGTCCCTCATCCATTGATGGAGCGGTGTATCATGAATCTCGGCTTGTATCAGCTAGCCATACCTCAGAGTAAGATCGACCAGGCTCTCATTTACGGTCTAGTGGAGAGATGGTAACCGGAGACTCATTCATTTCACCTTTCGGTTGGGGAGATGACAGTCACCCTAGCTGATGTGAGCGCTTTATGGGATCGATGGCGACCCCATAGGCGATGTCTCGGACCATCCAGACCACACCAAGATGATATGGGAGTTTTTGGGGGCCGATCCAAAGGCGGTGCAGAAGAAGAAGAGGAGAGGAGAGGAGGACGAGTTATGGTATTCTGGGTACTGTATTAGTCTTGCGTCGCTCCGCACTTACTTCTACCAGCATAGGATCACCCCCGATACCACTGACGAGGAGGCCGTTTTGAGGTAATCACAAACAGTTGCAAATTAAAATATGTTATGGACTCAACAATAATTGTAGTATTTATGTTGATTATTTTATATTGCAGGTATGTGAGGCGTTTGTGATGGTTAGTTATGTTTGTGATGAAAAACACATTGTTGTGCAAGATTTTGACCGGTATTAGAGGTAGTGGCACACAGCTTGGTGTGCATGACGAAAACTGGTTGGAGAGCGATAAGATGTCAAATGCTCCAACACAGGGCACGACTCGGGAAGACTCTGGCTGGGACGGGCGCTCATTAGCATGTTGCACTACACTAGGGAGAACATTCAATTGTGGGCGATATAAAGCCCCCACCACGAGATCCGGATCAGTCTCGAGTCGCTATCTACGATGATGAGATGCCGCCACCCTGCAGGTACTGTGAAGATGTCATACACATGATCATTTCTCTTTAAAAATCTATTCTTATTAAGTATCTTCAATTCTGCAGAGGATGACTCGGGTTGGGCGGTCCACCAATAGGTGTTGAATAACAACTCGTGGAACGCTTACTACACAAGTATGGAGTTCCAGTGCAGCTTGGCGAGGTAGCAAAACTTTATTATTTAATTAATTTACTAGTTATTTGTATGTAGCAAAACTAACATTGTTTACATGCAGGATGGAGCTCCTGCCTGGCAGGCCAACCCCAATTTCTCTATGGATGACCTTACTGGAGATGATGCCAGGTATGAGGTATCGAGCCTCCACAGACCACGATACATGGAGACCAGACAGCACAACGGCGAGGCAAGTGGAAGTGGGGCGCAGACTACAGATGCCTTTGCCTCTACTATATTTAGCGCACTGCCTCCGGCTACGTATCCTTCTACTTTAGAGGCCGATCCATAGGAGTTGCGTACACAGCCGGTGATCCAGGAGAAGCATCCATGGGCAGGGGAGGACCCATGGGCCCAGGAGGATGTCCAGAATGACGTGGAGGATGAGGAGGTTCACTTAAGGTGTGTGTTGCCGCACAGGGACCGCCATCCACCTCCTAGGTTGGATCTCTCCGGTCGTCCCTTGTCCTCATCTTTAGGGTTTTTATGTTTTTTTAGTTTGATAGATTTCTAGTATTTTATGTTTGAATTATTATATTTCATATTTAGACTTATGTTTCTGTTGTAGACTTACCATTTAGATTACCTAGTTTTGCTGTTTATCTAGTGGAAAAACCAATTTATAACATTAACCAAAATTATAAAACATTAAATATTATAATCGGCAATTATAAAAATAAATCGTCAACAAATAAATATATAACATAAAAACATTAACAATAATATACACTTAAAACATTAAAACAAATATATATATCATATTATAAAACATTAAAACAAAAATACCACATTATAAAACATTAAACAAATTAATATATATCATATTATAAAACATTGAAACAAAATAATACATATTATTGTTATTCTACTAAAAAGGAAAATAAGCGGACCGCCCCACTGGGGGCGGTCGGTAAGGATAGTGGACCGCTCACAAGGGGACGGTCTGGTATGGATAGTGGACCCTCACAATG
>JAJGRW010000248.1:306525-427089 GCA_025461045.1 Carex parvula
TACATTATTATAATTTTTTATAGGTACAAGCCTCACTTTGGTTTTTATTTTAATTGATTTACTAGATGGAAAGATTGAACTCATCCCATTATTACACTACTGCGAAATATAATAGTTCCATAAATATGCATCACTGAAATATGAGTATGATCTGTGCGCCCCACCAATACTACTAAGAAAATGACTATTTTGCAATAGTATTTTGTATGTGGATGTGCATAATTTCACATTTTGAAGGGTGTTATATATACATGACATTTACTATCATTTGGAATAGCCAGTAGTTCAATAAAATTTTGAAATAGATGTACCGTATTTAGATGCTTAATCACAGTGGCATCAGAGAGAAGCTTGCATGAACCAAGCACCACATGTTCTGGTGTCTTTCTATCACACAATTTATGAGCCAGAATAGTAACAAACTTGGATACAAGCGAAGGACAACGTTTGAACATCCTTGCAAGTGATATTCTCGCCAGACTGGAATTCATTCAATCATTTTATGTGCAGGGATTTCTTATCATTTCAAGTTTCATGCCAAATTGGTACCAATAAAAATTCAAAAAAATTAACTTTATTCCTTCCCAATTTTCTCGATTGATGTTTATTTCAAAAGTTATGGCCTGATTTGAATGAGCATAATACAAAACTGCGACTCATTTGTAAGGTACTGGTGCTGGACTGACCTGTTAACATTTTGGTATTTTTATAGAAGAATCCTTGTTCAACAAGTTTAAATTGAAAACAGCAATTGATAACAAAAGTTATAGACTGCATTGATCATAAAGAAAGACAAAAATAAAATGTTTGTGACCAGAACTTACTAGCGAATTCCATCATAGTTGTGCAATGACAACTCTAGAAGGTCTTGCATTAAAAAATATGATTTGATGGAGATAAATTTTCATTCACTCGAAATTTATGGTAAGATGATTGTGAAGCTCGATAAGTATTGTGCATATGAACTTTCTCAATCAGTGCCCACCTTGGCCTAGAATGGAAAGACAAACTTCTTTTAAAATGTTTTAATAATGAGACCTTTGCATATACTCGAAAACCAATCAACAATAGTCATTCTGGCTAGTTCTGTACATAAGAGCACCAAACACGACCAGCAGGTACCATCAAAAAAGGCACCAATGCTACATTTGAAACCTCAATTTCAAGTATAACATAATAGCAGCACAAGGTCAGAGAAAAACTGGGAAGTACCGCCAAATCAGTGTTACCCCAAGTACCAGCACTAACGGAGCATACTGTACAGTATGGAAACTGAATTAATCCAGTATTATAAATCTCGGTATCCACAAGGAACTCTGGATCACAATTGCATGTATAATCAAATTTGGGAAATATAATACCTCTTTTTGCAAACAGCATGAGAGGAACTAATAAAATTAAATGGAGGTTCAACTAGGAAATTAGAATCCAAGATGCAATCTCTATTTCGTTGCTGCCATCTGTCATACAGATTACTTCCTGAACAACAGAACAGAATATAGTCAATGCTTTTTTCTTCTCCTGGTAATGATTTATGTTAAATTGAATTTTCTTTATTGTCTGCAAAGCACCAACCGTAGTTTCCAAGTAAATCAATGATGGATATAGTGAGCTGCAGGACTATGCTGTCATCTCCTCTTTCTTTCAGAAGATATCTGTGACATCCAAAATGTATATTGAATGATAAAAAACAGTATTACAGGTCGTTATGGTGTTGTTAGACCACTCAACAATGGACCCCAGAATTATCAAAGGTTAACTGGCTCGGACCCCACTCAAACCCTATCAACCAAAATATTCAACAAAGCCATTACATGGAGATCATAAAATTTGAAGTAGCCTAAATAACATGTATAAGACAAGACATTTGGAAGGTCGATTGACACCCAGTCCACGAGTAACCATTAATATAAATAGGTTTGAAATATCAAATGGCCTGTACCAGTCGTGGCAAAGCTGATATACCTAACTCAATTCACCTAAACCAAAACAACTAAATGGCTAAACCTGATTTGACCAAGCCAGTCCATTTGCTACCCTAGTTCTGATATATTCACTCTACAGCCATCAAATTAGACAAACAAAATTGATAATGGAAAAAATTATAAAGAATTCACATCTGAAACATAATGCTAAAGTCAATTAAACCCAAAAAGTGTGATGCAAATCATACGGGCAAGTAGAATGGATCAGTTGAGCCACTCTTTCTCTCATCTCTGGACTACCAACAGTCGCGCCATTAGATCCAGAAATTAAAAGATAGTTAGAAAATTTGGTTGATTTGAGCTCTAAATCCTTGTAGATGGGCTGCATGTCTGGCAAACAAGATAGCACACCTTCCAATGAGCATTTAATGCGCAACAGGGACACTTTGAGATGATCTTCAGCTCCTGAAATTATAAATTAATGCATGAATATTATTAATAATTAGGGCTGTGCTAGTGGTTGAAAAAAGCAGTAGTACTAATACTCTCCCCGAAGAATATTTTCTTTTTGCAGCATTTTCTTTTGGGTTCATGCATAATTTTTTAACTGCATGTAAGTATAAGTACTTAAGAAAAGATAACACTCGAGAAATTTTGTCTCGATCCTGAACCTAAATTGGTAAAGGAACTTTTGTCTTGATGTTCCTGACAACTCTTGACAAGTCCATCTGAGGCCAATTGAATGTGCATCTCCAAGAGCTCATTTGCCAAAAAAGGACTCATCTTTGCTAGGAATGTGCCATTTGGGGATAAAGATAGGGTTTCATAATTATGTTCATCAATTTGATCAAATTTTGCCGTTGACCATGGATCGAGCATAGATGCACCCTATCTCACAAGGAATTGACCTAAAACACAGAAAGCAAATAATATGTCAAGTATAGAGTGTATATAAGATATTTCATGATATGTAAAGTTTAATGAAGGTTCAAGAAAATTAAGAAAAAATATTTATACTTGTACTGGTCAATTGGATAATAAAAAAGCAAGCTGCGAAGAAGTGAGCGGAGTAGGTAACCACCGTACTCATTGACCTGTTAAAAAAAAAAAGTGAAGCTGATTAAATTTTGAACTGATTCACAAAAGAGAATAAGAGGAATATGAGAACAAACAGAAACCTTCCATGAAGGTGTCTCAAATGCCAATGAAATAGCCTCTTTGAGCTCGTTCTTGTATTGAACTAAAACTGGGCCAGCATGGGAAATGGTGCTGGCTAGAATATTTAGATGAAAACTGTCACCATTTCCAAAGCCTGAGAAATTTTATCCTGCAGAACAAATTATTGGGTTTCTCAAAAGAATCAACTTAGGTCCCATGGAGGTAATGAGGCTTGGGCTAATAGGTTTATCAACAAAAGTTACTTATTCCAGTCAAATACTTTTGGATCACCAAATGACTAAACTACAACTTACTTCTTTGGTACCAAGCTAGGTTATTGTTTCCATATAGGTAGGATAATGGCTGGTCTGAGACGGATAATGTTAGATTCTTTTCACCTAAATCAAATGTTAAGCAATACTTAGACAAAAGAAAGAGGATAGCAGGGATCCATCCTAACATATCCTAGATAGTTTTGGAATTGTCACCTTTCTATCGTACCAGAACTCAAAAGACAATAAAAGAATTACATATTTATTATCTTGGGAAGCAGCTCCACCAAGAGTACACTCTTGTCACTGACCAATGCTTGGTGGCATTTATATGAGAAAACATACCTTGGAGCTTTCCCCCAGAGATCTAGAAGGCATTTGCTTCAACGAAGATATCGTAGTTATCAGAATTTTACTAAGAAGATGGCACCCAGCCAATTCTGGCTTAGCTTTAACACATGCACAGCAGAGTAGACCAATCTCGACCATTACCCCAGGAAGAAATATTCAATTACAAATTGTGAGATACTCTCCATAGCCTGAATAAAGAAGAAAACAGAACAAAATTTTAGTTTAAAAGAACTTCGACTATAGTACCAGCCTATTCATGTTGGTAGTTACCTATACATCATGTACAGGTTTGATAGTATTTCCCTGTACGAGAAATAAGCACAACAGAGAAAATACAGCAGAAATAGGAAATGATATTGAAGAACACCAATGCTATTCAATATTCATGGTTGGTACAGTGGTCATACCAAGTATAAACCAACAAAATCCTTAGTTGAAATATTTTAGTGTGTTAAATTAATTATAACCTGCTTGAACAATGGATGAGATAGTCTGCTGAGAAGGATTTGAAGCATGAGGTAATAGCAGGAAGTTTCTTGACAGATGAAAGTTGGTTTCGCAGTTGGTACCCTCAGACCATCATGGCTGCCACAATGGTATGGATCAGAAGAAATGCTGATTAAATATACAAATTCCAACTAGGTAGATGTCTTCAGAATGCATACATAAAAGAGGAAAGCTAGTTGCCTTTGAGGAAGTCAAGTAAGAAGATCAATCAAATTTTAATACTATCAAAATTTAAACACTTACACAATGTTGTCTGAGTCCAAATTGCGCAAAAGACAAAACAAGCGACAGAGAAATTCATCTAACCACTCTGATAGACAGAAAATCTTGTTTAGCATAATCTCATTCTCCATTAAGCCAGCAGTAGGTATCTGAACGGAAAGAAAATAAAAGAAAAAGAAAGATAGAAAAAGTAGGTGGCAGTGAATACACAATATTTTTAGCTGAAGTGAGCAAATTTTGTAATTGATAAGCTCAGAACTCACGTTAGAGAATACAGAGCAAATCAGCTCCATTGCACAACAAGTTTTAGGTGGATCATTAGCATCCAATGCGACCAAAGCAACAGATAGAAACTTTTTCACAAGGTTATTGAATTCCTTCAAATCAGTGGAGTTAGCTGGAGAAGAGTAAAGAAGGAAAGCACGGCCTGCAGCTGACACTGAAGAGAGAGCAATGTTCAATTGGTGTATTGCTGTTGTCTGTTCATGAAAAAAAGATACATGAATGAAAAAGACGTTCACAACCAGTCAAGAGCAGTAATGACAATCGTTTTTTTATCAACTTCTTCTGTGAAAATGGAGTATAATACATTGGTACACTGAATTGTTTCTTTGGGTAGGCCACAATTAAGTGGGGGACAGAGACACTTACAGTCTCAAGAGCTAGGTGAAATCTAGAAGAAATGAAAGGAAGAATCAAGGAAGGCTCCACATAAGACAGAATTGAAACTGCTTCAGTAACTGTGTCAGTGAGGTCTTCATTCTTGCTATATTGGCCCTTCTCCATCAATCTAAGCACTGTCTTCACAAAACTCTCTCTCTCTGGCTTCCCCAAGTGAATATCTTCTTTTCCTTTGTTAGTGTCACTGCATTCCAATAGGACAAATTAAGGCATTCTGACTAGTACATTACCAACTGGTACATAGTACTATGTTAGAGAGTGAAGGTGTATACCTTATTTCACACGAAAGGCGCTTTTTGAAGGAATCAACGAGATACCACAAAAATAATCCAATGAGCCAGTCCAGTGACCTTCATTGGATGGATGAAAGTACCTAATGAAAATGATAAGACTTCTTGAAGGTTACTATGTAACATGTATACTCCATGAGCTACGTAAAAGTACATGCGGGACAAATAGGACATACTGCTGTAGTTTCTCTACCAACATCTGGAAATATTTTTGTGCTGAGCTGCTGGGCTTAAGGAGATAAACCTGAAACTTGTAAGACAATTAGTTGAGAACTGAAGCACAATTTTTGCAACTTAAACAGTATCATGCTAGTTCCAGTATCTGTACTCTAATGATTTCCAGTTGATCAAGTTGGTGCAATGTTCATAACAGCTAGAACGTGAAACATACCAGTGATATTTATGATAAGTTTATTATGTAAATCCTTTTGGTATAGTTTGTATTAGTTACAGGCTTTTGTCTAAGAGGCATTGAGGCATTAGTGCAGTGCTAAAAAAAGTTTTGGAACATTTCTAATACGAAAACCAAATAGAGGCATTCCTCTTTTCAAAAGTACCTGTACAGGACATCCTGTGATGTTTACCTAGCAAAGCATGCCAAATAGAAATTAAATATAGTGCTCACGATGACTTTGCTATAGATTTAGTAGGGGTGCCTCCATAGCAACAAAACAGAGCTCTAAGACTGTGAGGTCTTGAAAGAAGGAATTGCTCAGATTTTAGCCTATATGAAGGAGAGACCTACAAAAGAGAATTATGTTGGTTCTTGGATCTCCCTTAAATTATAATTTTATTTCTCATCTGATGTTTACATCTTTCCTTTCAATTATTAGATTATAATTAGGTCTTTTCTTACTTTTTCTGAAATGATTTTTATGACATAGCCAAACAAATATTATATTATAATTGAAGTTTCTCACCTCAAACATATTCAAATAATGAGTAAAAAGTCTTTGATGGAAAGCTTCCCAATTGATAGAGGTACAATGTTTCATACATCTGGCAAAGATAGAAACCCACTGATCATTCCAGAACTGACAATTCGGCACCGACTCCCAAATTTCAAGACACTTTTCTATCCATTCACTGGTAAAGTGGAGTAAAAAACATAGTAAGTGAGAGCTTGAGAGAAGGAATGTGTAATCCTCAGATAGATAACAATAAATAGATGAGGAATGTACCTGTTATAAAAACTTCGATTCTCTGAATTCATGCTGAGAAATAGGTTTAAAAATCCACACCCTTTGAAAGCAGAGTGACTCCATGGATTTATCAGAAATCCACTACAAGTTAAGAAACTTTATTTACAAGACTATATCGATTGTAATTTTTATGCAAGAGAAAAGTGTTTGCTGAGAGGTCCTATGTATTTCTGGATTTTAGCTCTACTGAACTGGTTTTGCTGGAACCATACCAGTTTCATAATAGCAGATGTCTAATTGCAAAATTGTTAGTTGTCTTTTTCATATGCTTTCTTGTGGTTTGGTTACATAGTGTTACTTATTCTACTCCAATAGTTTAGCATTACATTACCAAAACAATACAAGAAATTTGCACAATCATTACAAGTCAAATAAAACATCGATAAACTGATTGGAAGCTACCTGAATTCTGACCAAATTTCATAAGAAGAACCAGCAGGGAAGAACCTCCGGCAATTCTGAATAAGATTTCTGACTGATCTCAGATGATTACTTTTCAGTCGCCATCCTTCTGGCCCTGTATTTCTGATCATATATGAAAATTATAAAAAAAGTGATTATTTTTTAACCCAACAATTAAATATTCTCTAATTAAACTATCTGTGTAGAATTTGAAACTGAGTTGATTTATTTATACTATTTAACATATATTTTTTTATATGACTTCCAATGTTTTACTTGTGACTTCACTATTTCTAAGAGCAATTTACTGCAATCACAACAACAGCAATATATTAAAGCATGCAATTTTAGAAGAAATCAACCTCTTAAAGTGCATACTCAATAAAATGTCATAGAAAGGCCTCCAACCAATAGTGAGCGAGAGCTTCTTTTGATGCTTCCGTAAAAGTCTGTTCAAAATATAAGCCCACCTGGCCTATATAATTAAGTCAGCATGCTGTTAATGGCATGTTGCAAAGAAATGCTGACAAAATAAAATCTCCGTCTAAATACTAAATGATTTAAATATATACTTGAGTATTCATGTCTTGTGAAGAACAGAAGAGCTCCAAACCAAATTCTATAAGCTCCTTCACATCATCCTGACATATGCTGCTTTTTGCTTCTATAAATCTACGCAAGATTATATCAATAAGAAAGTCGAAAAATACAAACATTAATAGGTTAAGATTCATTGACAATAAAAAAAATTACAAATTTTAACAACCAGCATAAACAAATTCACAAGTATGAAGTCTAAAGTATCTAAAATTTTTGTATACGTTATATATTAATGCTTATGAAAAGTAATCACGCTCGGTGTACGTTTTAACATTCAAAATGCAAGGGGAAGGCTGCCTAGAAATTCCCTTCCCCAGACCCCACAACGTGTGGGAGCTTTCGGCACTGGGTACGCCCTTATTCAAAATTAACAATGATCGGTGTTAGTGACTTTTGAGGAAAGACCAAATAATACTAAGATGCATATCTTAGCCCAAGGACATTTGACAAATAAGCAGTCCACAAGTCCAAAATGATATGGGTTAAAAATTCAGAAAATCCTGACAGTAAAGATTAAACTAAACTAAAGTCAAATTGAAATTGTGTTACTTGGATCGTGATACCATTGCCCTTAAACACATTACGTTTCTAACATTCGAGATTCATGAAATTGCCACCAAAACAATCCGATATTGTAGTTTCTTAGGACACGAATCCTCACACAGTCTCTCACACAGCTAAAAGGTTGCGAAATGGAAAGCATGCCTACATAAGAGGAGAGAAGTGAGTATCCCATGAGGTACCTGACCGTGTAGAATACTACACAGCTGGGTCAAAATTAATTCAGTGACCATTTGGAATATAGTGATCCGCTTTGAGATTCATATCAGATTAAAACAGACGACTCAGATCTCACTCTACAGGGTCAGGTATTGCAGAGTGCGCAAAGCCCAAGCGCGTCTTCATTGTTTTTCAGTTTAATTAGAAATGAGATTTTCAGTTTAGTTTTCAAGTATACAATATTACAAATGGAGACTTTAAACAAATATATTGAAATGAAAATTTTGACTTTTTAAAATCTAAGTTTCAACGCAAATGTGCGAACTTATTTTCTACTTAACAATTTTTTGGCATAAAATAAGAACCGTTCACTGTAATTATTATAATAGTTTGTTCTTTCAAGAAATCTGGATTATTTCTCAAGAGTTGGGATGATAGGCGTAACAGAGCAGCCAAATCCGAATTGAATGAGCACGTAACCAGAGTATAATTGCATCAATTTAAATTAGATTAATGTCGCCAAACCTTTGAATCATTCATATAAAATTATTCGGGGCACAATATACTATCAGTCCGGACAGAGTAAATAGAAGCAACCCAAGAGAGAGAGAAAGAGAGAGCAGAGTGTTCTCCTAGTTTTTTTAGTTTTTCAAAGAGAGAGAGAATCAACTTGACAGCCGCTGCGAAGATTTCAAAGAGAGAGAGAGAGAGAGAGAGAGCAGACTAGGAGAACTAATCTCGATTCTCTCTACAACGCCTTTGGGTAAAATTCGAGGGATTTCGAAGCGTCAGTATGCTCCAGACAATTTACAAAAAAAAAAAAAATGAAATACCACCGTTCCACGGGTAGAACAGAGAAAAATGAATCGAGCATTTCCATAAACACCTTCAAATATGGAAACCGCATAATATATCAATTTAAAAAATAACCGGATGGAAGTTGCTATATATAATAACAAATTTTTAAAATGCTATAAAGGAGCATGTTTGGTTATTTGATAATTTTGCACAAATATCATAAAGTAAACAGAATAAACACTGATACCAAACCTATTAGAGGACTTAATATTCCAACCTTTCTAAAATCTATCTAACGGAGCTGCATACAAAAACCACAAATCACCGACCAAAAAAAAACAATTGAAAGCATGTTTCAACAACTCAGGAGAATCTAGACACACAAATAAGACAAACAGTAAGAGAAATAAAAAAGAGTAGATGAAGTAGGTGCTCACAGATCAATGACCGAGATCCATTTGAGGGTATCGTGGATTGAATCAGGATCGTCCGCTCGCCAAGAGCCCTTCACCGACCACACCACAGATTTGAACGCCGCCGCCTCTTTCTTTGCCTCCTCCGCCACAGGCGGTGGCAAGCACAAATTGTACAGATGCATAGCTTGCTCCTATCTCCTTCTCTCTTTTCTCTCTTCACTGAGAGGCCTCCGAAACTGGCTGGAGCAATAGCTCTCGCTTTCTGTTTCTCTGGTTGGTTTCGTCCTCACCTGTGACAGTAGTTTATTTATAGCCACATTTTTTTTATTTACCTACTCCAAATATTTTACAAGTACCTGTACTGCTGTACCGAAAGTTGCTTGCTTGCTTAGTCAAAAGGAAAGTTGAGACTCATATCCTCTTTTGTAGAAGTGCGTAGATATTTTGAAGTCAAAAGGAAAGTTGAGACTCATATCCTCTTTTGTAGAAGTGCGTAGATATTTTGCAGCTTTGGTCCGATGCCCATCGGACCAAAAAAGTGGGTTCGATGGGCTCTAGGACCGTCCGATCTACTTTAAGATTCACTCCAGAACTTTCGCGGCTTCTTTAAATTACGTGCGCACGGATCATAAAGCAGATCGGACGGTCCTAGAGCCCATCGAACCCACTTTGGGTCCGATGGGCATCGGACCCAAGCTGTTGGGAAGGAACCTGCTGCTGTAGTCAGAAATTCAGCTTCCTCACACTCCCCCAAGACTCGAGTCAAAATTGCCCCCAACCAATTCTGTGAAAAATATAGGAATAACAATAAGGAGAAAATATATATATATAAAAAAGACCGGAGTCAAACTAAACACTTTTAAATTAATTACGTATTCTCTCTCTTTAAAAATTCATAATATTATATTTACTCTTCTAAATTTCACAAATCCACAAATTTATCTAATTTATTGACTTTTATATTAAAACTCATTTTATATTTATAAAATATTTATTTTAACCTTTATTTAAAAATAAAAATATGAAGTTTGTATATGAAAAATATTTCGTCAGATTAGTTTTCAAGAATAAGTGATTTGTTTCTCTAACTGTGAGACTGTGATACATACACAGTAACATTTAGATATATGTTCATAAGTGTGTTACTTGTAAGAAATGAATTATTTCTCTCAAAACTGACCAATAAAAAACTAATATTTTTGTTAAACACGCTACATATTTTTTTTGAATATAGGTAAAATAAGTACTTTATAAATTTAATATGATTTTGAATAAAATAGTCAGTAAATTGAGTAAATATGTGAGTTTTTAAAATTTAAAAGAGTCAATATAATATTATGAAGTTCAAAGGAAAAGTACGCAATTTTAAATTTTTTGAGGAATATACATGAAATTGCCCCCTTTTAAAGAACTGTAGTGGTCTGATGTAGTCATAAGATGTTCCACGAGGCAATGTGACCACTGAGGCACTGACCAGTAAAAACTATAATTTAAACAAAAGAACTAGAAAACAATTTATATGCCTACGGAGTCTCGCATTAAAAAGAATAAACAATTAAATAATCTGATTGAGTTTTCTTGTTATCACTCAAGTGTAGGTACCCGTGAGACTATTAGTAAATGATCTATTGCGGTCGTAGTCACAGTAACAATATACGTGATTAATTTGTGAATAATTTTATTTTATTCGTTCTTTTTAAGTTTCTGAACCGACTCCGAATAAAAAACAAAAAAAACGTATAATACCATTCGCAAAAAAAACGCAAATCACAAATTATTCGCGAGAAAAAGGCGGAATTTTATTTTTTCTTTTTTAAATTTGTTTTTTGTGGGGGGGGGGGGGGGGGGGTGTTATGGTTTTTTTTTTTTTTGCTTCCTTGTTGTACCAAATCATTCCCGAATTATATCTGAATTATACCTGAATTACGAATTTTTAACTCCGCTGAACCGAACTCGAACTATTCATTTATTACTATGCTCGTGGTACGGACAATTGACAAACACTTGCAAAATAGACAATATACTGGTTTGATTTAGATTTAAATCAAACATATCTTTTACACAACATAAGTTATTTATCTTGCTATCTGTACTGTACATCCATTAAAAAGGGAGGATGCAAAAGAAACTCATGTTATTATTTCCTTCTTTCATATGATTATTAATATGAAATGGAAAACAACATATATTTTAACTCCGTTTTAACGCAGTTATAGGAAAGTGTGTTGTTAAATAATCGATTACTTCATTTTGTAGCTGACTTCGTTTTGTTTTATGTTTTTATTAACAACGTAATTTAGCGGGTGTCAGACAAATGTTAGAGTCTCATTTGTCATTACGCATCCAATCAAGAGCCGGAGTGTGACAGAAACGATCTTAAAATGCAGTAATATCATATTCAATTTGCTCATAGTAACAAAACGAGTTTCATAGAAGAACAAAAACTAACTCGATCCTGAATTCCCAACACAAGATACATCACTTAAAAAAATAGAGTCCATAAAATTAAATGTATTGAAGTTACATAATTTATACGTCCTTATATGCGAAGTGTAGAGAATAGGGGTGTAAACGGAACGGATTCGGAGTGGATAATGCTGATATATTCGTATTCGTCTTTTATTGAGCAGATACAAATATGGATACGGATAGTAAACATATATTCAAAATTGAAAACCAAATTCATCTTAAATGGATATAGATACAAAGGGATAATCCTTGAATACAGATTCAAATACAGATACGAAACAAATAATTGAGTCATGAACTTTTGGAAAATTTCATCTGGCATAGCGTATAAAGTTGAAATTGAGAAGCAGTCCAGTCCATGCGCTTAGCGCTCAATCTCTTTGTCCCACAATTATGATTTAACTAAGTTAGAGGCGCTATAGGAGTCAGTCTATAATTTTAAAGTTTGCGCTAAGAGCGGAGGAAGGTGAGAGGTGCTTGCAAAATACGGGTCCAGGTAGCATCCGAATATTTGATCCGCTTAACTAGCGTTGTTTACACCTTTACACCTTAGAAAACGGGTTCATGCAATAGTACCGGATATCCACTCCGTGTAGACAACCCCGACCGAATCCGTTTCCAAATCTAGATACTATTCTGATTACTCCAAAATTATCCAGATCCAGAAATTATCAGCTCAATTAAATCTGAATTCATATTATAATCGGATTCAGAGCAGATAATCTGGATCAATTTTCACCTCTGGTAGAGAACCAAGAAAACACGGGCGCTCTTACATATTTTTTCCCATAATTTTTCTCTAGCAGAATCTGTGTGGAGATTCGCGGTGCGGATGTAACACTATCTTCTTTCGGCCTTCAACAATTCTACCTTAAATAAATAAAATTATAGAGAATACGTATGAGAAAATGTGCATATGTCGCTTTGCGTGTGTGAGCAGTAGTGAAGAAAAAAAGAACGTGATATGACTACGTGACAAAAATATTTTTTATTTCATGTAACGTTAAATGATCAAAATAATAAATGGCAGTTATGTTACGTGTGGCCACGCTATCTTTTCTATCATTTTGTTTGATTTTTTTTTTTATATACATACATAACATGTGCATCTATACGTGATCATGTGACATTATATATTATGATTAGTTTGCGTGACATGTTATATCATTTTCGATCAAGAAAAAGCATGTTACATAACACTCAAATCATGTTGCGTGATCGTTATGTGCAATGTAACGCGGTGTGTTATGTTTGTAATATAAAAATATTGATCACAACGTACTTATTTTTTTGACACAAGTGAGTAGGCAATACTGCTATCGCAGATGACATGGACCCAACTTTTTTTACTGATCTTATGTGATTATCATACGACATATTGTTTTCCGTAGTTTTTGTCACATAAAATCGGAAACCAACAAAAACCCCGCGCTAATAACCATAGTGACAACTTAGTGATTCGGAAAAAGTTCGGTGAGATTAAAAATTCGTGATTCGTATATAATTCGGATATAATTCAAAATTACAAATTGACAGCAAAAAAAAAATCTCACAAAAGAGAAAAAAAAATCACGAAAACACGATAATTCGCGAAAAGTTTGAGAAACCGAATAATACGCAGATTGATTCGCCAACAGCTTAAATCTGAATTATTCACGAATAATTCGTGAATCTTGTTACTATTAACTTGTTAAAAATAACAGTACAAAATCGGAGGAAAAGAAAAAGAAAATGGCACGAAAGCGGGTCCAGACATATAGACACTCTTAGAGCTAGATTGTTTAAATATTAACTTGTCAAAAAATATTACCTAATCAACATAGTTATTAGTAACAAATTAACAATGATAATATTAATATAGAGGGAGACTCACTGGATAATTCTTTACTCTGACAATCTTAACAATTTTTAAAGATATAGTTTAAATTCGAAATGCAACAATATAGACATTATCTATATTATTTACATTTTTGTTTATGAAATATGATGAGATGTAATGATATATATCAAGTGAATTAAAATTTAAACGATACGAAAACGAAATTTAATGATTCTTGATACATCATAAAAAATTTTAAATTTCATCAAATTTAATTATTAGGCTGTCTAATAGCTTCAACTATTTTTTTCAAATTTTATATTATTGTTTTAATTTATGGTCAAATTTGTGAAAATAATGGATCGACTAGTATATCAGTACGGGTTCATGCTCGAAATTTACTTGGTTTTGATCGGTCATTCTTGTCTTTTTCTCGTGAATTTCACAAATGAAAGTGAGTATTATTTTCTACCAAATTAATTTTCGAGCCATATACAATTATCTTTTGACTTTATCTTAATTCTTACAAAATCTTTTTTTTAAAAAGACTCGCGAAACTGCAAAGTTGTGAGAGAACTTCGAATTCTAAGTCTTTAAGTAACCACAATTTTATGACTTTTTCTTCTAGTTAATTATGCTACCACCTCATCTCTACCTTAATCAAATCTTATCAAATTTACCTGGCTTTGACTCTTTAAATTGTTGTCGTTTCATTTAATCAAGTCCACATGTGAAAAAAGATTGTTCTTTCGAGTATGACTTGGCGTAAATTAATGAATGGCCGGATAATTTCTTATGATATTTCTTTTGAGTTTAACATTGACTCCTAGTCTCTGTACATATTTTTTTATCTCAATATATTTTGGTGTAATTTCCACTAACTCTAAAAAAAAAAACATTGACTCCTAGTCTCACTGCATCTCAGCAATGACTTCAGCCACTTGACTTTAACATTTCCAATCAATTGTAAGCACATGACTTGATGAGTCCTAATAGGGATGAAAACGGAGCGAATACGGAGCGAGCGGATAGTGATAAATTATATTCATATGTTTTTTTAGTTTTCTGATTATGGATATTAGCCGGATACAGATTAAATCGGATATTTATTAACATTAAAAAAATATCAAAGTTCATAATATTATCTAATTTTAATAGTGAATAACAATATTTTTTCATAATATATATTAAAATATATGATATATATCTACTATTCGAATACGAATAATTGAAACATAAAACCATATCAGTATTCATATCCACATGGATATTCAGATATCAAATATCTATATTTAAAATTTTCAAATATGGATCGGATACGGATTATTCATACCGTTTTCACCTCTAATCCCTAGAGTCCGAAGTTATCAAATGCTTCATTTTTAAAAAAAGAACCAAGGAAAGCAATTATATCCGATCTAAAGAGTAATTAAATGGACGTATTCTTTTCTTATAGAATAATTATTTTGGTACCCGCAGTTGATTCCTTTCCCAATTAACTTCCATAACGGTATAACTAACTTTGTCAATCATTAAACCACCTTGAAAAACGTGTAAAAGATGAGTCCAGTTTTTTTCTTTAAATACTTGATGAATTATATATGAATATTTGATATCTTAGGTATGAATACTTTCTATTTTGTATGAATACTTTTCATATTTGAATATTTGATACTTTGAAAAACGTGTAAAAGTATGTCATCATGGATCTCATTTGAAAGAGAAAATTGTGTAGAACACGTTCGTGATTTTAAATTTGTAAAATTTCTTATAGATCATCCCAAAAATTAGTTAGATTGAACAGAGAAAAAAAAAACCACCTTGAAAAATGTGTAAAAGATGAGTAGGTATTGTGTCCAGTTTTTTTTTAAATACTTGATATCTTAGGTATGAATACTTGATGAATTATATATGAATACTTGATAATTTAGGTATAAATACTTTCCATTTTGTATGTGAATTAATTTAATCAATGAATGTAGCACTGGTGGTGTGATCCACTTGACTTTTTGGTTGTGGTCCCCAATGCAGTCTGACAGTTACTGCCCCCGAAAAGTAATGGTCTCCAGTTTTGGAAAAGTAATGGTCCCCAATGAAGCCTGACAAGTGACTTTTGGTTGTGGATTTTTCATATATGTAGTTCATTGTATAGATATAAATACTTGTCTTGTATAGATATAAATACTTCACAATGTTACTATTAATACTTGTAAAACAAAATTACAGTTTTGGAACGGTTGTGTGGTCCCTTAATGCGGGTACGACGCGAGAATTTTTCAAAAAAGGTGCGGGTACGGTTATTTAAAAAAATTCATATATCATATATGTAGTTCATTGTATAGATATAAATACTTGTCTTGTATAGGTATAAATACTTCACATTGTTACTATTAATACTTATAAAATAAAATTACAGTTTTGACAGTTTAGGTCCCCAAAAACAGTTATGACAGTTTAGGTGCGGTCCCCAAAAACAGTTATGACAGTTTAGGTGCGGGTACAATGCGGGTACTCAACTGCGGGTACTCATATCAGCTTCCTTTCTTATAAGCGGAACTAAGTGTAAGTCTATATTTTATAAAAATGGATAGGGATTAAAATCTTGTTTGATTGTGGAGTAAAGTTACTCTGAATTAAATTGTTTCCCTCGAGCAGAGTAATACAAAGATACAATGTTGGATGAGCATGAAGAGATTGATGGAATATTTTCACTGTGCGGCTCATATTTTGTTCCCTCATTATTTTTGAATATATATTTTCGATGTCGCAGTCTATGCAGAACACGTAGTTGTGAGTCATTTTACCAACTACATGGATAAAAATAGAAAAAAAATACATCACATGCTTCATTAACGGGGCCCACAGAAACAAAAAAAAATTCCTGAATGCTTCTTTTAATCTTTTGTCATTAAATTGAATTGCTTTTACTATATATACATTGAATAACACATTACTGCCTTCGTTATCACATGCTGCTCATGAATAATTTAGAGGTGCTACTTTTATCCGATTACCCGGATCCGATCCAGAACCGACCCGGATCCGATTAATTTGGGTAGGGTATGGTTTAAAAAATATAACCGGTTAAATTATGGGTACGGTTACAAAATTAATAATTTAATATCTGATCCGGATCCGAACCGGAACCGATATTGTAATGGATAGGATATGGGTTTGAATTAGTTATCCGACCCATAACCGAATCCGACCCGATACCCATATAAATACCCGATAAAACATATATTAATAACTATGAAAATACAATTTTACATATAATCAAATTAACAAATGTCATGCCAGTAACCACATTTTGCATATTAATTTTTTAATAAAATTTATTGCTCTGAATATATCTTTCAATATCTGTCTTATATATCCTCTGCATAATCATGAAAATTTATTGCTCTTAATATATCTTTCAATATCTACCTTATATATCCTCTGTATAATCATGAAAATTTATTGCTCTGAATATATCTTTCAATATTTGCCTTATATATCCTCTGCATAATCATGAAAATTTATTGCTCTCATTGATATGTCTTTGCAATAAATCTCATTGAAATCAATTATCTGCCATAAATTTAATTCTCTATTAAAAAATTAGTATTAATATTCCATTCATGGATTTTTTGAATCATAGAAAAGGAAATCACCATCTCCAATATTTTACTTTCTCAAATTCTTGAGAATTGTGACATATACCCGCTTCGGATCCGGAACCGCCCATATCCGGACCGGACCCGATAATCCACAAACAAGTTATGGGTATCTATCTATCCGGAACCGAAAGACTGGACCCGAAATATCTACGAGTAGATAGGTATCCGGATCCGAACCCGACCCGATTTAAAACAAATAAGTATATGGATCGAAATTTGGACCCAAACACTTTTAGGATACGGATCCAAATATAATAGTATCCGGACCCGACCCGACCCGATAGCACCTCTAGAATAATTTTTTAAGACAATCATTCATTTTAATGACAAACATTCATTTTACTATATATACATTGAATAATACTTTATTTGAGATCTTGAAAGCAATTAGAACTCCAATAGGTTTGTATTAATGAGACCAAATAAATATTCAACAATATTTTTAATGAACTATCTTTATGTGTTGAATAATAACATTTGAAAGGGTCAATGTAGTCGATTTTTAAGTCATATATTTGTTAAATTTTTCAATCTTTAATTCACATATAATGTATCATAATGTACCATAATGTCTACACATATTTGCTATAACAAAACCATGTAAAATTGACAAGTACTGAGTATCCAGATAAATATACCAGTGAGGCTATGGTACTATACATAGTACGGGTTAGTACGTATTATAGATTAATATCTTCTTTTTCAAAGTCTAAATAGTTAATCTGAACTGTTCAACATGATTTCAAAATAAAAATATACTTATGGATCAAATTTTTATTTATTATATATTTTTTAGATATACTAGAAAATCACTTGATCTAAAAATTTTAACCATTCAAAAGTAGTATTTTTCTGCTTATCTAAACAAAAAAATTAGTCTGCAAATATATTTTTATATAGAGATTGTATTAAATAGTTCATATCAATTATTTAAATCTGCATATTTGCAATAATAAATCGGTAAGCATGGTTATGATTCGTTTGCGTGGTTATGATTTTCATAAATGATCCATTGGAAGAAACAAACCCGCTGTGAAGCACGAGGCATGGTCCCAGTATAATGAATATTATTGTGAAATTTTCATCGTTTTTTATAATTATTTATTAAATAAATTATTCAGTAAATGACGTGTATTTGGATACGGACACTTTTAAAAATTAAGGATATTAAATTGTCCATTGTTTCTCTCTATACCTAAATTAAGAGCCAGCTTCAGAAGAGAGTACGGAGAGAAGGAAAGAAGAAAACACTTTGTGAAGGTTACGACGTCGTCAGATCTCATCTTACTGAGCGTATGTACCTACTTTAGAAGGGAAGAATCGAAAGAGCAGAGGGTACGCGCTACTGTGCAGAGGATAAGAGAGGGGAGCGCTACGCTTTGTTTTGACGAAATCTGTATCCTCTAATTTGAGATGTAAATTTACTGTGCGGAGGATTTACCTCCCCCATGACCGTCCCCTTCCTTCCTTCAAATGAGGAGTTTCCCACTCCATTCTGAAACACACTTTTAAGCGCCTTACAAACTAAGTTATCTAAGCTGATATTCACTCGGACCAAAATAACATCTCTCTCTATATCTCAAAATCTAATTTTTCTTCTTCTTTATTAAAAATCTCATGTTTTGTATATTTATTATTTTTTTAATATGAGATTGTATGTAAAAGTTTTCTATACTTATCAATTTTCACAAATTATTTCAATTCGTTTTAATTAATTATCCATATCCTTATTTGATGCAGATACAATCTGAAATGTGATATCTATTAAATATTTATATCCATATTCACTTTATAAAATGTGAATACGAATACAACAACCTCCGACATTTTTATTAATATCCAAAGTTTAATACAAATTATTATTTATGCTCACAACCTCAGCTAATTTCGAAAAATGCTCAAGCCAGCCAGAAAATGGCCGGCTTAGGGGGTAGGAGTAAGCCGGCCATTTTCTGGCCGGCTTACTCGTTTTTTTTTTTTTTTTTTAGAGACTGAGCAAACTAATGAAATCTAATACTGAAAATTTGAATTTTTTATTTAAATTATTTGATAGATTACTTCTTTTGATATATAATTAGCATATTTATACTAAAATACACTAGATTATTGAAAATTATGTTGAATTACACTATATTAAGTTAAATTACACTAAATTACATTACGCTAAAATACGATAAATTACGCTATATTACATATGAATAGAGACGATATCTTCACTAAAAAGGCGAAAACGACGGCGAAACTTCAAACGGTCATAAAACGGCGCTCGAGTGTCCAATTTCAGCAAATGACCACTTTTCAGAAAGCTTGCGAAAATGCGCATGTGTCCGTGCCGGCTATGCTGGTATGCCGGATTTTGAAATTCAGAATTGCCAAAAAACTAAGGGAAGAGCCTTAAAACTTGAGTTAAAGTTTTCGATTAAGATTTTCATTTATATTATTCAATCTAAGTAGCTCAGTAAATTAGTTACATAATGAACTTGTAGAATACCAATTTTTACTATTTTTTATGATTCATGAAAGATGACACAGAATCGGTCTACTTTAGTGTAATTTTGCGTAGTTTAGCGTAATTAGCGAAGTTATTGTAATTTAGTGTAATTCAACATAATTTATTGTAATATAGTATAATTCAACATAATTTTCAGTAATATAGTGTATTTTAGTATAAATATGCTAATTATAAATCAAAAGAAGTAATCTAACAAAAAATTTAAACAAAAAATTTAAATTTTCAGTATTAGATTTTATTATTTGCTATTCATAGTGTCTCTAAAAAAAGAAAAAAAGAAAAACAAGTAAGCCGGCCACAAAATGGCCGGCTTACTCCTACCCCCTAAGTCGGCCATTTTCTGGCCGGTTTGGGCATTTTTCGAAATTGGATGAGATTCTGGACATAAATAATAATTTGTATTAAACTTTGGATATTAATAAAAATGTCGCAACAACCTCACTAAAATGGGCCTGTGAATCAGCCCACAAACGCACGCTCGAAGGAACAACGTTGATATCTCGGCCCATTCTTTTTATATCAACAGGCAGCATCACTCGTGGGCCCATAAGAGCGATACAATTATTATACATTCGACCGTTCTTTTTCTCCGTTACATCACATGCATTATTAACCTTTTCTTATCTTTTATGACTAGACGACCGTTAGTGCGTCGCAGCGCCTCCATCATGAAATTCGAACGTTGGAGCTCTTTACATCACTGGCACGCGCCTCCAGTCAAAGACTTCTCCCATCCATTTTCTTTCCCAAAATATAAACTCCCACAAAGACCTCTCTCATCTCTCTCTTTCCCTTTTTCTCTCCCCTGTTTCATTCCCTTCCAATTTAACCTATTTAACCGATTTATTGATCTACTCCATCCGTAAAACAAAGTCCTTATGGAATCCGATCAAGGAAACCACGTGGTGGTAATTCCTTCCCCGAACAAATCCCTGTCGTCGGTAGATCACCACCCTTTAGCGGAGATCTCCTCCAGTCCTGGACACCTGTTGTTACTCAAATTGCTTCATCGGGAGGAGGAGGGCCATGGGCGTCAGACTGCCAAACTGGAAAACCATGGCACCTCTTTGCGGCGAGATGCCTTCTCCCTTTCTTGCCTCTTTCTTGCGTTTCACTTCCTCTCTGTAATATTGCTTTTCTCTTCTTCGGTTGATCCTTTACATGGGAAGCACAAGTGTCAGATGTGGTGGGTCCCATCGTCAGTGTCAGTTGTGACTTCTCTGGTCTTGGTATTGTGTGTACAAATGCGAGTAATTGGTTATTGGAGGGTGGAGAGGGCACTGGGGAAGGAGAGAACTGATGGGAGAGCGCTTGTAAGGCGGATCCTGGTAAGTGGTAACTTCTAATGTCTAAAGATCATTTCTTGTCTATTTTTTGGTCAATTTAGATCAAATTTTACAATGTGTTGTAAGTTGAGCACTCGGATTCAATTTAATCAAGAAAACACTGGGGTGTTTTTTTCCTATATGATGAATTAAATCAATACCCCCATTAACTTCTCTCTCTCTCTTGATTTTTAATAATTACAGGAACTAAGGATGAAGGGTTCAAGCTATGACCTATGGAAGGATACAGCAGGGCCATCAACTGGATCGGCAATAGCTGGTACAGTGAAGAGGTTGAAGAGCTCTAGTGTGGAGGTTAAATGGATGGCTCCATTCAAGTGGTGCTCCAGAAATTTTGTTACCATTTGCCTCCTCTGCTTCTCTGGATTGATGTTTCCTGTTTGCAAGTTTATTGTCTGTTCTTGAGATAATCTTTTCGACGCCATTTGTTTAATTCTTCAGGTGACTTTGTGTTTTATATTTCCGTCACGTCAAACATTAGTTCAAGCATCAAAATTCTTTTACCATTTGCCCTCCTTTGAAAATTGCTCTTTTTATTTTACTTTCCAAAAAAAAAAGCATGGCATTTCTCACCCAAAAGAACTAATTAACATTTTAGTGGTTGATTTTAATTTTTCTACAAAAATATCAACAGGTAATTTTTGACAATTCTTCAGATAGTCCTCATTGTGCACTGAAATTTATTTGATTACCATCGTACTCACAAATTAATGAATTACTGATTCTCTTCTTGCTTTTCAGGATGCTAATTGATTTGGGAAGGGGATGGTTCTAAGAACACTACTTGTGCTTCAATTTGATTTGAAGTGGAGGCTCAGTTAGTTATTGTCCCATACTTAACAGGAAAAATGCTAAAATTTTGATGATTTTCTTGTGCTCCAGAGTTGCAGTTATTTCATATTAACTGTTTTTTTCCTTGTTTTCAATTCCTGTAATGAAGGCACCAGCCCTGTTTCACATTGTATTTTTTTTTTTTTAGGACTGGATTCGTTGTCATTTACTGTGTAATATTTTTCTTTTTTGGTAATTTCACATAGCGAGCATATGTTTATGTCTCATACCTTTTCCGGCTATTTTTTATCTCTGTTTTCAAAGTTCAAATAATCAAACCGAACCGCTTAACATGATCTTCATATCAAAATGTGTTTGAAGATCAAATTTTATATTTTTTGAAAAAAAATACTATTTTTTCTAGATAGATAGAAAATCACTATTTTTGGAGGATACAAAAATAATAGTTTTGTATCTATCTAAAATAATAGTAAAAATACTTCAAAAAATATTAAATTTGGGTTCAAAGTACATTTTAATATGCAAATTATGTTAAGCGGTTCCGGCCAATTATTTGAAACTTAAAAACAAAGATAAAGAACGTGCCTAAAAAAATAGTAAAGTTTTAATCTGAATCAAATACATAGAAAAAAAAACAGTATCATCATGCTTGAGCTATATGGCTAGAAATGTCCACGGTGAGCGTGTGTGTGCTTCCCTACATGAGCATGGCCTCCAACATGGACATGATGGGCATGGCCCCCGACATGACCATAGGCATGATGCCCATGATGATGTCCGTGGTGGCCTCCATCTCAGCCATGGTGTTGATTATGATGACCTCGGTCGTCACCACCACCACCATCATCACCTCCATCACCGCCATCACCATCATGTCGGTCCTTCCGTTTGGGCACTGTGTAACTCATGTGAGGTGACCACCCCTTGACATTTTGGTCACGGCACGGGACCCAATTCTTCCCTTGTTAGCTAGATATATAGAACGTGGAATCAGCACCGGCCCGATCAGCACCGGTAGGAAAACCGGTTTTGAATGTAAAAAAAGCCGGTGTTGATTTGAAATTATGTAGTAGTGATAGTTTGTCAACTCGTTGTGGCATCTACGCACATGAACACACATGTAATCCCTCGTTGTTTTTAAGATTTCCCAAACTTGAAAGACCTCCTTGTAGGCACGCCAGTCTGCTTCAGTTGGGGGCTGAATAGGTGAAACCAATGTTACCAGGCTTTCGCTGTTAGAGTGAAACAAGCATGCATTGTGTTATACCCGATTGTACCGTGCGTATACCGGATTGCCTCGCCTAGTGCCTTTGCCTCTTGTAATGGGCAACACACAGAGATGCTCTCAGATTTATTTTGACACATATTAAAAAGATTCGTACATTTCATCTCACCTTGTATGGGCTCCAAACTAATTATTAATGGGCCGAATTAGAACCAATTACCACGGATGGACTAAGTGCAATTATTTAGGAAAAAAAATGTAAATTTTTTCCACCAAGGCGTTATCAGTTAATTTACCACCTGATTGAGTTCTATATATAGTCTTGCGTTGCGTGTTCAGCCGATTTTTTATAAATAAAAAATCGAAATAAGGGTATATAGGATTTCGTAAAATTTCGAAATATAAGAAAACTATTATGGTTATGGTTTGTAATATCTAGTCAACGTTATTCATAATATCCAATTAATTTAAAATACCGAGGCCACTCTTGTAATGCTTAGTGGTTAGAAATGTAAGATCATGTTGTCATATCAAATTCTTGTATTGTTTGTACATGCTTTTAGGGAGATCTTGCTTCTGGTGCTGAAATTTTTATTTATAACATTTAAAAAAAAAACAAAATATTTATGTTTTTGGAGAATTCGATTTTTACTCAGGTCGCTCTGGTATTCTGCTGCCTCAAACACTGAGGTCCGCACAATGCCGATTCGGCCCCAGTCAGGAACCCGCACAATGCCCCTGCGGCTCCATATTTTTTGTTTTTGGGTTCTTTTGTAAGTGCACAAATTCCAAAGCTATTTGTCATAATGAATAGCGGCCTGAAAACATCCGCCTGATTAAAACCAAAGCACAAATTCCAAAGCTTTAAAACAAAGGTTTTAAAAAAAAATGAATAGGGCTGTAGGGGCATTGTGCGGCCTCCTGACTGGGCCGCATCGGCATTGTGCAGACCCCAGTGTTTGAGGCTGCAGATGTCAGAGAGGTCTGGGTAGAACTCGAATTCCCAAAATTGAAGTGTTTTAGTTTTTTTTTTATTTTTTATATTATGGTGGAAATACAAATTTCGGCTCCTGGTGGATTTAACTTTGATGCAAGGTTGTATGTTTTTATTCTTTCAACTAATTATAACCATATCTTACTGGTTTTTTTGTCTTTCTTTTAACGGAAGTGGTACACCATCAGTAATCGTTTTATTTCTTTTATGATTTCTTTTCTTAAATTATATCATTTTTGGATTGTACGAGGAGAGAGAGTACAGACGTAGAGGATCAATTTATTGCACATATTACCGGTATGGATACACTTACACGCGTTCTTAGAAATGTTACAGTACTGGACCGTTATAGATCATAACGTTCAGATCTTCTTCTTCTTAATTAGCTGAATGATTTCGGATTGCTGTTTGAATTAGCTAGATGTTATGAATTATAACGTTCATGACATTCGTTGAACGTTATAAATCATAATGATTTTCTCATATTCTGAGATTTTACGAAGTTCTATCTTTATTTTGATTTTTTATTATTTTATCCTATTAATAAAATAATTGGCGTGTTCAGTGTTATGTACCTATAGATAAGAGGAGTAGAACTAGAGTGTGTTGTGCTCATCAAAGAGTTTGGTGAGTATAACTCCTATATTTATTAAATTGACTTCAAACGAGACGAATCCAATCAATTGAAACCGATCCTACTTCACAAGTGATGCGTGTACATACAAAATTTTGAAATTTTGAAATTCATTTAGTCCAAAGTCAAGCGGTCAAATTGATGAAAAATGAAAGCATAAAAATAACTTCTAAAACTTCATTTTGGTGCATTTGTTTTTCATTAATTTTGACCGCTTGATTTTGGACTAAATAAATTTGAAATTTTAAAATTTTGCATGTACACGCATCGCTCGTAAAGAATATCAGTTTCAACAATTTAGATTTATCTTGTTTGAAATTAATCCAATAAATTTAGAAGTTATCCTTACTAAATATTTTGATGCACAACACACCATAGTTCTACTCAGAGATACCATCGGAAAAATGTTGTCGCATTATTAATTTATTGTAGTGGCCAGGGCCCAGGGCACAATTTCAATACATGAGAATATATAATGGCATGCGCACATTTTCTATCCTAAATTTTTATTAATATCTCAAAAAAAATTCCAATTCTACATTCTGTTTGACAAAATTTCGAAAATTGTTCAAACCGCAGTTTTAATTTATGATTTTAGACTCCAAATTTAATTTACGGTTTTAAGTTTAATTTAATTTTGCCCTCTCGTAAAACTGATTTTTTTTCATGAAATCATGAATTTAATTCACAGTTTTAGGTTTTTTTAATTATTTGTTTAATTAAATAGAAAATATTATAATTTATTTATTTGTATTAAAATATTAGAAATATTTTATATATTTCTTTGAAAATAGATGAAGTACTATATAATTTGATTTATTTGAAAGATTGCCACAAATAACCCTGATTAACATTTTTCAGGCCGGATTTTTTGCGGTTGTAAGAAATATTAAAATATTTCTTATGTGCTACTAGAAAAAATAAAAATATTTTGAATATGAGTTATTGATTCCGGTTCAAAAATCACTCTAGATAAATACATAAAATATTGTGGTCCTTTTATTTTTAAAAAATTAATAATTGATTTGACTAAAGCAGATGAATTGAATTCTTGTGGATTAAATTCACGGTTCCTTGGTAATTTTTTTAATGTCAAACCTAAAATCAAACCTAAAACCGTGAAATAAATTTATGGTTTTAGTCTAAAACCGCAAAAACAATTCCGGTTTTTTGAAATTGTGAATTTGTTTCTGCGGTTTTAGAGGGGCAAAAATTGTGGATTTAATTTACAGAATGTTAGTCCAAAATCGTGAAATAAAATTACGGTTTGAGCATTTCGAAATCTTGTCAAACAAGATGTAGAATTCAAATTTTTTTTTTTTGGATATTAATAAAAATTTCGGATTTTCTATGGTGGCCCAACAGACATTGAATTTAATCATTATTATAGTGCCTCCATTATATAATAAAGCTGAATTTGTTAATTCCATGACGAAAAATGTCAAAGTAAATAAAAACGGCTGATCCATATTCCATGGTAAACCTATGTGCTCTTTACTGTCAGTTTCACCTACTTATCTTCGCTATTTTTATTGTAATAATTTAAAATACTTTCTATTGCGAGGTCTCAGATAATTTCATTAACATTTGGTAAATATATATCTCAGCTCTATGTTTGAGATTGATTGTCGGATAAGATCAGATCAGGCCAAATTTTAGTGCCTTTTTCCTCTCTTCCTTTCTTTCTAATTTTCAGTATACTATTAACAAGTTCACTTTTCAAGCACTGCACAAAATTAAATATACAAATAAAAATTGAATCAACAGAGCAATTAAAAATTAAAACTAAAACTAAAATTAAAACAGCTTTGCAAAACTTTTGTAGATTAATATTGGCAACCAGTTTACATCCTTATTCCAACCCTTTTATACCTCCGAAAGCACTCTCAAGGGAAGCGAAAGAAAAAAGATAAAAAGATAAAAGACAAAAAGAAACAAGAAATTAAAAGATTAATTTACATGCACAATAGTACACAGAGGTCACAGTTTAAAACCCAGATTCTTCAAGGAAAAAGGGTATTGCTTGTCTCCGCCTCTGCCTCCTCGACACACAGCAATCATCGTTACTTGAGAAAATTATACAAGCTATCATGATCAATAGCCAGAGTATAATTACACAATACAGAGCTTCCCCTCCTAATCCGCTCTCACTCAAGAAGTTTATCGCCATGGCTGGAGCTCTCTCTCTCTCTCTCTCTCTCTCTCTCTCTCTTTCTCTATTTTTATTTTTATTGGTTAAGCTTTCTGTGTCTCTCTCTATCCCCCTTGAAGAGGATAGATATCACCCCCTTTATAACTATAGATAGGTATAGATAGACGAATGCCTTCGTAGTCAATATGCTTATTAATGAGACAAAATTTAATGTATATCCATCTAAAATTGAAAAACACATTTTGCCCCTCGAAAAATATAAAATCATATTAACCATGTAAACTTCCAAAATATCAAATTTAACAATCCAAAACTCACAAACATTAAATTCATTAAATTCTGGGTTTAATGCAGTAATAAAATCAATTGAAATTCTATATTAAATCAATACATTTTCTTATTTTCCTATATAACTTCCAAATCCTTAGCCACGGTCAGTAGATGTAAATTTATATAAGAAATTTACTAAGAGGGTCATCTTAACAAAAAAAAAAATAGAAGAGAATTTAAAAATGGTACTATTGTTGGGAAACAAATCTCCTGTCCACAAAGTCTATATGTCCATTCATTTCATTCATGCTTTGATATGATCAGTCATAATTAAAATATCGAGAGTATTTGAGTTTTAAGAAGACACAACTTATATTTTAATTATGACTATCCAGATTGAAACATGCATGAAATAGATGGATTGATGGACCTTGTGGGCAGCAGATTTGATTCTCTATTGTTGGAATTAGTTTTCTATTTGAGAGTAGAATGATTTTTTTGTTGTTTTTGTTTTGTATGGTACGATATCTTTTTGGTTAGTAGAAGAGCTATGAAATTTTTTATTTTAGGAGGGTGTACCTGAATTTCCGCCTATATTATTATTGAAGTGCAGAAGCGGCTAAGAATTGTTATTTCCGCCTATGCATTATTACTTGAGCGTGTTTGACCGGGGCCCTGGGTTGAATATTCCAAATTTTCAATTAAAGAGCTTTTGCTTGGTTTGCATGGTTTTTGAATTAAATATAGCAGAAATAATCATGCAGCTTATTACGTCTTAAGGTAATACTTAGGGTTTAAGACTTGAGCAAAGACAGTACAACAGAGTATTTTATTACAATTTTACTCTTTTTTTGCGAACTTTTTGAGTGTTTATTAATTTTTTTTTTCTCTTGCTGCATAGTTGTGTTGCAATTATACGCATGATTAAATTTTGCATTACACGACGTTCTTCTCTAGATTATGTATAGTATAGCATTTTAGGGATTTTATTCGAGTTAAGGGAATTTTTATTAATTTAGATGTGAAAATTAGGAGCATAGTCAAATTTTTGAATGGAAATCAAACACATTGAAAGTCAATTATATAAAACTTTTTTATATAAAATAAAAATCAATTTTACATACCAATATATTTTACCCTAAATTATATATAAATAAAAAAATGAAATTTCACATTATTAACATAGAAAACTTATTGCCGGTCCTACCTCATAGAATAAGGCAAGATAAAAAAATCGAGTAAATAAATTTTAGTGATGTCCTTATAAATTAAAAAAAAAAAAGTACTGGCGACTTCAATTATAAACAGACTATGGTCCAAAGTCCAAACTGGACGCTAATTGTTTAAGTATTGCCCGAGGTTTATTATAATTGGATCACCTAAAGTAACTCAAAGTTTGAGTTTGCATCGGACCGTCCAATCATAATCTGCACAAATATTAAAAAAATATTAAAAGAACCCGTAAAAAAAAATGAATTGGTCTGATTTCTAATTGAACGGTCGGGATCTAAATTCAAAATTTGAGTTACTTTAGGGGATCCGTATTAGGTTTATGGCCAACAACGCTAATTCAAAACTTTGGGTAGATTAGGTGATCCAAAAATTTGGACTAGTGTAGTTGGTTATTTAGTCACATAAAAGATGGTGATCAATGCTTGACTTTGTGAGGTGACAAAAGCACGACCGAGTTATTTCGCTTAGTTGATAAGTTAACTACATTTATTGTTGGGCGGCATGGGGTCATTGTAAGCAACCTCCAAAAATTGACCTCTATGGAATCTGAATTCTGAACCAATGTTTTTTACCAGAACTATACTATCAGCCATATTTAATTGTAGGACAAAGGTGGTTTCACACATAAGATATTCAATAAGATGTATAATAAAAGTAAGATGAAATTATGACGAAATAAATTAAATTATTTCTTCAAACGGATTAATTTGGGATACACTGTTATAAATAGATATTATTTCTGAAGTTTTATTTTTTCGGGAGGAATTAATTTAAGGTGTCAAATAAGATATAAAACATAAATAGTAAGATGAAATAATTACTTTAATATTTTTTAGTGTAAATAGCAACCAAATTGCCGATAATTTTATTAATACCCAAAAAAAAAAACAAATTATCAAATCTGCCCCCACCTCAAACTTATTTTTAAATCTACCCCAACCGCCCGTCCACTGGGCGGTCCACTTTTCCCACTTGACCGCCCAGCAGCTGGGCGGTCCACTCTTCATAGCTGACCGCCCAGCTGCTGGGCGGTCCGCTGTTGTTTTTTTTTTTTTATAAGCGGTCCGCCCCCCCAGAACCGCCCTCTCTCTTCCTCTTTTCTTCTCTGCCTCCCCACCGCCCCGCAGCTCCGCCGCCCCACCGCCCGAAAACCTCCAGCAGTGGTCCCTCTCTCACTACCAAGTCTCTCTCTCCCTCTCTTCCTCTCTCTCTTTCTCCCTCTCTTCCTCTCTCTCTTCAAATCTGCCACTCTCCCTCTCTCTCTTCCTCTCCCTCTTCCTCTCTCTCTCTCTCTCTCTCTCTCTCTCTCACCCGAACCCTAATTTTCGGCCATC
This sequence comes from Carex parvula, assembly GCA_025461045.1. NCBI lineage: Eukaryota > Viridiplantae > Streptophyta > Magnoliopsida > Poales > Cyperaceae > Carex > Carex parvula. Next base: position 336,512 of record JAJGRW010000248.1, read on the forward strand.
TCGGCGACAATCCGATTATTTTCGAGTAAGTCTCTAAATAATTTTTTTAATTTATATTTTGTATCTTGTATTGGCATTGGAACGATTTGGTAGAATTAAATTGTTAATTATCTTGTTCGGATTGTTGATTTTCCCGACACGATTGAATTGTTTAAATTAGGGTTTCCAAGTTTAGGGTTGAATTGTTAAATTAGGATTTAGGGTTGAATTGTTAAATTAAGGTTGAATTGTTTAAATTAGAGTTGAATTGTTAAATTAGAGTTTAGGGTTGAATTGTTTAAATTAGGGTTGAATTGTTAAATTTGGGTTTAGGGTTGAATTGTTAAATTAGGGTTTAGGGTTGAATTGTTAAATTAGGGTTTAGGGTTGAATTGTTAAATTAGGGTTTAGGGTTGAATTGTTAAATTAGGGTTTAGGGTTGAATTGTTAAATTAGGGTTTAGGGTTGAATTGTTAAATTTGAATTTAGGGTTGAATTGTTAAATTAGGGTTCAGGGTTGACAAAATTGGAGTTTATAAGTTAGGGTTTATAAATCAGGATTTATAAGATAGAATCTTCTGTTTATTGAAATGTAGTATGGTCAGAACTAGACGTTGACGTGCATAGGATGCCCCTCTGGAGACGGGGGAGAGTTTCACATGATCACGGTGCAGAGGATTCCGGTGCAGAGGCATCAGGTGCAGTGGCATCCAGTGCAGAGGCATTCGGTGCAGAGACGTCCGATGCAGATGCTCCCTTTGGAGATTATCCCCCTCACCATCTGGACACAATTAATCCTCTTCTGTGGACCCCACATGTCAAGCACCGTGTCTCACTTGCATCTATGGAGGTACGTTGGATTTGTATTCCTAATTTAAATAGCATTATTTAATATTACAGATAATTAGACGTTTATATTGAAATCATTGTAAAATGCAGGACACGACGATGTTGACAGTGAGGCATCGCACCCCCGAGATACTATACGTCCATCACCCGTTGATGGAGCAGTGCATCATGCATCTCGGGTTGTATCAGTTGACCACCATGCCTCACTATGATATTGACCAGGCTCTCGTTTGCGGTCTGGTGGAGAGATGGCGACCGGAGACGCATGCATTTCACCTTCCGGTTGGGGAGATGACAGTCACACTAGGTGACGTCAGCGCCTTATGGGGTTTAGGGATATATGATGACCCCATCGGTGGTGTCTCAGACCATCCGGACCTGATGGACATGATACCGGAGCTGCTGGGGGCCGTTCCGACGGACTTGCAGAAGAAGAAGAAGAAGAAGAAGAAAGGAGAGGAAGAGGAGGAGTACCGGTATTCCAAATACTGCATTAGTCTTGCGGCACTGCACAGTTACTTCCACCGGCGTAGGATCACCCCCGATACACGTGACGAGCGGACCGTTCTGAGGTACTCACAAACTGTTGCAAATTAAAATATGTTATGGATTCAACAAAAAATGTAGTTATTTATGTCTCTAATTTATATTGCAGGTACGTGAGGGCGTTTGTCATGGATTTATGTGGCAGCGTCATGTTTGTCGATTCCAGCGGTGACGCAGTTCCGATTATGTTTCTTTCTCTGCTGAGGCACATTGATCGGCCGTCGAGGTGGAACTGGGGTGGAGCCGTGCTCGCCCACTTATACCGGGGCTTGTGTCATGCTTGTCTGGTAAGTTTGTACAAATATTTTAATTTTTTATTACAAATATTAGGGTTCCATATTTACTAGAAGTGCACCGCATGTCCAAAATTTAGGCGACGAACAAGCAGATTGCCGGACCGCTTCTTCTACTACATCAGTGGTCTTAGTCGCATATATCGGTATGTCGGCCTGTTCCTCCAGCTCAGGCGGGGCTATGGACGGGAGATGACCCCGAGAGACGTCCGGGGTACGGTGCCATATGGGGTACTCCCCATACGTACGAGGACACGGGCAGGGGGAGGACCGTGGGGATTTCGTATGTCCGAGTCAGCTCCAGATGCTTCACGAGACAAGCATCACCTGGTACCCCTATCGTCTGTTCTACGATCAGAACCTTCTCTGCCGGCTGACATTAGAGCAGAGAGATCTCTATTTTTATCGGGGGCCGTGCGTATGTTTTTGGATAGTTGAGTACCACTATCCCGATCGAGTGCCCCGTTAGTTTGGCTTGGATGCCTATGTTCCGAATTTTCCAGAGTTGGGCGAGCAGCAGACCACCCAGCTGCACAGGTAACTACCCACTGCCTTATTGTTTGTCTATTTTATTACTTGTTCAGACATACACGTTACTAATTAATTTATATTGCAGCACTAAACACAACAAGCCCAATGTCGACTGGAGCACGCGTTTCTGGGAGCATTACCAGAGTGCTGCATCACCGGATGATCACTTATGGACTCCGCCTCCAGCTATTGATGCCCCTACGCCGGTCGGGCCCTGGAGATTGCGATATTTAGTCTGGTACCAGAGATGGAGCATGCCGACGATTTATCTACAGGAGGACTATGGTGATACTCTTCGATGGAGACTCACGGGTGACGGATCTAGGACTTACTTGCCTTTCGGCCCGATCCATGCTCGTTCGGTATGTTTAAATGAAACTGACATGAATTGTAGTTATTTATTCATATTCTAATAATAATAATAATGAAAATACATTGTGTGCAGATTTTGACCGCTATTAAAGGAGTGGCACACAGCTTGGTGTGCATGGCAAGAAAAAGTTGGAGAGCGATAGGATGTCAAATGCTCCAACACAGTGCACCGATCGTGGATGACTCTGGCTGGAACGGACGCTTCGTTGGTATGTTGCACGATGCTGGGGAGGACATCAATTGGCGCGAGATAAAGGCCTCACCACCATATCCGGAGCAGCCTAGAGCCCCTATATACGCTGATGAGATGCCGCCACCTCCTGCAGGTAATAATATGTTATACAAATTACCATTATTAAGTATCTCTCTAAAAAATCATTCTTCTTAATTTATCTTCATTTCTGCAGATGATGACTCGGGCTGGGCGATCCACCAATGGGTGTTGAACAACAACGCGTGGAATGCGTACTACAACGAGTATGGAGTTCCAGTGCAGCTCACTGAGGTAGCAAAACTTCATTGTTTAATTAATTTATTCGTTATTTCTATGTAGAAAAAGTAACATTGTTTACATGCAAGATGAAGCTGCCGGCATAGTTGACTTCTCATTGGATGACCTCATTGGAGATGAGGGCCGATGGGAGCCCAGACAGCACAACGACGAGGCCAGTGGGAGTGGCACGCAGACTGCAGATGGTTTTGCTGCTGCTATATTTGGCACACCGCCTCCGGCCACGTATCCTTCTACTTGGGAGGCCGATCCGTGGGTGTTGCGTACACAGGCGGGGATCCATGGGGAGCATGCATTTCACCTGGGGGGAGGACTCATGGGCGCGCGAGGCCGTACACGATGACATGCAGGTGGATGAGGTTCACCAGAGGCGTCCGCCGTCGCAGAGGGAGCGCCGTGCACCTCATAGGTTGGAGCTCTTCGAACCTCGCCCTCGTCAGCGCCGTTAGGGTTTTTATGTTTTTTTAGTTTGATAGGTTTCTAGTATTTTATGTTTGGATTATTATATTTCATGTTTGGACTGTTATGTTTCATATTTAGACTTACCATTTATATTACCTATTTTTGTTGTTTAGACTTACCATTTAGATTACCATTTAGAAACATTTAAACATTAACAAACTAAGTATAAAACTAATCAATTATATTAGTTCTAGACAATTACAAAACATATAAAAATAATCGTCAACAAATAATAAATATATATCATACAATTTAATATAAACATTCGAACAAATCATTACAATAATTTAATATAAAACATTCAAACAATCATTACAACAATTTAATATAAAACATTCAAACAAACTAAAACATAAAACCCTTATAAAAAAAAAAAAATAGCGGACCGCCCAGCTGCTGGGCGGTCTGGTGGGGAAAGTGGACCGCCCAGTGAACGGACGGTTGGGATAGATTTAAAAATAAGTTTGGAGTGGGGGCAGATTTGATAATTTTTTTTTTTTGGGTATTAATAAAAATATCGGACCAAATTGGGACTTTGCAAAAATAATTGATATGGTCAGTTTCTATATCTCAGTATTGATTCTGACCTCAGAACTTGAGAGAAATTGGAGTGTCTCCATTCCTTGCCATAACGAGAAGGGTCGAATTTGGAGAACAATAAGCTTTTAGAAACATATATTTTTTATTTTTATAGCTCAGTAAAGAATTAAGATTTTTAACTAATATTCGGTTTTAAAGAGAAACTAAAAAGTTGAATTTTTCTTTTTAAGTTTCGCAGAAGCTGCGGAGTCATCAGAAGAACTTGAATTCTCAATCTTTAAGTAACCACAATTATAATTTTTTTTTCTCCTAGTTAACTATACTACCTTCCCATTTCTCTCAAAAAAAAAAAAGTGAATGTTAAATGAAAATTTCTAACTTCGGTCGGGGAGTGATAGCCCAAATCTTTACTTATTTTTTTTATTTGTATAAAGTTACCTTTTCAACTTATTAATTTTTTTATTGGATTTATTGAGAAAAAGAACATTATAAGCTCCAACGCATTTATAAATATTGCGAGCAAGACTTTTGATCTAGGTTACAACGTACTAAATATATTTTTTATATTAGGAGATGCAATAAGTAATTTCGAAACTAATAAATCAAAGTAATGACAATTAATTTTTTTAAGGAAATTCAGATAATTTTGTGAAATATAATTAAAAGAATTCTTAAGTTTAGCAAATTCATAAAATGACAATTATTTTTGTAAGGAACATGCACTTTCGATTTAAGAGTGGGATGGTTATCCACTGTAAAATAAATGAAAACAAATGATAATCTTTCACGAAATTTTTTCTCTAGGAATAAAATTTCAAGGGCAGGGAGCCATTGTTTGTTTGTTTTTTTAATTTGTTTCTTTCTGGTCCGTAGGCCTAGGAGTAGAGTGGAAAAAACATACTAAGCCGTGCTATGCGTGACTAACACGCTGTGACTTTGGTCTCGTGCCGTACTGTGACCAAATTAATTTTTCACATGTCGTGCCGTGCTATGACCAAAATGTCAAGAGGTGGTCACGACACGCAAAGAGTCACACCACGTGAGTCATGCCGTGTCCGAACATGCCGTGACCAAACGTAACTCGCATGATCATTTTATCATAATTTAAGTTAGTTTATTCAAGATTCACCTTTTGATTATCTAACAGTTATAATTACACATGATTCGGTGACCACGTTTCGTGTCGTGACTAGATCTTTTGCATGATGTGACGTGTTGTGTCAAATTTTCAAAAGACGCTCACGGCACGCGAATGGCCACGACACGGGACACTCAAATCACGGCACGTAACCGATACGCATGCCATACCGTTCCGTACCGTTACCGTGCTGTGACAAAGCCGGCTTTGCCATGCCATTTTTCCCATTTTTTCCACTCTACAGGGAGCCATTCTCCATTTTAATGCTATTCGTTAAAAAAAACTAAATTGAAGTCCACGTTTTGATACCTTCAAAACGTAAAGAGTTATCGTGAATCGAGGGCATATCCGTCATTTGAAAATTGGAAGTGTTTGAACTTGGAAGGGCAATAATCGCTGTCCAAAGCAGCAGCACCAAGTGTACACGTGTAGTGGTGTCAACAGATTAGGTCGGATAAAAAAATAAGTTGTCGGTAACTATCATTTTATAATGAAATAGATCCGATCCGGTTCATCACATATCAGAAAATGACATTCGCATCCGATCCAGGGATACAATACAGGTCCATCACATACCAGACTCGTAAAAATACAAAAAATATACAATACAGGTTTAAAATTGAATATTAAGCCAAAAGATGCTGTCGGAGAATTAGGTCGTGCCTTTTGCATCCCTTGAATTTTAGAATATAAGTCCGTACACAAAATTTAAGAAAGTGAACAGATTGGGCCCAATCATGATTCTTGAGAACCAACTCCATCCCTGATAAGTAGCTAGACTTACAATTGATCGTTTTCGAAACATTGGTGTTTTCTTTGAAATAGCTAAAAATTGATGTTAAGAAGTATCAAATTGCATAAAATCAAGTAGCTGGACCTGACATCAATTTAAAAAATCATATTTGAGTTTTCTAATACAAGTTCTAAACACAAGTAAGAGTGCTGTGTGGCAAATCTATATAACTAGGGTAATCTTGGTAGTTGGTAGGCAGGGTTGAGCTCTGGCAAAATAATTTTTTTTAGCTCCATATATTGAGAAAAAAGCATAATATTGGACAGAAATATACATTAAACAACTCACACATGAATTAAAGACTGAGGTTGCACTCGTGAAGGTAAACTTGATCATGATCAACATACTTAGACCAATATTTCCTATATTCGGGCAATCCAATCTCCAGCCAAGGCTTCAAATTTCCATTGAAGTGTATAACAGCTGCCTTTGTGATATCTGTGTGGTTTATATTAGGGTTGTATCCCAGACCCAATAAATGCCATGATTGATCAAGAGGCACAGTGCGGTTCCAGAATGTTACAAGGCCGACAGGGAGTGTACCCAATTTCCATAAGAGCCTTTCTTGATTCTACAAATAATTAATAGTCAATATAAGTGAATGAGCTTCAACAAGATTACTGTGGAGAATTTTGGCAGTTAAACTAAGGCTATCCCATAACATCAAGTACTGGAATAAAACAGAGACCATAGAAGAATTGTAATAACAATAAGAAATAAATTGAAGAACCAGCCTTTGGTCTAGTGGCAAAGACACGTCCTCTGATGTGGGAGGTCATGAGTTCGAAACCCGAATTGGGTGTCCTTTATGGACAATTAAATGAAAGTTAGTAGGCTAGACCTCCACCTTTCTTATAAAAAAAATAAGAAATAAATTGACAAAGAAGCACCAGAAATTTACTGCCCATGGAAGGACTAAATCCTACCTCAATAGTTCCAAAACTTTCAAAAAACAGATTAAGTACTATATGGAAGCATCATATGACATTCTATGGCGGCATTATTATACTTATTATCAACATCTGAAGCACCGGGATGCACCAATTCCTGACCAAACATTGTGAAAAGAGGTGAAGTGTTGAGAAAGATTGAATACTTACCGAGTTTTGCCAGGAGTGATAGACACTTGTGATGTTCTGCCTTCTCCACTCAGCCAAATCAAACATGTTCATCCCGAAGGCCCATCCACATGCATGCGGGTCAAAATTTTTTGCAATTAGTGGATTTGAGAAATTCAAATACCTATCGAACCGATGAAAACTCTCACCACAAGTCTCCACCACCCCAATTACTTTTCGTTTTAAATCCACCTTCCAAAGGGCTGATAGGTCTTTTTGAACTACCACATCATCATCCAGAAAAAGCACCTTATTTAGCTTGGGAAATATTTCGGGCAGGTAAAATCTAAGGTGGTTAAGGATTGAAAGGTATTTAGGGTTGTGATATTTCAGATTTTCATCAGAATTGGCATGGTGACTTTTGAAGTAATATTCTATCATGGTTTTAGACTTCAGTTGTTTTAACACTGGGCTGTAACTTGAGGTTAACCACTTTAAGTCCTCTATGTTTTTAACTTCAATGGTGGCATTGCCAGGTGGGTTAGATATGAACCACATTTTTATGGCTGCATAGTTGAGCTTGTCGGTCACTATATGGAACACATTCTTTTCTGGATACTGCAGTGAAATAGAAGGGTTCATGTCAGAAAAACTAATTTTGGCAATGAATATTGTACCGGGAATCTTATTGTACTATTAAACAGAACATAGCTGGTCCTTTTAGTTTTGTACCATAAAAATATTCTTTATTGATTTTGTTTAGGAGGCATTCCTTTATTTATTCATACGCACAATAGTATTGTATCAAACAGGTCTGTCAAAGTACTGGTATATAGTGGCAGGTACAGGTATATATCTTCAGTATACCAATTTTCTTGGGTAATGGTATTGCCCTTCTGTTTCAAAACTAGTTTTTTTAATTTCATGCAATCACATTCTGTACTCATCAACTACTTAGTTATTTGACAAAAATATTACTGAAAGAGACTCTTAACCTTAGCATGTGAAATTGTAGAGTTCACAACAACTGCCGCCGCCAGAACATTATCCGAGAATATTGCATAGTGATACAGTTCATTGTCTTCTAACTTTTCTTGATTACTCAATTCCTTTTGGTCAAACCCATTAATATAATATTCATTTGTAAGTCGCAAGGGAAGACAGTGGAGGCCTTTTGGCATAGTTTTGGCTGTTAGTTGTGACAAGAAGGTGGATTGTTTTTTGTATACTCCAAGTTGTTCTTCAGTGGAATGGAGAATTGCACGTAGCTTTTTTATGGCCGCCGAGCAATTGTCTTGTATCAATTTCCCTTTAGATAATGTTTGTTGCATGGCCTTCAATTTCTCATAAGCACTAGCAGTTTAAAATAAAGATAGTCAGTTGGGAGTGGTGAACATTTTTTGTTAGATTGGATAATTCCAATAAGAGAATCTAGGACTATGATATCACTAAATGGTACTGTGCCAGTCATTATATGGGCATCATTATATACCATATGGGAGACCTGACAGTTGTGTACCTTACATATATGTGATTGATTATATTTCCTTGGGGTTTTATAGGGCTTAAAACAATTGATTCAGGACTAACTCTCTAGGCTGGCAACAGGGGTGTTCATCAGTTTGGGTCGGTTAAACTGAATAAAATAGCAAACCAAACTTTTACTTGGTTTTCAAAAGTACAACCGAACCGACTGAAATAAACTTATGAACCAAATTAAAACCGAACCGAACAAACCGAACTAAATTTCGGTTTGTTCGGGTGAACCAAAATATGAAGATTGATTGTAAAAATAAACATATTTCGTTAAATTTTTGAATTGTTTTAAGATGAATTTAAAAAATTTGTTTGGTTTGGTCTAACCGGTTTTAAACCGAACCAAGCAATATACATTATGTCGTAATTTTTTTATTTCATTTTTAAATGTTTGGTTCAGTCAGTTCGGTCTAACCGGTTTTAAAGTTTTCTAAACCGAACCAAACTATTAAACCAGTTTTAAAAAATTAACCGAACCGATCCATTTAATCGAAAAAACCAAACCGTTTAAACCAAACTCTCATGGTTCTGTTTAAAACCAATTAAACCGGACCCAATGAACACCCCTAGCTGGGGATTGTTTTTGGAATTTTTACTTTTTGTTTTGGGAGTCTTTTTCAGGACTTGGTTCGATTAAATACCTTTGGCAGCCTGTGCCAAATTATCAAAAGGAGAAAAAATGAACAGAAAAGAGGGAGGTTGAAAGAGAGAAATACTTCTTTGGTAATTCAGAATCCCTTGTTGCATCACCAAGCACCCGTTGTATTTCCCTCATTCGACCTCTAAGCTCCCGAATAAAAGTAGGATGGCTTCTAGAAGACCCTAGACCCACATATACCTTTGCTCTTACCAACTGGTCCCTCAATTGAAGTACCATACTATTTGGCAAGGTTGCCATCTTGCTTCTACCTTTGCTATCAGGTCTACTTCTTCTCGGATTAACTTCTTGTGATGGCTTTTCATGTTTTTTTTCCTGAAAAAGTGAATGTATATATCTATTGAGTAACTAAAATTAAGAAATCAATGTACCTATAATCCGCAGCAGATATAAAGATCCAAATCGAAGTTTAAGTAGAACAAAATATTTACATCAGTGAAAATTACTAATGTAAGAAATAACAATTATAGAATGAATAGAATATCACCATCACATCAGTGTCGGCAACTAACTGCCTCAAAGGAAAAGATATTTCGACAATAAAGTGGTATAACGTGAAAGGGCTTTAGCTTGATATTAGACCAAGTCAATCAACTAATGAAATTATTGTTCACAGTAAATTACCGGATTCATTTGAACAATTAAATTTTCTGTCTTTCGAGAACCACTCTCTTTAATAGTTTCAACTGCTGTATTTTCTCGAAAGCCGTTAGCTGTACTCCCACCATTGACCACTTGCAAGATTTTATTATCCTTTCTGAAATTAGGCTCTCTGTTGTGCTCCTTATTTTGTAATTTCTTAGAATCATTTGTCAGATTAGACACCTCATTTGTTGCAGATAATACACGGCTCTTGTGCTCTCCTGTGATCCAAGGGATAATTCAATGTGATTAAATTGATATAAGATTCTGTGCACATAATAGAAGAGACAGAGCTAAAGGATAGAATTAGTTGCGAAACTAAAGTCTCACCTTGTGTAATCAATTTGCCTGATGCAACCTTGGATTTGATCAAAGAGTTTGTTAAGCTTTCAGTGTATGTTTCATGACTTGGCTCATGAACGGTACCAGTGGATTCCTACAATCAATTATGTATTATATGTGTAAGTTACATACAAAAATGATAACATTTCCTTAATTGAAAGAGAAATTAACATTTATTTGACCAACAGATATACTGAAATTACTTGTATAGTGGCGCTCAACTTTGCATTGTCATGTAGAGATACCTAGTACAAACAAGAAGCAGATAACTGTAAATTAATTAATCAAAAAGTATAAAAATATTTGGCTAAAGAAAAAACAATAAAAAGAACGAGACATGCTCACCAGGCTAAAACCGTTCTCAGTGAATTCACTGCTTTCTGAAATGCAAAACACGGAGGATAAAATTAAAAAGTATACATGAACAACAAGAAAAATTCTTCTCCCAAAATTGGCCCAATGATTTTTGTATATTTAGAAAATTTGATCAGTCCGAGTTATAAACTAAAAACCAAAATCAAAGTAAAACCTTTGCATTAAAAAAACAAAGCACATTCTTACGCCGACCACATTATACTCGGGTTTAGGAACTGAAGTAAAATTCAACCAAAGCATAGGGACCAACTCCCATATATACCCAAGTTTCATTTTAACAGAATGGAGACGTACGAATGGAATCGGAGAGGCCGGAGCGCCTGTCAGGGAAGTAAAGGATGGGCGCGAAAATCGAGGCTAAAAGAAAGGCTAGAACAGTCTTGCTCCTCCGACTGTACTTCTTCGCCATTATGTCTTATCAGCCCCTCTCTCTGACTCTCTCATTCGCCACCGTCTCCACCTCCAGTCACCCGGAAACCGCCAGTCTCCGTTCAAAATTTTACGCTCTCGGAGTGTTGTTAGTACTCCTGAATCCTGATAGGGAGGTGATGATGGGCAGTGAGTGCTGGATTGGGACTGGAGAAAGAGAATTCGCATGAAGGACCTGCTTTTTGGAACTCGACCTTTTTAATGCGGGGCGACTACCTTCCAATCTCCAGCGCCCCTCCTCTATGATCAAGGTTCTCTGTGTCTCTCGTTTGTGATTCATTGTGTAGCATTGTGAAATTTCAGTCGGATTGCCCGTTTAGGTAACCCGCCACAGAATACTATTAAGAACTTATCAGATGAAATTTTATTCGATAATTTTTATTTTAGATAATCATCTTAACTGTTGATGAGTAATTCTAGTGTCAATCTATCATTATTATTTATGTTACACCATTTTGATACTTTTAGTTGACTAAATCAGAAAATTGAACTTGTAGAATATCTATTACGTTCAATGTTTCTTTTAATGCAGTTTTTATGTGGTATGCGGAAGGTCCCTGTAATACGTGATCACATATGCTAACTTTTATGTAGATTTATATATGCGGATTTTAAAATGAAAATTCACATATATATATAAACAAGTATGCAGTAATATTCGGCAAAATGCCGTAATATGCGACCTAATATGCGGTAGTAATATGCAGTCGAATATGCGGAACCGCATATATTGACTGCATATTTCTATGCGGATTACAATTGAATATGCATATGGAGCCGCATAAACAACATTTTATTACACTGATTATGTTGATAAAAATGCATCAAAATTTAATAAAATGTGGAAAATGTTTGGCCATGATCAAATAATTTCAGAAATTTAATAGATTAGTATGAATGGTTTTTTGATTGATGGGACGGCTAAAAGAATTATATGGAAGATATTCTAATAATGATCTAACCATTCAAATCGGACCAAACTGATAAATGACATTTTTAAATAACGGTCGCAAAAATATAATTAGGAGATCCTAATTCAAATTCTGAACGGATTCATTTCAAGTAGCCAGCTTGATCCTCACAAAGTCAATGATAGAAAATTAGAAACACCAATCATGCATAAACGAGTCACTACTATATATACTGTATTTATGTAGAATTTTGGAGGGTCACATCACATGTGGGGAGATCGTGCATGTAACACATGAGATAGAGCGGTAGGTAGAGATACTGCATGTGCACAGAATTCATCCTATTCAAGGAGGCGCATTATATAATCCTTTTTCTAATCTAATTTAGACTTTAATCAATAGGAGAGTCACCAGTCCGATCTAATTTAGATCTGGACTATGAGACTATGAGCTATTAAATAAGTAGCATTCCCGCATAATTTAGGGAACTTAATTGCATCCAAATTGTACAAGTCCATTGACTTTGATCCGGTCTGATCCAATTCAAGCAAATATTACCTTTAGTTTAAATTTATGAATTGAGTTCCAATATTAATTCATGCAATATTACCTATCGGTGGCTGATACGGTGCGAATTCATATGATCACCTGCATTTAAGCACAGTCTGAGTTTAAATCTGATTTGCTCGTTATATATCAATACAAATCTTAAAAAGATTTTGTACACTACAAGTGTTTTTTTTTTTAAATAAATAAAAATAGGCACAAAGCCCTTCCATCGCATTTAAAAGTCACTTACAACAAGAACAAAAAACATAAAGACAAACAACTACCCTTATCCTAAATAAAAATACTAGTGGAAAATGTATAAATAGTATCGCCCTATCAAAATTGGACATGGCAAAAATGTGATACTGATACTTTTAGGATCGGACAAACTTAAAGAGCCGATCTTGAAAATGGGTATAAGAATCGGCCGTCAATATAGAGCCAATCCTAATTGTCCAGATCATATCAGGATCGATCGTTTACTAAAAGTCCGATCTTGATTTGGAGATATCAGGATTGGTTTTTTGAGTTTGTCTGATCTTGATAATTTTGGACAATTAGGATCGGCTGCCTTAATTTAACCAATCTTGAAAGTCTTTTTACTCGCGAGCTAGCTCTCGATCGGTGATCCACAATCATTCTCGTCTCTCCTTCTCGTTTTACTTATTCCGCCTTCGCGCCGCCCTTCTCTTGTTTTTACCCTCTCAAATTAGATCTAGGGTTTATCCCTCTTCCTTTTCTACAACTCTCTGTTTGTCTCCGTTACGGGAGGAATCGCTCCAGCTCGGGTGTTGGCAGGAAGCGAGGTGGGAAGAATTGCTCAAAGCTCGCTACCCCTCTGACCCTAATGGAAGTCCTTCATGCTCCTCTCGTCGGATTTCGTCATGGCGTAGTTCGAACTGCATAAGCAGGACAACATGAGGTATCCCCTTTCACTCTCTCTCTGACTCATGATTGGCTTTTCTCTCTGTCTAAAATATCAATGAAATTGAAAGCATTTTACCAATTTCTTCCCATAATGGATGTTATGAGGTTAATTTACTGCTCTTATTTTGTTTGATGTAAGCATTGCCCTTCTATTGCTTGATATGCAAAGATAGCACAAGAACCGGGTCTACTACGCCAGCGAGTCTCAGGTATTTAAACAATCTCTCTTGTTTATTAATTTGTTTTAGGTGAGAGTAGGGAGGATGTAAAATTCACAAACTCAGGACTCGAGAGTATCACTTAATTCTAGGCCACAAGAAGATTTTAGTGTTTATGGAATTAGCTCATGTAATTTGTATTATAAAAATGTGATATTTAGATAATGTGGTATTATTATTGTGTTATTTAGTAAAATTTGAATTATGTAAATGTAATAGTAATTAATGTGGAATTAATATGTAAAATTTCTATTACCTAAATGTGATATTTGAATTAGTGATACACTGTGTAATATGTTAATGGGTTTGTCTATAGTACAGTAGAGTTAGTTTGGCTATAGTACAGCAAAATTAAACTAAATCACAATCGTTAATTTTGTCTGTTGAATGGTTCGGATTAGATAGACTATTTCCTATCTGACGTTAAATTAAACGGAAATGTTTTTTGGAAGGGTAAAATAGTCCGTCTATTTCTTCTCTTTCTTACTCTCCGTTTACCCTCCGTCTACATCTCCTGCTCCTCTCCTCCGCTTCTCCCTCTCCGCTTCATTTCCACCCTCATCCCCACCCCTGCCACCGCCATCTCCGCCTTGCCAGATGATCTCCTCTTGGAGTGCCTCTCCCGTCTCCCCACCTCCTCCCTTCCTTCCCTGCTCTCGTCTCTCGCCGCTTCAACCGCCTCTTGAGCTCAGATTCACTCCCATTTCTCAGACGCAGCCTCGGCCTTCTCAATTGTTCCCTAAAACCTCTTATCTCCTGCTCCATCTCCCGTGTGATTCTTCCATCCCTCGTGAGTCACGACCCTCCTCCGTCAGAAGCTATATTTAATCTTGCTGGCACACAAGCGAAAGTGAAGAAAGAAAATAAAGCTGCCATTCTTGGATAATTTTAACTTTGGGTATTTTTTTCTATTTTGGTTCTTTCAGGTTGTCGATTCAGTCAAAAGCTAACAAAAAGAGGCGACGTCATGGAAAAATCTGCAATTCTTTATTCCTGATTAAGATGAGTTCTATTTCTTAGCTTTTCATGAATTGTATATAGTATTCAATTGACACACTTTCTTTGCTCCTGATTAAGATGAGTTCTATTTTCTAGCTTTTCATGAATTGTATATAGTGTTCAAATTGACACACTTAATTTCGTGCTTAGTGTTCAGATTGACACACTTTCTGTGATAGGTCAATTACTTGTATATTTAGAATTGAAATAAAATTAAGCCAAGCCAATATTAGAGATGTTGTATTCTGATTTTACATGAACTATTAATACTGAAGTAATTGTTGTCTTTAATTAGTCATTCTGTCTTGTACCTAACTTGGTTTTAGAATTTTAATGTTGCGTGTAATTTGCAAACAAAGCCGAAAGATGTTGATTGCCATTGCAAATTTTTATGATCAGAATCCTTATTTTATTTACAAAAATGGTAAATTTAGGCTTATCAGTTTCAATTATTAGCTATTATGTTGAATTTTGAGATAGAATTTGTAGAATAAGTATTTCATTGCTACTATTGATATTTTTCAGTTATATTTTTTACACATTCATCGACTCCTATTTATACATTTGGCTATTTAACTAGTCGTTGGCCTAATTGCTATATTTGGGTGTCATGGTATACGTGTACCAATTTACCGGTTGATTTATAATTCTAGTGATATGGACAGATACAAATAGTTTAGTACACTTGATTTAATATTAGCCACTTGATATATGATGAGTGCTCTGAGATCAATTCCTTGATTTGTTTCTATTTTCAACATATTAGGTGCGTATTTACCTACATGGATATTTTTTTCATAGTGTTTATTACTTGTATCATCTTGAACATGAGGCTGAAATTCTGCTTTTGAGTATTAGCTGCTTTGGGTTTAGTAGTAATTTCTTAATTGTAACTCTTTTGTTTCAGGTTGGTTATTGCTAAGACTTGTGAGGAGCTTTCATATAATTGTTGTAGCTGATGCCAATAATTGTAAAAGGTTAGGTTTGAATAAGTATAAAAAAACCATTTGATTTGTGTGTACCAGGCTGGTACTTTGCTAATCATCATGTCGATACCTGCTATGCTAATGGCATGTTGTATATATATCTAGGAAAATCAGCTTTGTTTGCCAATTAAATATTCACTTCTGTAACTCGTAGAAATTTAATTTTGCTCATGTAGCTTGCTTTTATCCATGTGATAGAGTGTTGAAATTTGATTTAATTTTTGAAATATAGTTTTTTCTAATTCTTACAGGAGCTATGAGCTGATGAAAGAATATGTACAGTGTATATTTATCAAGATGACAAGAGGTTGATTTTTCACACACTAGAGCTGAGAGGCATTTATGTTTCCTATACAGTTCATGGAATTCATGGAAGATATATGAGAGGCATTTTAGTGTTGATGAATGTATTGTTGTTGTATTATGTTAAGGTTTGCTAAGGGTATTTTTGGAATTTTCTTTGTTAAGGTTTGTTGAGTGTTTTGGAGATTGGTTTTTGTTACATGTCATTGCTTTTTGTTGTTGTAATAGACACTTCTTAGTTCTAATGTAATATAGTTTTATGTAGCTTTTTGTTCTTGTAGTGATAATTTTTTGGTGCATTTTTTGCAACCATTCAATTGCGTACCATTCAAAGGAAAACACGAAATAAAAACAATGGATAAATTAATGAATAAAAGGAAATTGAACAAATTAATTTATATCAAAATTGTAAGAGTTGCATGGTCAAACTCATAACCATTGTAGGTACAGTGCCACCACTGGTAAGTACCACTGTTGGTACAATTTACAACTACTGTCAAGTGCTGGTAATTTAGCTTGTACATTTTGTTAATTCAATTTATGCACACAGTACTACTACCTGTGCAAAGGGTACATAGTGTTTTCAAAACAATATTTTCTGTTTAACATATGTGGATATGCAAAATTGCAAATATTATAAAACTTGAAATACCATAATTCTGAACAATTTTGCTCCTAAATATTTTCTCTTATTAATCAGGCTTGTAGTTTTATCAAGCAAACATCTCATCATAATGCACATTAATAAACTATATTATTGAAAAAATAAAAATGCAATTACTTTTTTTTGATATTTTCTGGTATGGTCCTTGGAGCAGGTATGCTAGCTGTTGGTACAATAAGTACAATTTTATCATTAATCAAATTTTTCCTTAAAGCAATTTTATCTTTTTTTTTTTAAACAATTGACAGTGACTGTCAATTTGATGCTACCTATATAGCCTTACAACTCTCAATGAGAGCATAACTCCCCCTATACAGTAATGAGAGCATAACTCCTATACAATACCTATCCAGCGTTGGAAGGAGGTAGGAAGGAGAAGCGCGGGCAGGGGGAGAAGAAGAAGGTCTGGAGAGAGGGAGAGCGGGGGCAGAAGAAGGCCGGGCTGCTGAGAGGTCATGCTTGGGGAGGAGAAAGGTACTGAGCGGAAATGAGAAAGAGAGAGCATCTAGAAAGAGATGCAACGGTGTCGGAAATGAAAACAGAGATAACGGAGCAGGAAAAAAAAAAAGACTATTCTATCCCTAATCAACTTAAATTTGGAGACATCTGATTAAAGGTCAGGATTTAATTACTGTACTATAGCCAAAATAACTTTGCTGCACTGTAGACAAACTCAAATATTTTACATGCGGTGGGGTCTGAAACTGTTATCTCTCTCCACGTTGCACCAAGGGAATCTAAAAGTTGCTAGAATGTTCGGAAATGATTTTAAACGATCTGGTTAGATTTAAACTAAAGAATTCAAGAGGTCAAAATTATGGCGCCACTTGTAAGTTATACCGCTAATAATGGAAGTATTGCATATCTTTCTTTAATCTTAGTTAGATTGGAAAATGGATAGGCAAGTTGCGCAAATGATTTAAATAACTACTAGAGGTCCATAAGTTAACTGAAATTCCCCAAGTTAACAACTAGCAATCTATTTAAATTTTATTTGATATTCCTCAAATATTATGCAAATTAAAATGTATTTGATATTTCCTAAAATATTGCTAAATATGATGAGTTGGGCTAAAATGCTTTGGGAAGTAAATCAAAGATATTATTTTACCTCCCGCTCATATCTCCAGTTTTAAAGTTCAAAGTCAATTCGAATTGCTCAACATGATCTTCATATTGAAATGAGCTTGGAGACCAAATTTTATATTTTTTTTGAACTTTTTTACTATTTTTTTGTAGAATATTTTAAAATCACTGTTTTTCTGTATTTATTATTATTTTTATTTAATAAAAAACAACGATTTTAAAAAATTGTAAAAAATAATAAAAAAAATTTCAAAAAAAATATATAATTTGATCTCCAAGCACATTTTAATATGAATGTCATGTTGAAAAGTCCAGATTGATTGTTTGAGCTTTAAAAATGAAGATACGAACATCGTAGCCCAACTCAAATATGATATATACTATGGAATAGAACTAGGGTGTTCTTAAGCTCACCAAGCCTCTTTGTAAGCTTAACTCAAAAATCCATCGAATTGGTTTCAAGCGACGCATTCAAACCGTTGAAACCGATTTACTTCACGAGTGATGAGATCACATGTCAAGTTTTTAAATTTTCGAACTAATTTAATATAAAATCAAGAGGTAAAAAAATGATAAAAAATGAACACATTAAAATTAACTTATATACCATTTTTTTTTACCGCTTGACTTTATACTAATTGTTCGAAATTTATAAATTTGACATGTAAATGCATCACTCGTGAAATAGATCGGTTTCAACGGTTTAGATACATTATTTGAAACCAATTAGATGGGTTTTTGAGTTAAGCTCACAAAGAGACTTGGTGAGCTTAAGAACACCCTAGTTCTACTCTATACTATGAACTTATAATTATAAAATTGTTAACCATTAGTGAATAATAAAACTTACATAATTTTATTTAAATTTATTATCTTTCCAATTGTCACGATTAAGTATAAAATTATTATCTATACCTGAAAATAAAAAAAAATTATGCTACCAACAAATACCAAATAGATATGATCAATACTCACACGGTCCCATGATGAACATTATGGCGGACATGAACAGATGAACTTCTGTACAAGATTGTGTTGATTTATGACTTTAGATGATTGACATGTGGCTATGATGATAAAAAGCAGCAATAATATAACCAAACATAATCACCTGAAAATCTTTGCTAATGTATGTAGCTTTTCTGGACCATCACCTTTAATTGGCTCAGCTCATGGTCATGTCATGGCTTCATGTTATTACATAGGGGCTCTTCGTTTTATGCCACTCAAAAACTCCAAAATTGGATTTTTGCCACTCTGAGAGAATATTCCTTAAGATTAATGATACAATATCCCCAATCTTTGCACCCAAATGATAATTTTTTTTTTTTTTCAACCTTTGCTCTTAACTTTGGGGCGATATTTTCTACTAAATTTAGCTACACCTCACCTCATCGTGTTAATCCGTAATCTTCCCCACTTCTTAGGGTACTGTACGGCAGGATGATTCTTTTGGTATGGCTATATTTCTCGAAAATCAAGCCCTATAAGCTAATATCCTTGGGTTAATATTGTTTGACTAGTACTTGAAGAAAAAACCTTTAAATTGTATAATTATACTTAGATTTTGAACATTTTTCATGATTTTGGTATGATCTCCCCCTAACTACCGTCCTAGAATACAAAGAAACTTAGAAAGCCATGAATAAAAACAGACCTTGCTCTGATACCAGGGTGAGGATCGATCAGAACCTTCAAACTTCAACTGGTTATGGGTGAACACGGGAAGAAAGAAGGCACACAAGCGGAAATTTTATTAAGTGGAATGTTTACAAGGAAAGAGAGAGAAGTAAAACTTGCTGGTTCTCAGCTTGTTTTTCAACTCTGAAAACTCAAACTTATATAGAGACTCAGGATGGAATCTCAATTATCACATCGGGTACTCATTGGGCCCCATCGCATGTGATTAAAGGATTTCCACAAACTTTTGTCTCCCACTAAAATAAAGATGCTTATAATGCACCGAAAGTAAATATTCTGGCCAATTATTGGCCCACACTAAAGAAAAAGCAGAGGCCAATATAAGCAGGCCTAAAAAGCAAAACACACCTCATGATACATACCCTATAGTGGTAGGGTCCAGAACATATTTACATATGGAACACTTTTACCTCACGGATTAGCTGTTTAAACTCTCGGTAAGCCTTTTGAAGCCTAGTAAGAGTTTGCTGGACTTGAGGCAACCAATCTCCCCAGTAATTGTCCTTCGTTGCGAATTTAGAACTTTGGGATTCCTTCATCTGTTGTATTTTTATTAAATCACTAATCCCTTCAAGTGCTCTTGAAATTATTTTGTTTTCTATCGCTCGAAGTTGGAGCCTAAGCTCATTTCGTCTTTCCAAGGTATGGATTTCGTCAGATTGCCGTAGTAGATCCCTGTACTGGCAAACGAGTGGCTGATTTGCAGGATTATTTGAGACATTTTCTCCTGAACCTTCTGGTTGGGATGCTCCTCGTTCTCGTGAAGAGCCCCGGCTAGATTGTCCAGAACATCTAATGCTTCCTGATTGGGCCATCCTGCATCAATTAAAACACTAATTAACCGTGATAGGGAGTCAGCCAATAGATTGTCCTTCCCATCTATGTGCTCGAACTGAACATTAATCCCCAATCCCGTTACAAAGTCCGTAAACGAGATCCAGCGCACTCTTGACGGTTTATTAATGTTAGATTTATTAAAGAAACTAATGATAGCCTGACAATCAGTGCGTATCACTAATTCCTTCCTGTCGAGGTAGTAGATCTTTAATGCCTCCAGGCTATTCATGACCGCGAAGATCTCTGCGTCTATTGTGGATTTAGGCGGGTTGAATTTGCCACTTGCATAGGCGCACGGCTTCTCTGTGCTCTTTGGGTCATATTTCTTTGGCTTCCACTTGCATACACCTCCCCATCCATCCATGCATCCGTCTGTTTCGATTATAATGAAGCATTCTTCTGGGGGTATGCAGAGATCAGGCAGGTTTCGGACTTGATGTTTTATTGCGCGAATTAGCTCCCAATCTTGTTTATTCAACCGTTTATCGCCAGTTGGACTGGTTTTTGCATATAAAGGGCTTAAAAGTTTCCCGAGGTTAGGGATATAGCTTCTGGCATAATTGAGGAGCCCTAGCCAAGATCTCATACCAGACTTCTGAGTGAGATCATCTTCTTTGAATTCTTCAATTTTTGTGATAATATTCGGCTGTAACCGAATAGTACCCTTGCCTATTACTGCCCCTAAGAATTCTATTTGAGGAACGGCTATCTTCATCTTTGTTGGGCTTAGGACAAGGCCATGCTCTTCACACTTTGAGAGCATTATTTTTAAATGCTCTGCATGCTCTCTTTCTGACTGAGAAAATACCAGAATATCATCAATATAAACTGCAATAAAATTCTCAGTGCCTTTGAAGCAATGATCCATCTTTCTTTGGAACACTGCTGGAGCATTTTTTAACCCAAACGGCATTACTAGCCATTCATATAGCCCATCGGGCACCCAGAATGCCGTCCATTCGATTGAATTTGGGTGCATAGCTACTTGGTGAAATCCACTCTTTAAATCGAATTTAGAGTAGATTTTACTATTAGCTACTTTCCTCGTGATGGTATTAATACCAGGAAGGCTATATTGATCCTTTTCAGTTATATCATTAAGCCTCTTGTAATTAAATACCATACGTTCTTTGCCTTTTACCTCCTTCCCGGTTTTCGGATCTATTGATATACCGGAATTAACAATGATCGCCGTCGTCCGGTGCCTGCTCTTGCTGGGTCGTATTACTCCGAGTTTCAGCAGGGTCTCCACATGTTTGCTGAAGGTTTGTTTCATCAGTGGCGTGACCTGCTTTAAGGATTTATCTTCAATGATGAAGTCTGGATTCTTGATATCCAGCATGCAGACGATCTTATTTTTACTCCAATGTTGCAAAGGATTTTCGCCAATGAACCCGGCCTCCTTTAGCCTTCTTAGTAGTTGGTCAAACTTTGTAACAAAGTTTGATGATGTTTGCCCAAAATTGTAATGGACCATTTCTTGGAGTTGTATGTACTCCAGGTCTTGAAGGTCTATTTCTTCCATGGTTAGGACCTTTGCTTGTGGTTGTGTGTTGATGACTGTCAGGTTTTTGTAGAAGGTAATTGTATCACCCTCTATCCTCAGACCCCCATGCATAGAGCGTATGAAATTGCACCCTATGATCATTTGTATTTCCCCCCCCAACTTCATTGGGAATGCATAGGTGTATGGTATGCGGAACTGGTTTTCACCAATAATCATTCTACCATATTTTAACTTCATGTTGGCGGTTTGAGTGGAGTTTACCCCTGTAAATTGTACTACAAAGGTATTTTCTTCAAGAGCTTCCTTTGGTACTGACCCTTGATCTATGCAGCAGGTTGTGGCACCAGTGTCTAGGATTGCTCTTATTTTGAGTTTTTGAACTCCAGAAATATCGAGCTCCACTTCTAGGTTATATAGTCTATTTTTGATAATTCTTCCAGTGGATGGATTACCACTAGTGTTATAGACTGTTTCTCCATTGAGGACGTTCGCGTTTCAATTGATCTTAACGCCCTCTTGCTTTTATCTGGCTCTAGGTTGTCGAATTATTCCTTCAGGTGTTCTTCAAGGAGATCTTCGTATCTCTTCTTGTAATGGTCAACATCCTTTTGCAGCCTTTCCATCTCAGCCTCACACCATACAATGTAGTCTCTCTGCTCTTGGACTAGTGTTCTAAGGTTGATTTGTGCTGGTGCGGTCGCTGGGGTAACTGGTACTTCTTCTTTGAAGTAGAACGGGCCGCACAGGTTGCATGCTGTTACTCCGCAATTTGAACAATGTATTCTAGCACGGATTATAGTCTCTCTGGCGCAACAGGAACAGGTTGTTTTGAATGGTTGCTCGATGACTTGATTATGAAGCCATTGATGTTGGCATCCCATCTGTTTCTCAGGTAATTTTATTCTAGGCCTGTAGCCTGAATTTTCCTCTCCGAGCATAAAGAGAGAGTTTAGTTGTAGGGTTTGTATCCCTTGTTGCAGCTCCATCTCCCCATCTTCTCCTTCAGAAATGCTAAATATAGCATCGCTCTGGCCTTCCCCTTCTTGTACTGATATTATGTCACAATCTTCTGGTATATCGAGCCCTTCAAAGATTGCTGCCCGCTTAATATTTCTTCTATCATTGGGGCATTCTCGCGCAAAGTGACCTTCTTGCCCACATAGGTAGCATTTACACCTTTTGTTTCTAACAAGGTGTTTTCTCTTTTCTATTCTAGCGTGAGATTCATGGGGTTTGCCTTTATAGGTTCTTGACCTTCTCAGGCCATATCTCTTTTCTGGTTTTCGGTAATAGCCAGGAATTGGGATCTGGCTACAAAAGGAGAGGTCTTTGAGTGATCGTTTGAAAGCAGCATCCTTGCACTCGCCCTCCAGATATTTATAGGCAAACAGTACCCTCGGAATTACCCCCACCGTGAGACCAGGGTATTTTTCCTCAAACATTGTTTTTATTCTGGTTCCGAGGTCACCAGGCATTTTTAGCCAGAATTTTTCTGAGAGCTCTGGGCTAATGTACATTCGCCCAGATATTGCCGCTAATCGCAAATACTCGTTCATATACTGAATGAGATATTTAACGTTGTCGCAGGTGAGGCGCTCCAGATCTTTGTAGGCTTGATCTTGGAGAACTGTTGATCCTTGGACAGGGTCTTCTAGTGAAAACACTCTTCTCATCTGGGAAAGTATGTTTTGTGTACCTTCCCGGCCATCCGCTACTGCTATCAACGCCTCGTACTCAGTGAGGAATTGCATCCTCCATTGGACCCATGTTAATTTCTCTACTTCTCCCAAGATATTTTCCATATATTCTATTTTATCCCTGGGGTCTGTAAACCCTTTCTCAGCTACATGGTTTCGAGTAATAGACTCCCATCTTGAAAACGCATCATGAAACAACCCCAGTTGATCAGGGATTACAAACATGGCGCCTTGCTGTTGCTGCGCAGATGGTAGTGTCCACATCTCATTGTTGTAGCCCCCGCGAAATCGTCCTGCTCTGGGCACTCGTTCTTCAAAAGTGGGAATTGGTCTTGTTTCATTTGTATTTCTTGCAGGAGGGTAGCTGGGCATGTTCATTGACTGGTCCTGTGGTGGTTGGTAATGAGATATCGTAGAAGAACTTGACTATAAAAGCATGCTCGTTTAGTGCTTCGGATGGGTTTTTGAATTGCGGGTAATCAAAAGTTTCCTCTGTGTTATTGCCATGCATCAGGAAAATGGTATCCATATCCCCACCACGCTTCGAAAAAGGATTGATCCAATCCTTTTCAGCATTGC
Organism: Carex parvula; assembly: GCA_025461045.1. Taxonomy (NCBI): domain Eukaryota; kingdom Viridiplantae; phylum Streptophyta; class Magnoliopsida; order Poales; family Cyperaceae; genus Carex; species Carex parvula. The sequence goes on from JAJGRW010000248.1 coordinate 360,530, forward strand.
CAGCACCACCTTCATGATCTGTATCCCAAATAGGACCAGAATCTTCTTGTTGGGGATTATTAGGTGGTTGTGCAGACTGGTTAGCAAGGTACTGTATGTACTGCCAGTCGTTCTCTTCATCACTATCAGTTTCTTCGGTATCTCTTTCCCCCTCAGTTAGAGTAAGAATTGTTTCAGTCCTAACTTCATCTTCATCATCATCAGGTATATCGCTCACGTGATCAGGGGCTGGGACATAATTCTGGAATGATATAGAGATTCTACCATCGAGGAGGTTACTGGTCTGCAATTCTGTAGGTATCATAGGAATATCAACTCGCGACGGCCTTACTACCCAGTTTCTCCCTTTATTTTCTTGCGCTGAGTATCGCCTACCCGGGAGTGCTCGTATTCCCCTGCTTACCAAGTACTCGGAAACATTGCTTATTTGGTAAGCGAATCCAACATTCGATGTATTGGAAAGTCTTCCTACTAAACCTCTAGTGATTAGGAGGTTAGCCTCACCATTCTGCCAGTTCTGGTACCCTCTTGTCAGGATTGATATCTGGAAATTTCTATAGAAATCCCCGATTGTTTGCATAGTATCCGGTATAACATATACCAGCTGGCTTCCTTTGTTAGGTCGATTTCTACTGTATCGAAGATGGACTGATCTCCTTGCCACCTGTTGTCTCTAAAAACAACCAACGCCGAGGTGCCTTCATCTTGTCTGTGCAGGATTTGTATTCTTACTTGAGCGACCCCTATGTGGATAAATTGCATACCACTTTGTCGAAGGGCCGCATAGCTTTCGGGTTGTATAAATGGCCTGTCGATTTGTTGGTTGTCGGTGCAGAGAATTGCCTCTTCAGAGAGATGGTTATAGACACGGTGGTTGTTGTCGTCTCTTCTGGAATTGTATAGTACTTCAGCAGGTACTATAGCAGCTCGATCTCTTAGGGATCTTCTGAGCTGAGTATCTGGATCCACCTGTTCTTCCAGAGTCATTTGGTAAGGGTTTCCTACCCGTTATAGTTCGGGTAAGATTCCTCAGGTTTCTTTGAGCATTATATCTCCTCCTTTGCCCTCTCCTGTATTCGCGAACCTGATCTTCAAATAATGGTGCATCAGGGTCTATTGTTTGGGTTTGGGTTACACTGGGTCTTCCCGATGTTTCCATCATTTGAGTTTTTGTTTCTCTTCTTGGAGGATAACAAAGGGGTCTTTGAAAACTCTTAAAACCCCTTTCTTTTCTTTTTGCTTGGAGGGTTCGATTGATAGCTTGGCTAGTATGGCTGATAGTTCGTCAGTTATTTCGCTTGGTAGGTGCACACCCTTTTGTTTCTGAATTTGATCTTTAAGGATTTTAACTTCTGCTTCAAGGTTTCGGATTCCTTCTAGTGCTTGCACCAGCAGCTGGTTTTGGGTGTTGTTCTGCTTAATTAATGCGGTTGTGCCTGAGGTACCACCACGATGGTCAGAAGGTTTTACAAAGCCGACTGCGGGTGACTCAATTGAGTCTGTTGCTTGAACTGCTTGTTTGTAGAATTGGGTGTTTTGAGTGAGTGTATAATTACTCATGAACTAACCCAGGTTTCCACTCTTTTGAGGACAGCTTCTACTCTTTCGAGTTTCTGGTTGAGTTCTTCAGAAATTTTTAAGGCTTCTGTTTCAATAAGTTTGGGTTGCTTTGTGACCTCTGTCACCAAAATTTTGACTTCTGATGTTGTTAAAGGACGGTTTTCTGTTAATAGGATTGTGAGGTTTTTCAAGTTTTGTTCAAGTTTTTGGATCTTCTGGTCCAGGAAGTGGATTTGTTCTTGGGTTTGCTTAAAATTCTTTAAGCTTACTCGGCTTAACAGGTTTAATCTGTCATATATGACAGAAATGTTGTTGGCTAGGTGTTTGGTAGTTATGGTTGTATCTGAGAGATCTAGGTATTCTAGATTTGAGGTTCGAGATTTCGTATACCACTCTTGAATGGATTGCTCCCACCTTTCGCTCATAAACCAGCCTGTACGTAACTTCTGTTGTGACTTTTTATTTTCAAATATTCCAGGTCAGCAGTTCAGGTTTGATCATACCATTTATAATTGTTTTTGCTCAAAATTTTAAATATGCACCTTGTTTACACATCTAGTTTATTCTGGGGACAAATTTGGGGTACTAATCATTCATTTTTGAGGTTGGGTGGCAAATTCATAATTTCCTTGTTTTGGGGTGGCATATAACTAATTTTCCCTATTATATAATGCATGATCGATTGAATTATTAATTGGTGCAAAAGGCAAATCAATCTTCCAATTTGGTTGAGGTTGATGTTATCCAGCGCACCATAATATGCATTGTAAATGCTGATGTATCATCTCTCTATTGGTTGGTATATACCTCAACCAATTTAATACTATGCAACTCCTGACTTTAATCCTTTTTAATCCTACACAATTTGTGTAATTGGAGTTCACAACAGTGAGAAAATAAATAATAATATGATTTTTTTTTCTCTAATATATAAATTTATAAAAAAAATTCCATTTGAAATTTAAGTTCCTGTAACTAATTTATAAAATACCATTTTAAATAGCATAATTTTTTTTTTCTAATTTACTGAAAAATTAATGCTCAACTCTAAACATAAAGCATTGAGTTCAACCTTAAAAAAAATAAAAATAAACATAAAGCATTGAGATAAATTGATCTTTAGTGAAAATAATTGTAGAGTAAAAATGCAACTAATTATTTTTTTAAAGCATGTTAAATTATCACGATCACAACGAGTAGACATTGCTATTGTCAACCCTACATAAATTTCGATAATGATCCACGAAACACTATTTAGATCTATTCCAATATATAATAAATTGAAAAGAAGAATCGCGGACTCAGTGCATTAGTACAAATTCTCGTCTCTCTTCAGAGAGATGCAAATTTCAATTCTCAAAAATAATATTAAAAAATATTGGAGTGCACCAGAACTCTTTAATAAAAAAATAAATTGAAAAGAGTACTCCGAATCTCACAATTACAAATATCATGTGGTTCCTTAGCCAATATCCATCCATCTAACTCACTACATTAATTAAGTTTATTCTCAGAATCATAGTAAAGTTCATGCAACATAATTAAGATTCAATTATGAACCTTGTTTTGTTTTTTTTTTGTTCAAATTAATTGATTGTCACGACATGCACTGTATACATAAATTATTATTTTTTGAGAAGTACATATAAATTAATTGTATTCTAAATAATTAATTGAACCTTTCAAAATAAGTTTTGGAAGGAATTGCCCCGACCATATATACTATATTCTAAAATTAATTGTGTTTTATGAAACAATTCAATAATACAATAATACACAAGATATCAAGAAATTGTAAATCCTCGAGATCCGTACCTAAATTCATTGCTTTATCCTAACGATTCTGCTCCATTTTTCTTTTTCTTTAGCTCAAGCCTGTTTCATTTTTCTTTTGATATGGTCCAATCAATTTCCCCCATCTTAAATCAATTGCAATTTTAGAATAGCTAGAATAATAAAATTGGTGTTTGTCTTATTAGAATTGTTTTTACTAACTTTTTGTGAAAATAACTTATTCTAATAAGACAAACAAGTTTAGTTCTCTATTTTAGTAATTCTTACCCAACCAATTCAACACCGAATAGCCTGTTCTCAAGAATAGCCTATTCTCAATCCAACCAAATATATCTTTATTTGACAGTCGTTGGGAGTTATGAGAGAAAGAGAGAAGAGGAGAAAAGAAGAGGTAGCACAATTGGTTAGTAAAAAAGTCTCAGGACCGATGGTGAATAACATAATTTTCCATCTAATTAATGATGAATACAATATTTTTTTCATAATATTTATTAAAATATATGTATATATTTACTATTCAGATACATATAATTAAAACGTAAAACTATATGAGTATTCGTATCCACATGGATATCGGATATCTTATATCTATTTTTTTTAATACGGATCGGATATTATTCATTCCGTTTCACCCCTAAATGCAATTCTTGCAATTATGTATGCATTCTTACCACTCATTTGTAAATTCAGTATTGTAGAATTGATTGGTTTTGTTTACAGGGAGAAACTTTGGATAGAAACTGAAATTCGAGGTAAAGAAGACATGTGGTTGTAAACTCTTTTATTTAATACAATCTGGGTAGTTCCTGCCAAGCCTTTAAAAAAAAAAATTAAGGTAGAGAAGGAAAAAGAGCAAAGCAAGTGCAGTTACAGTATTGATTTTGGTTGAAGATAAATAATCAATTAGAGATGAATTATATTGATAGAATATTAATTAAAATTGATAGATCCATGTGCCAATGGCCCTCAATAAATTTAAACTGGGCCCACAAATAACTCGGGATTCGGACCCCACCTAGGTCCAACCCAAGATAGAGTAAAATAGGGCCCTTAATATATGATCACGGTCCAAAAGCAACTCGGAGCTCGGACTCCTTCACGGAGCCAGCCCGAGACCAAAAGAAACTCGGGACTTTGACCCCCTCGCGGGGCCAGCCCGAACAAAAAAAAACGAGGCCCACAGTCCAGCTGCCTGGCGGCCTGGCAAGAACCAAGCTAGGCCTCGCCCCATCAATTTGAAACAATACAGCCCGCGAAGTCGAATTGGGCGAGTGTCACCGCCGATTATGCGGGCATTACTGCTCCTATGCGAACTCCCTAACCGTTTTGACAGGACGTCCTAACGGTCTGGGGCCCCCTATTTAAGGCGGGGAATTCCCGGTAAGAGGGGTCGCATTTTTCCGTAACACATGGTATTGTAGAGGTTAAAAGCACGAATATCCTAAAACCTTCACCGTTCTTCTTAATCTCGGCTAGTCAACTCGAGACGGGACGAGCCCATTTCCCTAAACTCTTCTCCCATACAGCCTACTCTCCTGTGATAAGACGTATCAAAAATCAATTAGTATTAATTAACAGATATAATAAATTATGTAATAAGAAATATTTTAATAACTTTTTATATTCTGTAGCAGGCACCATATAAGAGATTGAAATAAGATAAAAATTGAATAATGTCTATTATTATTTTTTTTTCTTATTTTTTTTTAAGAAGATTAATAGTGATGTGTACCATGTACCACAACACTTCAATTTCAGCTTGTCCATACTTTTTTACTGTATTTGCAGCATTTTACTGATACTGTGCCGTTTCATCATAGCTGTATTTTAATTGAGAAAAGAGGCATGATATATTCATATCTTTATCTTTACTTAAATTATGAAAATGATTTAAATTGAGAAAACAAGATTTTTGGTTCAAGGTTTGGTTCATGATTTAAAATATAAATCGCACTACTTGTGCAGGGACAAAAAGCAAGATTTGAGTGCTCAATGTGCACGTCATCTTATCAGAACTAATATAATGCTTGTACTAAATATGATAAATTAAGAATAAATGAGTGCTAATTGTACTTCTTATTTGCACGCTTATATTTAACATAATATGTGTTCATATTTCTTTTGTAAATGAATATTTATGCCTTACGTTTCTAGAATCAAAAATTTCAAAAGCTGTATTTTTACTTGTTGAACAAATTAGTTTTTAACTTGATTTTTTTTTTCTCAAGATCACTACGAAAAAATATCAAACACTTTGTATACTATGTATAAATGTTTTATAATTTAATTATATGTATCTAAAGTATAAAAATCTGCCGGATGTAGAACATGGAGTGCAAAAAAAAAATTTCTCTTAAGAATAATATAAAAATTAACACAATATTGATAACAAAAAAACTTAAATTCACTGTTCAAAAGACAAAATTGAAAAAAAAAAAATTAAAATAAATGTCCATATTGGTTAGCCACAAACAAACTATAGTTAATTAATTCCCATTTTATTTGCAATCATTTATTATTAATATTGATTACAATAAAAGAGCAAAACCTAAAACAATACAAAATAAATAGAAGTAAACATAACCAACCAGTAGAAGGTAAATAAATACATCCATCATTAGCAAATGACTAAATAGAAGCAATACACGTTATTGTTTCCCTATTTTATTACTTGCTCAGCCATACACGTTACTAATTAATTTATATTGCAGCACTAAACACAACAAGCCCAAAGTCGACTGGAGCACGTGTTTCTGAGAGCATTACCAGCGTGCTGCATCACCCCAGTTTCACTTATGGACCCCGCCTCCAGCTCCAGATGCCCCTATGCCGGTCGGGCCTTGGAGATTGCGGTATTTAGTCTGGTACCAGAGATGGGGCATGCCGACGGTTTATCTACAGGGGGACTATGGTGATGCTCTTCGACGGAGACTCGCGGGTGAGGGTGACGGATCTAGGACTTACTTGCCTTTCGGTCCGATCCATGCTCGTTCGGTATGTTTAAATGAAACTGACATGCTTAAAAAATTGTAGTTATTTATTCATCTTCTAATAATAATAATGAAAATACATTGTGTGCAGATTTTGACCGCTATTAGAGGAGTGGCACACAGCTTGGTGTGCATGGCGAGAAGAAGTTGGAGAGCGATAGGATGTCAAATGCTCCAACACAGTGCACCGATCGTTGAGGACTCTGGCTGGGACGGGCGCCTCGTTGGTATGTTGCACGATGCCGGGGAGGACATCAATTGGCGCGAGATAAAGGCCCCACCACCAGATCCGGAGCAGCCTAGAGCCCCTATCTACGCTGATGAGATGCCGCCACCCCCTACAGGTAATAATATGTCATACAAATGATCATTATTAAGCGTCTCTTTAAAAGATCATTATTATTAATTTATCTTCATTTCTGCAGATGATGACTCGGGTTGGGCGATCCACCAATGGGTGTTGAACAACAACGCGTGGAACGCGTACTACAACGAGCATGGAGTTCCCGTGCAGCATACCGAGGTAGCAAAAGTTCATTATTTAATTAATTTACTCGTTACTTATATGTCTTTAATTTAACATTGTTTACATGCAGGATGAAGCTGCCGCCGCCGCCGCCGCCGTTTTCTCTTTGGATGACCTAGCTCCAGATGAGGGCGGATGGGAGCCAGCTAGCTCCCACCGACCGCAGTATATGGAGCCCAGACAGCACGACGGCGAGGCCAGTGGGAGTGGGGCACAGACTGCAGATGGCTTTGCCGCTGCTATATTTGGCACACCTCCTCCGACCACGTATCCTCCTACTTGGGAGGCCGATCCGTGGGTGTTGCGTACACATGCGGGGATCCATGGGGAGCATGCATTACACCTGGGGGCGGACCCATTGGCGCGTGAGGCTGTACACGATGACATGCAGGTGGATGAGGTTCACCAGAGGCGTCCGCTGTCGCAGAGAGAGCGCCATGCACCTACTAGGTTGGACCTCTCCGGACCTCGCCCTCGTCGTCGCCGTTAGGGTTTTTATATTTTTTTTAGTTTGATAGGTTTCTAGTATTTTAGTTTGATAGGTTTCTAGTATTTTAGTTTGGATTATTATATTTCATGTTTGGACTGTTATGTTTCATGTTTAGACTTACTATTTAGATTACCTACTTTTATTGTTTATACTTACTATTTAGATTACCATTTAGAACATTTAAACATTAACAAACTTAATATAAAACTAATCAATTATATTAAAACTACACAATTACATAACATATAATCGTCAATTATAAAAATATAATCGTCAACAAATAATAAATATATATCATACAATTTAATATAAAACATTCAAACAAATCATTACAACAATTTAATATAAAACATTCAAAAATCATTACAACAATTTAATATAAAACATTCAAACAAATCATTACAACAATTTAATATAAAACATTCAAAAATCATTACAACAATTTAATATAAAACATTCAAACAAATCATTACAACAATTTAATATAAAACATTCAAAAATCATTACAACAATTTAATATAAAAACATTCAAACAAATCATTACAACAATTTAATATAAAACATTCAAACAAATTAAAACATAAAACCTTATAAAAAAAAAATTTCATAGTGGACCGCCCATCCCTTGGGCGGTCAGCTTTGAAAAGTGGACCGCCCGGCTGCTGGGCGGTCTGGTGGGAAAAGTGGACCGCCCAGCCCACGGGCGGTTAGGGTAGAAATAATTATAACTTTCGAGTGGGAGCAGATTTGATAATTTGTTTTTTTTTGGGGGTTTTAATAAAAATATCGGCCAAATTTTACATTTCTTTGAATATTTTTACTATTTTTTGTAGAATTTTTTAAAATCACTGTTTTTCTGAATTTATATTATTTTTATTTAATAAAAAACAACGATTTTTAAAAATTGTAAAAAATAATAAAATTAAAAAAATATATATATAATTTGATCTCCAAGCACATTTTAATATGAATGTCATGTTGAAAAGTTCAGATTGATTGTTTGAGCATTAAAAATGAAGATACGAACATCGTAGCCCAACTCAAATATGATATATACTATGGAATAGAACTAGGGTGTTCTTAAGCTCACCAAGCCTCTTTGTAAGCTTAACTCAAAAATCCATCGAATTGGTTTCAAGCGACGCATTCAAAACCGTTGAAACCGATTTACTTCACGAGTGATGAGATCACATGTCAAGTTTTTAAATTTTCGAACTAATTTAATATAAAATCAAGAGGTAAAAAAATGATAAAAAATGAACACATTAAAATTAACTTATATACCATTTTTTTTTTACCGCTTGACTTTATAGTAATTGTTCGAAATTTATAAATTTGACACGTAAATGCATCACTCGTGAAGTAGATCGGTTTCAACGTTTTAGATGCGTCGTTTAAAACCAATTCGATGGATTTTTGAGTTAAGTTCACAAAGGGACTTGGTGAGCTTAAGAACACCCTAGTTCTACTCTATATTATGAACTTATAATTATAAAATTGTTAACTATTAGTGAATAATAAAACTTACATAATTTTATTTAAATTTATTATCTTTCCAATTGTCACGATTAAGTATAAAATTATTATCTATACCTGAAAAAAAAAAAAAATTATGCTACCAACCAAATACCAAATAGATTTGATCAATACTCACATGGTCCCATGATGAACATTATGGCGGACATGAACAGATGAACTTCTGTACAAGATTGTGTTGATTTATGACTTTAGATGATTGACATGTGGCTATGATGATAAAAAGCAGCAATAATATAACCAAACATAATCACCTGAAAATCTTTGCTAATGTATGTAGCTTTTTTGGACCATCACCTTTAATTGGCTCTGCTCATGGTCATGTCATGGCTTCATGTTATTATATAATGCATGATCGATTGAATTATTAATTGGTGCAAAAGGCAATCAATACTCCATTTTGGTTGAGGTTGATGTTATCCAGCGCACCATAATTATATGCATCATAAATGCTGATGTATCATCTCTCTATTGGTTGGTATATACCTACATCAATTTAATACTATGCAACTCCTGACTTTAATCCTTTTTAATCCTACACAATTTGTGTAATTGGAGTTCACAACAGTGAGAAAATAAATAATAATATGATTTTTTTTTCTCTAATATATAAATTTATAAAAAAAATTCCATTTGAAATTTAAGTTCCTGTAACTAATTTATAAAATACCATTTTAAATAGCATAATTTTTTCTTCTAATTTACTGAAAAATTAATGCTCAACTCTAAACATAAAGCATTGAGTTCAACCTTGGAAAAAAATAAAAATAAACATAAAGTATTGAGATAAATTGATCTTTAGTGAAAATAATTGTAGAGTAAAAATGCAACTAATTATTTTTTTAAAGCATGTTAAATTATCACGATCACAACGAGTAGATATTGCTATTGTCAACCCTACATAAATTTCGATAATGATCCACGAAACACTATTTAGATCTATTCCAATATATAATAAATTGAAAAGAAGAATCGCGGACTCAGTGCATTAGTACAAATTCTCGTCTCTCTTCAGAGAGATGCAAATTTCAATTCTCAAAAATAATATTAAAAAATATTGGAGTGCACCAGAACTCTTTAATAAAAAAATAAATTGAAAAGAGTACTCCGAATCTCGCAATCACAAATATCATGTGGTTCCTTAGCCAATATCCATCCATATAAGTCACTACATTAATTAAGTTTATTCTCAGAATCATAGTAAAGTTCATGCAACATAATTAAGATTCAATTATGAACCTTGTTTTGTTTTTTTTGTTCAAATTAATTGATTGTCACGACATGCACTGTACACATAAATTATTATTTTTTGAGAAGTACATATAAATTAATTGTATTCTAAATAATTGAACCTTTCAAAATAAGTTTTGCAAGGAATTGCCCCGACCATATACTATATTCTAAAATTAATTGCGTTTTATGAAACAATTCAATAATACAATAATACACAAGATATCAAGAAATTGTAAATCCTCGAGATCCGTACCTAAATTCATTGCTTTATCCTAACGATTATGTTCCATTTTTCTTTTTCTTTAGCCCAAGTCTGTTTCATTTTTCTTTTGATTTGGCCCAACCAATTTCCCCCATCTTAAATCAATTGCCCTTCCTATGGGCATATTTGGTTCTAAGAATAGCTATGAATAATAAAATTGACGTTTGTCTTATTAGAATAGCTTGTTCTAACTTTTTGTGAGAAAACTTGTTTTAATAAGACAAATAAGTTTGGTTCTCTATTTTAACAATTATAACCCAACCAAACACCGAATAGCTTGTTCTCAAGAATAGCATATTCTCAATCCAACCAAACATACCCTTATTTGACAGTCGTTGAGAGTTATGAGAGAAAGAGAGGAGAGGAGAAAAGAAGAGGTAGCACAATTGGTTAGTAAAAAAGTCTTAGGACCGATGGTGAATAACATAATTTTCCATCTAATTAATGATGAATACAATACTTTTTTCATAATATTTATTAAAATATATGTATATATTTACTATTCAGATACATATAATTAAAACGTAAAACTATATGAGTATTCGTATCCACATGGATATCGGATATCTTATATCTATTTCTTTGAATACGGATCGGATATTATTCATTCCGTTTCACCCCTAAATGCAATTCTTGCAATTATGTATGCATTCTTACCACTCATTTGTAAATTCAGTATTGTAGAATTGACTGGTTTTGTTTACAGGGAGAAATTTCAGATAGAAACTGAAATTCAAGGTAAAGAAGACAATACTGTAACTGCACTTGCTTTGCTCTTTTCCTTCTTTACCTTCATTTTTTTTGAAAGACTTAGTGTTTACAACTAACAAAACGTAGGCACTTATCGCGAGGGAACTCCGTCGCGAAAAGTATCGTTGCGAAAAGTAGGCACTTATTGCGAGGCACTTTTCGCGACAGAGTACCGTCATAACTGTGCTTTTTCTTTTCGCGACGATACTTTTAGCGACGGAGTTCCCTCGCGATAAGTGCCTACTTTTTGTTGTTAACACTAAGCCTTTCAAAAAAAATGAAGATAAAGAAGGAAAAAGAGCAAAGCAAGTGCAGTTACAGTATTGATTTTGGTTGAAGATAAATAATCAATTAGAGATAAATTATATTGATAGAATATTAATTAAAATCAATTAGTATTAATTAACAGATATAATAAATTATGTAATAAGAAATATTTTAATAACTTTTTATATTCTGTAGCAGGCACCGTATAAGAGATTGAAATAAGATAAAAAAATAATAAAGTTCCTTTTATTTTCTCAAAATTGAACAATGTCTATTATTATCTTTTTTTTTCTTATTGTTTTTTTTAAGAAGATTAATAGTGATGTGTATTATATATGTACCACATCACTTCAATTTCAGCTTGTCCATACTTTTTTACCGTATTTGCAGCATTTTACTGATACTGTGCCATTTCATCATAGCTGTATTTTAATTGAGAAAGAGGCATGATATATTCATATCTTTATCTTTACTTAAATTATGAAAATGATTTAAATTGAGAAAACAAGATATTTGGTTCAAGGTTTGGTTCATTATTTAAAATATAAATCGCACTACTTGTGCAGGGACAAAAAGCAAGATTTGAGTGCTCAATGTGCATGGCATCTTATCAGAACTTACATAATGCTTGTACTAAATACGATAAATTAAGAATAAATTAGTGCTAACTGTACTTCTTATTTGCACGCTTATATTTAACATACTATGTGTTCATATTTCTTTTATGAGGAGAGATCAAGTTACAACAAAGTTACAACAACTATTTTTTTCATTTTCAAAGTCCAAATCGTCGATCCAAACCGTTCAACATGATTATCTAAATAAAATGTGCTTGCAGATCAAATTTTACATTTTTTTTGAATTTTTTTACTATTTATTAAGTATTTTACAAAAAATAGTCATATTCAGACCATTAAATTTTGTACCCATCTTAATAAATGGTAAACAAATTCAAAAAAATATAAAATTTGATCTGCAAGTACATTTTATTTAGATAATCATGTTGAACGGTTTGAATCGACGATTTGGACTTTGAAAATGAAAAAAATGGTTGTTGTAACTTTGTTGTAACTTGATCCCTCCTCTGCTTTTATATATAAATGAATATTTATGCCTTCCGTTTCTAGAATAAAAAATTTCAAAAGCTGTATTTTTACTTGTTGAACAAATTAGTTTTTAACTTGATTTTTTTTTTCTCAAGATCACTCAGAAAAAATAAAACACTTTGTATACTATGTATAAATATTTTATAATTAAATATATGTAACTTCTATCTAAAGTATAAAAATCTGCCAGATGTAGAACATGGAGTGCAAAAAAAAATTCTCTTAAATAATATAAAAATTAACACAATATTGATAACAAAAAAACTTAAATTCACTGTTCAAAAGACAAAATCGAAAAAAATTAAAGTTAATTAATTCCCATTTTATTTGCAATCATTTATTATTATTGATTACAATAAAAGAGCAAAACCTAAAACAATACAAAATAAATACATCCACCATTAGCAAATGGCTAAATAGAAGCAAGTAACAATACATAGCACACATGACCACCTAACAACCTTTGCCATGATGCTTTATGGACCATTACCTTCTTTATCATACCATGATATATCCTTCATCGATGGAATCATTGATTGATGGAAACAAAGGCAACAAATATTCCATTTCTGTTGATTGATCATATAATTTTTTTTTTCCTAGAAGATAAGTCTGCCCATTTGTGCATCATATATGGTGATGTATCATTTCTCTACTGGTTGACCTTGCTCTGTTGGCATCAATCACCTGTCAAATTGATTTTCTAATTTGTATTTATTAGTATATTCAAAACTAGCACCCATAAGTGAGGCCTAAGTTCACTTCTGGGCCATATCGAACCATACCTGAGATAATTTTTTAAATTAGAAAAAAATTCAGGTGCTATTCTGTTGACTGTTGTGAAACATTCAGGCTATAGCTGGAGAAAACTTGGTCATGCCTTTTCAAATTAATAGAAGCGATTAAAAAGTTGAAAACAAGAGAACAAAATTTGATATTGAAATTCGGCAGGTCAGTACGGGGAAAAAAGTTCTAAAATCCCAAATTAAGATTTCGGAATACAGTAATTTCTATAATTACAAAAGCTCCATCTTTATTTCAAAAGAAAGATAATTGATAAGCCTAAATTATATATACTTTTGATTAAGATTTAACCTAAAAACTAAGTCAATTTTCTTATATTTTAGTATAATTCTGTGTTAAAATATGCCAATAACCAAGTTACTGCCAAAGTCTATGTAAATTATAGAAAATGGAGCAAATTGTAGACATCTCGCAAGCTTTTCGAAAAGTGGTAGAATACTGAAAATAGAGTTACGGATCATGATCTATGCCCGTTTAAAGTTCGGTTCACAGAAAATTCCAGAGAGTTCTGCGGCCTGTACAAGCATTTCGTGCGGGCCGCACAGAATCACAGCTGCTGACACAGTTCGTATTTTGGTCATATTTTGGTCATACGAACTCCGATTGGGGTGAATCAAAGCTTGACGGAACCAGGAAAAAAAGATCTACAACTTTCATGAAATAAAACAAATCTAAATTTGGAATGTAGAATTTTGTGCAGCCGCACCAATGGCCGCCCAGCCTAGATTTGGACAAATTTTTATTGCCATCTTCACCAGATTCACATCCAGATTTTGTTTGCTTGTTCCCAAAGTCACAAAATGGCTATATATTGATAGGGAGGCAGCAGGAGGATTCATCTCTATTTCTTGAATCAATCTTTTCTCCAAGTGATTCAAGGTGATTGGAGCGAAGAATTAAATGTTTTCTCCAGCGAGTAAAGTGAAGACAAGGTGTAGCGAGCAAGGAGATTGGTTAACTCTATTATCTTTCTTATTTTTTTAGTTTTTATCATTTTTACTCTTGTATTTCTTTTGGATGTTTGCGCATCTATGAGAGGCTAGATTTCCTCTCTAGAGACTTAGGTTTTAAGCATGAACTTGTGTTAAAATCTACCTTATTTGAATGGTTTTGATTGTTTGCTTGCTTGTTTGTTCCTGTTGATTTTGTAATTCATGTGATTGTGTAATTTGTGTGCTTGTTAATTAGCGTCCCGCTTAGGTTTAACTAACTTGTGTTAAAATCTACCTTACTTGGATGGTTTTGATTGTTTGCTTGCATGTTTGTTCTTATTGATTTTATAATTCATGTGATTGTGTAATTTGTGTGCTTGTTAATTAGCATCCCGCTTAGGTTAACCAACTTGGATTGATTAGGATCAAGAATTGATGGTAACAAATTATGTACATTAATAACCCTATGATTTGAGATTAGAAATGACCAAATCTAATTTTTAGTCCGGAACCACAAGAAACAAATATTAAATTGAGGTGAATGACTTAATCGTGAAGCCTCATATTTAATTGGGACTTTTAGAATTGAAGCGAATATTGGTGTGAATGACTTAATCGTGAAGTATCGGTATTTGAGAATAAACTATGCGAACCTAGCTTATGGTCTAGATAGCTAGGGTGAAGAACTTAATCGTGAAATCCGAATTGTCTAGGCACGCCATTAATTCACGAAAGTGACCCTTTTTTATATTTAAGGATTAGAAACCCTATCATTGCAAACATAAATTTAGAAACCAATTAAGTGTAGATTTGAACCAAGGGATTGTGTGCTGATAGCCCCTAGACTTCTCTCTATTTGAAACACAACACTCATTTTATTTGTTTGTTTAAATTGCTTTTGTTACAATTCAACTCTCAATCGGGTATTGAACCCACAAAACCAAATTTACAACAAACCCCCCCCATTTACTTATTTGCACTAGTTTAGAATTAATTAATTTAGTAGAAATTATAATTGCCTTAGTCTTTGGATCGACACCCATAATTACTACAATGATAGATTGTGCGCTTGCAATTCAATATAACTTTACGTATTTAGGGTTATATAAATTTAAAGCAAAAAGTGTACGAAATAGATCATCAAATCCTATACCCAAAATATATACACAATAAGCTTTTGGTTGATCATATCATTTTTTTTCCTAGAAGATAAGTCTGCCCATTTGTGCATATTCATATATGCTGATGTATCATTTCTCTACTGGTTGACCTTGCTCTGTTGGCATCAATCACTTGTCAAATTTATGTTCTAATTAGTATTTATTAGTATATCCAAAACTAGCACCCATAAGTGAGGCTAGATATCATTTCTAGTTCACTTCTTCTGGGCCATATTGAACCATACATGAGATAATTTTTTAAATTAGAAAAGAATTCAGGTGCTATTGTGTTGACTGTTGTGAAACATTCAGGCTACAGCTGGAGAAAACTTGGTCATGCCTTTTCAAATTAATAGAATCGATTAAAAAGTTGAAAATAAGAGAACAAAATTTGATATTGAAATTTGGCAGGTCAGTACGAGAAAAAAAGTTCTAAAATCCCAAATTAAGATTTCGGAATAAAGTAATTTCTATAATTACAAAAGCTCCATCTTTATTTCAAAAGAAAGATAATTGATAAGCCTAAATTATATATTCTTTTAATTAAGATTTAACCTAAAAACTAAGCCAATTTTCTTTTATTTTAGTATAATTCTGTGTTAAAATATACCAAGAACCAAGTTACTGCTAAAATCTATTTAAATTACAGGAAATGGAGCAAATAATAGATCTTCTCGCAAGCTTTTTGAAAAGTCATAGAACACTGAAAACGGAGTTACGGATCATGATCTATGCCCGTTTGAAGTTCGGTACACAGAAAATTCCAGAGAGTTCTGTGGCCTGTATAAGCATTTCGTGCGGGCCGCACAGAATAACAACTGCCAACACACAGTTCGTATTTTGGCCATATTTTGGTCATACGAACTTCGATTTGGGTGAATCAAAGCTTGACGGAACCAGGACAAAAAGATCTACAACTTTCATAAAGGAATAAATCCAAATTTGGAATGTAGAATTTTGTGTAGCCGCACCAATGGCTGCCCAGCCTAGATTTGGACAGATTTTATTGCCATCTTCTCCCGATTCACTTTCAGATCTTGTTTGCTGGCTCCCAAAGTCACAAAAATGACTATGTATTGATAGGAAGGCAACAGGAGGATTCATCTCTATTTCTTGAATCAATCTTTTCTCCAAGTGATTCAAGGTGATTGGAGTGAAGAATTAAAGGTTTTCTCCAGCGAGTAAAGTGAAGACAAGGGGTAGCGAGCAAGGAGATTGGTGTACTCTATTATCTTTCTTATTTTTTTTAGTTTTTATCATTTTTACTCTTGTATTTCTTTTGGATGTTAGCGCATCTATGAGAGGCTAGATTTCCTCTCTAGAGGCTTAGGTTTTAAGCATGAACTTGTGTTAAAATCTACCTTATTTGAATGGTTTTGATTGTTTGCTTGCTTGTTTGTTCCTGTTGATTTTGTAATTCATGTGATTGTGTAATTTGTGTGCTTGTTAATTAGCGTCCCGCTTAGGTTTAACTAACTTGTGTTAAAATCTACCTTACTTGGATGGTTTTGATTGTTTGCTTGCTTGTTTGTTCTTGTTGACTTTGTAATTCATGTGATTGTGTAATTTGTGTGCTTGTTAATTAGCGTCCCGCTTAGGTTTAACTAACTTGAGATGATTAGGATTAAGAATTGATGGTACCAAATTATGTACATGAATAACCCTATGATTTTAGATTAGAAATAACCAAATCTAATTTTTAGTCCGGAACCACAATAAACAAATGTTGAATTAAGGTGAATGACTTAATTATGAAGTCTCATATTTAATTGGGACTCCTAGAATTGAACCGAATATTGGTGTGAAAGACTTAATCGTGAAGTATCGGTATTTGGGAATAAACTAGGCTAACCTATGCTTATGGTCTAGATAACTAGGGTGAAGAACTTAATCGTGAAACCCGAATTGTCTAGGCACGTCATTAACTCACAAAAGTGATCATTTTTGATATTTAAGGATTAGAAACCCTATCATTACAAACAAGAATTTAGAAACCAATTAAGTGTAGATTTGAACCAAGGAATTGTGTGCTGATAGCCCCTAGACTTCTCTCTATTTGAAACACAACACTACTTTTATTTGTTTGTTTAAATTGCTTTTGTTACAATTCCACTCTCAATCAGGTATTAAACCCACAAAATCAAATTTACAACAAACTCCCTCCCATTTACTTATTTGCACTAGTTTAGAATTAATTAATTTAGTAGAAATTATAATTGCCTTAGTCTTTGGATCGACACTCATAATTACTACAATGATAGATTGTGTGCTTGCAATTCAATATAACTTTACGTATTTAGGGTTATATAAATTTAAACCTATACCCAAAATATATACACAATAAGCTTTTGGTTGATCATATCATTTTTTTTCCTAGAAGATAAGTCTGCCCATTTGTGCATATTCATATATGCTGATGTATCATTTCTCTACTGGTTGACCTTGCTCTGTTGGCATCAATCACTTGTCAAATTTATGTTCTAATTTGTATTTATTAGTATATCCAAAACTAGCACCTATAAGTGAGGCTAGATATCATTTCTAGTTCACTTCTTCTGGGCCATATTGAAAACCATATCTGAGATAATTTTTTAAATTAGAAAAGAATTCAGGTGCTATTGTGTTGACTGTTGTGAAACATTCAGGCTACAGCTGGAGAAAACTTGGTCATGCCTTTTCAAATTAATAGAAGCGATTAAAAAGTTGAAAACAAGAGAACAAAATTTGATATTGAAATTCGGCAGGTCAGTACGGGAAAAAAAGTTCGAAAATCCCAAATTAAGATTTCGGAATACAATAATTTCTATAATTACAAAAGCTCCATCTTTATTTCAAAAGAAAGATAATCAAAGTACACATAAAATTATGTAGTTTGTAATTTCATGATTATACATTGTTATACAAATTGTAGTGTGATTTGAGTTTCTCTGGTTGTTGTTGTTATGCATCATTGGTTTTGTGCTCTAATCATGCTCCACATCTTTATCTCTGTTTCCAAAATCCGAATAGTCGATCCGAACCGCTCAACATGATCTTCATGTTAAAATGTGCTTGGATATCAAATTTTATATTTTTTGGAAATTATTTACTATATTTTTAGATAGATACAAAATCACTATTTTCAAGTGATTGTAGATCATCCAAAACAGTGAGTTTGTGCCTATCTATAAAGTGAAACGGTAAAAAAATGACGAATAATTAATGTATTAAAATTAACTTAAAAAACAGGATTTTTGACCGCTTTACTTTATACTAAATGAATTAAAAAATTATAAATTTTGCATGTAAACGTATCAATGACGAAGTAGATCAGTTTTAACGGATTGGATTCGTCATTGAAATCAATCCGATAGGCTTTCAAGATAATAGGACGGAATGTCTTATTCTATCTATAACACCTCAGCCTAACTCAGAAAATAATTAATTCTAATTTAGGGGTGCAATTGGATCGGATATATTCGTCCGTATCCGAATCCGTATCTGAAAATTAGATACGGATATCCGATATCCGAATATCCGTACGGATACGGATATGGTTTTAAATTTTAATTATCCGTATCCTAATAGTAAACATATACCATATAGTTTAATATATATTATAAAAATATTTATGTATATATCTATGGATATCCGATATCCGATCCGTATCCGTATGCGAAAATAAAAGCGGATACGGATATGGTTTTATAACTATCCGATCCGTATCCGATCCGTCTGCATCCCTATGATCTAATTGATGAGAAAATTGAATATTTAAAAGAGGGTCCTAAAGAGGATCGAATATTCGAATGGGCTGATATTCACGGATCCGTATCTTCACAGGTACCTGATTCAACGCAATTGAAACAGACGGCCCAGATACACTCTCAGCCGGTGCCTATTAGGGGTGGCGCAGGGCCAGTGTTATTTGTGCTGTGAGATGCCAAGTTAAAAAAACAATCCTGGACCGTCTGTTTGAATTGTACTCAGTCAGGTAACCTGAGGGGATGTGAATTCGATATTCACTGATGCGTCGCGAAGCAATTGGCCACAACAGTCAAAACGGGCCCAAAATGTTTCTTTTTTCTACAATACAGTGTGACATGATCTCTGAATCAAACATGAAGTAGATCCGTCGTATCCAATCATATTATACCCGGTAAACTGAACTGCGTCACGGTAAGACACAGAATATCTACCACAGAAAGATTCGTCTTTGTTAGTTTTAAAGCAAATTTTAAGGTTAAGTACGTTATAACCTGTTTCAAATTTGCTGCTCTTCTTCCATTCAATGCTTTCAACAGTCCATATTTGTTTTCAACAATCCACTTTCCAGTTCGAACGGTTGGGAACAAACAAATATGGACTGCTGAAAAAATATTTGAACAGTTGGGATGAAAAAAGCTGGTTTGTGTTTTTCTAGGAGAAGAACAGCAGATTTGGATGCCGTTATACCAGTTGGAATTTGGAACATGAGAAGAACAAAATATCCATTATAAATATAAGTTTAAAAAAGATGTTAGCTCTCGCACTGCTGCATCGATCCACTTGCCTGCTGTTGTGTTTCATGATACCTTCATGATCTAATTGAGAAAATAAATTGTTTTTAGAGTAATTTTCTGAAATAGAAAACTTATCTTTCTTCATTATCTTCTCTTGGCTTGAATCCTCAAATATACAAAATCAAATTCAGATATTTAAGAAAGCAGAAAAATTTTAGGATCAATTTTGGTGATTGATCCCATGAGATCATCACATCTTTTCTCTTTCTAATTGCAAATGGATAGTGTAGCCAAAAATATCTCTAAGCTGAGAAAGCACAAAGCTTGCTCTTATTACAGTTACTTAGATTTGTACTATATTCCAGAACCACCTCTAATAGAATTGGCTAAGAAGCTCTATATGTGAAATTGCATGTTCGAAATTAAATGCATGCTATACTAAATATGATTTGAAAATTTACATTCATCATCTCATCGTATTCTAAAAAAATCTTAATATACTTGAACAAATGAACTTGATGCAAAAGAGCAAAGGACATATTTTAGATGTTTTTTTCATTGCATGAAGCCCATTTTACAATTGTGTACAAGAAAAAAAAGGCAATTATAAGCGCAGCACGAGGAAAACAAAAATAAAATGTACACCATCATAATTAACCCAACAAGCATGAGAAAACTCAAGAACTAGAGTAAAACAGTTAGAAAATGCAAAATACAACAACGTCTTGAAACAGATAATTAACGGGCTAGCATTTGTCATCCAGGGAATTCTTTTCACCATTATTCATTGTCAGAGCACGAGACTGGGACTGCGGTTTTATGGTGAATATGGCACACACAAGATAGACGACGAGATTAATAGTACTAAGCAGAGCAAGAAGGCCATAGAAGTAATCGAGCCTTCCTTCGTTTATGTTATCGGCTAGCCATGATTTCTCGCCGTTGTGCCCAGTGACGCTCTTGATTACAGACACCAAGAAGCTGCTCAGGAAAAAACCCAGTGAAAGAGTGGTCAGGAAGAGGCCAGTGCTCAATGTTTTCATTCCTTTCGGCGACCTTGTTATGAAGAAATCCAGCTGGCCAGTGTATATGAATGCCTCCCCCGAACCAACCAAGAAAAATTGTGGAATTAGTGTGAAAACACTCATCGGAAGTGTCGTTACCGATCCTGAATTTCTCGCCACGGATAGCCTCTTCCTCTCTGTTAGTGCTGCTACTATCATTCCTACTATTGACATGGCTAGACCAATTCCAATTTTTTGTAGGTTGGTAAAGCCTGATAAAACACAAAAAAAACAAAATTTCATCGATCAGTAATCATATGAGAGTTTATCGAAGGAATCAGGTGCTTTAAATTAATCAGCATTCTCCTACATATTTTTTTTTAATACCTTCGGTGCCTTTCCACCTTCTGAAAAGGGGCATGATGATGCGATCGTACACTGCTAAGGTCATCAGAATTGCACCTACGAAGAAGACTGTAAGGGATCCTGCGGGAATCTGAAACGTTCCTATCGTTCTCTCCATGGTGCTAGCTTGCACCACTGAGAAGGTGATCATCTGTGCATAGATTGTCCAGAACAGAATTGTGGTGGCCCACACCGGAAGAAGCCATATCATCATTTTCACCTCCTCTACCCGACTCACTGAGCACAACCTCCATGCATTTGGCACCACTTTTCCATCTATTATCATCTCATCACCTTCCACCCTGATTGC
This sequence comes from Carex parvula, assembly GCA_025461045.1. NCBI lineage: Eukaryota > Viridiplantae > Streptophyta > Magnoliopsida > Poales > Cyperaceae > Carex > Carex parvula. Next base: position 382,140 of record JAJGRW010000248.1, read on the forward strand.
TGCCTTGTCTAGAAAACTACATATATAAATTTAACCAACAAAAAAAAGTTACGAAATTCTTTTATCCGAAAATGAATGATACATCAAGAGCATTGATTAACTGTCAAGTCCATGGAGAATAATTAATACTACATTTGTACTTACAGGTATTGTTGTGTGTGAGGAATTCTGGTGGCTTCGGGACGATCTTCATGTAAGACGGAAAGGTTGTCATATTTAAGGTTTCTTTTCCTGAAGGAGGCAACAATCACTTGGAGGATATGAACAATTGGGCTCCCGGAACTTTTCTTGTAGCGGTATCTCTTTGTTCCAGAGAGGAAAATGACAATGGCTACGACCATGGACAGGCAGCAGATACCATAGGCCCAGCTTCGTCCGACTTCGTCTTGTAGGTACACCAGCACGGTGACGGCAAAAAGAGTACCGATGCTTATGAGAAAAAAGAATCTATTGAAGAAGAAGGTCATTTGTGTTCTCTCCCTTTCATCCTTATCATCAAATTGGTCTGTGCCGAAGCCTGACACACTCGATTTGAGCCCCCCTGTTCCCAGTGCTATCAGATACAAGCAGAGATAAAGCACTCCCATCTGTGTGTCACTTGCTTCTTGGCAACTCTGTGAGGCCGCATTGCATGGCAGTGGGCGGAACTGCGGCAGCTTTGTTGAAACAGAGAGCAACCCTGTTCCCTGTTATCATAACATTGTGTTTAGTATGTGTACATAAATTTACTTGATCTCCTTTAGTGAGGATTAATTGTTGATGTTTCTATGAGGGTACGAGTACAGTACATACCAATGCCTGAATCACAGCAAATATGGCAATGGTACGAAATCTTCCGAGGAAGGAATCCGCAAGGAAACCACCAAGCAAGCATAGCATGAAGGAAGTACCCAAGAAGTCTGTCACGATGTTTGCTGATTCGGCACTGGGTACGTGCATTGTGCCAACCAGGTAAGTCACCAGGTTCACTGCTATTCCCATTGTTGACAATCTCTCACATATTTCAATTCCTACAAAGCATAAGCATGCATTTAATTAAGGCACATATTGTATTCAATAGAGAACCTGAACTTAAAGAATATGATAATTCGGCCAAGCTTAACTTGTTATTGTTAATACTTTTAGTATTTTATTAATGGAGATTATTTAGGTTTTTAATTAACTAGAGTGGAGTAAACAAGAAGATGTGGAAATAAGTCAAAGTACAAAAAACTGTTATACAAAAGACCCAAGAATCAAATTGGTACAGCACAATTTGACAGTTAATCATGGTGGGACCGAAACATCATGGACTTGAGATCAATTTTGTCATCATTATTATCAACTTTTATACAGTGTCTTTATTATCTTTGACTCATATGGGGATAGCTAATATTTAGGAACCAAATTTTGTAGTACTAAAATATATACGAAATATTTACCAGAATAATTTCTCTGAAACAAAGAAAACCTAGTTAATAGGAGGCAATTTAATTCTGTGAGGGGTATAGAGAGAGAGACCTAGAATAAGAGAAGCGATTATCCAACCGCCAGTCTTTGATTTGTCAGCAGGGAACCCTTTGTAATTGACCGCATCAGATACCGTCCAACTCATCTTCCCTTCTTCCTGTACAGTCAGATACATAGGCATATGTAGATGAATTTAGTGTAAAACCAGGAAGATAAATATCATGCTGGCATGGAGACAACACTATCATAATTTCAATATCTTATTCTAAACGTAATCATGCCGATATAAAACCAATTTTTGTTTGGGTTAATTTACAACTGCACATTTGGTTGTCTAGTTGAAGTAAGAACCTTAACACTACCTCTGTGTACAAATGCATTTCAAGGTCTATAGCCTAGAATCTCCATTACTTACATACATTGGAATTCATCTGTGTTAGACTTTAGTACAGTTGCATCTAATTTAATGCCCAAATAATGTGGACAAGTAAGGCAACCAATCCTATAATTCATGAATGTACATGTAGTTAAGAGAACTGGAACAAACCATTTTGATTGATCAGAGCCTCCTTGAACAATCTAACTCAGGTGCAAGTGGGGATGCTTTTTGTTAGTTATTTCTGTCTTAGATGGTGAGATAGGTGTGATACTAACACCTTTATATAGGAGAGGAGAAGAGAAAGAAGGGACCCAGTAAAGCAGTAATACTACCTCCCCACTATCTATTTCTCAAACTTGGAACTGTTGGGAGCCAGTTCTTAAACTAAGTGGAGGCAGTTCTCTGATTGGTAAAGGAACATTCCAGAATTTTTTTTTTTTTTTTTTGGCTTTCTACTTTTCTCTCTCCTTCATGTATTATTGTACAATTTGATCAATTCTTTTGATGGATGAGGAGGTGATACATATCAGGGGAAACAGAGGCAATGCTGAGTATTGAAATTGAATTATCGTAATGATTTTTTACAATATATTCTTGTTGATAACATGTGCTTCTCAAATCTAACGAGGTGATAGATAGATGGATTTAATGCCACTGCTACGGTAAGGTTGATTGAGCCATATAATTAATTAGACATCATCTATAGCACACATGCTGTACTCTTCTATTTATTTTCCAGGATGCGCCACTATGTGCATATAAAGGAGCCTCCCGTTGTTTCTCCTCTTATTTTTCTACCAATTTCCTTTACAGAAAAAAGGCATATCTTTGATTGTTGCTCAGTCTTTGCACATACCAGTTCTTTGTCAATACATACTTTCTTAAGGAATTTTCTGATAAAAGATGGTATGCCGTATGCATTGATGATAGAAATCCGTATATATAACCCAATTTTTCACGAGTCGGATTACAAGGGCATATCATAGCGAATAGTATAATCGGGTATCAATTAGCAGGGAATTAGTGTTTAGGCCTTGAGCAATCAGATTTCAACTTTTTGCAAGGTTAGATGAAATCTGAAATTTGAGAGTTGTGTTGTGATTTTTAGAATTACTGAAAATACAAAAAAGAAATTAATTAAAAATAAGATGATAGAGTGAACTTCTAAGATTTTGACTTACCAATACTACTCAATCTATTTAAATAAGGTCTTACTTGGTATTTGATTTTCAGATGTTGTTTGAAACTTTCTAATTCAATTTAGCAACTACCGCTCTCGTGGCATAATCGGCTTATCTAACAAGAGGTCCGACAAAAGCTTGTCTTAATAAATGCAATGGGTCTTGTGATTAGCCCAAAAATTTCTAGACTTCACTACTACGTTCTTTGCCTGTACTTTCTGATTTTATTGGGTGTCCTCATGGTGAGGCAATCGAACGCGACATTCGTCTGCAGATCTCAAGACTCCCATGTCTACTTTTGTTGTTCCAACTAATGATATCTCCTGCTACGGTTTTCACAACCAATCTAAGATATTTATTCTCCTTATCCTAACTCGGTGGATCTAATAACGCCAATCATATAGGTGTGACAATCACCATAGCGGACTAGATCTAACAATCAAAGTTAAGTAAAAATGAACATGAATCGCAAAAGCAATCAAAACAAACAAGAGCAATTTCAAATACCAAATAAACTTATATTAAAACTTCATGAGTAACACGCTATACTGCCTAACCCTAAGAATCATAATTTAGTTCATGAAAGACATGATTACAACAAAAAGAAATGAGAAAGATATAACCATTACAATAGATACCCTTCTTACATTCTCGAAGCACTCCAAATCTAATACTAACTCTTTCACTTAGAGTAGATATAAAATAAAACTAAAGATGTCTTGTCCCTTCTGTCTAAGGGTCTTTTATAGGTTTCAAGGGACGTCTGGAGATGATTAGAGTCCAAGTTATCAGATCTGCAGACAACTGTTATGAATTTGGGAAAGGGGCACCTCCATTACGGCCTGTATCAAGAGTGATACATATTGTATTCAACACACATGATCGCTGACTTGGTAGTTTAATACGTATCTCCTGGATACAGACTATATTAGACACTGTATCTGATACGGTCCGTAACAACACATCTAACTTTTCGGTCAATGTTCAGTTTATCCTGATTTTTGCTCAAATAGATGTAAAAATATCGTAAATCATTATTCCTGCAATATTGAAACACAAAAAACGCAGCAGTAACCAATTTCTCATACAAATAAACATAAATATGAGATGTTCAGGTAAAACCTAAGTCAAAACCCTATAAAAATATCGATACGATATAGCGTTATCAATCATATACTTGTATTTCCTACTTATTCACGATTATATTATGGACATGAAACATGTGCACCAGTAGTTTATTTGTGTGTTTCCAAGGGAAATTTAGCTTAAAGCACTGTAGATTCTTATGCAAAGTGTCTTATATATGAAGCCACCGGAATAAATTAAAACAGCATCAATTTGCTTAATCAAAACAGAGGAAGTTTGACTCATGTACAGATATATATCATAGTTTTTGACTTATTCCAATATGGTTTCGCCTTAACCCAGAATAAGCCCATCTGGACAAGCCTCGTCCGTTGATATATTTTTCAAGTTCTGTTGATAAAAGCGGAGAGATGCCAAGAGCTTGAGTCTGGTTCCACAGATAAAGAGAGGAGAGGAGAGGAGAGGAGTTACGAGACATACCTTTATTTGACAGTCGTTGAGAGTTACGAGAGAAAGAGAGGAGAGGAGAAAAGAAGAGGGTAGCACAATTGGTTAGTAAAAAAGTCTTAGGACCGATGGTGAATAACATAATTTTCCATCTAATTAATGATGAATACAATATTTTTTTCATAATATTTATTAAAATATATGTATATATTTACTCTTCAGATACATATAATTAAAACGTAAAACTATATGAGTATTCGTATCCACATGGATATCGGATATCTTATATCTATTTTTTTTAATAGGGATCGGATATTATTCATTCCGTTTCACCCCTAAATGCAATTCTTGCAATTATGTATGCATTCTTACCACTCATTTGTAAATTCAGTATTGTAGAATTGATTGGTTTTGTTTACAGGGAGAAACTTTGGATAGAAACTGAAATTCGAGGTAAAGAAGACATGTGGTTGTAAACCTCTTTATTTAATACAATCTGGGTAGTTCCTGCCAAGCCTTTAAAAAAAAAAAAAATTTAAGGTAAAGAAGGAAAAAGAGCAAAGCAAGTGCAGTTACAGTATTGATTTTGGTTGAAGATAAATAATCAATTAGAGATAAATTATATTAATAGAATATTAATTAAATTGATAGGTCCATGTGCTAATGGTCCTCAATAAATTTAAACTGGATCCACAAATAACTCAGGATTCGGACCTCACCTAGGTCCAACCCAAGATAGAGTAAAATAGGGCCCTTAATATATGATCATGGCCCAAAAGCAACTCGGAGCTTGGACTCCTTCACTGGGCCAGCCCGAGACCAAAAGAAACTCGGGACTTTGACCCCCACGCGTGGGCCAGCCCGAACAAAAAAAAACAAGGCCCACAGTCCAGCTGCCTGGTGGCCTGGCAAGAACTAAGCTAGGCCTTGCCCCATCAATTTGAAACAATACAGCCCGCGAAGTCGAATTGGGCCCCTACCCATAAGGCCTAGTCTAACTTCGACTTTGTGTCACCGCCGATTATGCGGGCATTACTGATCCTATGCGAACTCCCTAACCATTTTGACAGGACGTCCTAACGGTCTGGGGCCCTTATTTAAGGCGGGAATTATCGGTAAGAGGGGTCGCATTTTTCCGTAACACATGGTATCACGAATATCCTCAAACCTTCACCGTTCTTCTTAATCTCGCTAGTCAACTCGAGACGGGACGAGCCCATTTCCCTAAACTCTTCTCCCATACAACCTACTCCCCTGTGATAAGACGTATCAAAAAATCAATTAGTATTAATTAACAGATATAATAAATTATGTATAAGAAATATTTAATTACTTTTATATTCTGTAGCAGGCACCATATAAGAGATTGAAATAAGATAAAAATTGAACAATGTCTATTATTATCTTTTTTTTTTCTTTTTTTTTTAAGAAGATTAGTAGTGATGTGTACCATGTACCACAACACTTCAATTTCAGCTTGTCCATACTTTTTTACTGTATTTGCAGCATTTTACTGATACTGTGCCGTTTCATCATAGCTGTATTTTAATTGAGAAAGAGGCATGATATATTCATATCTTTATCTTTACTTAAAGTATGAAAATGATTTAAATTGAGAAAACAAGATTTTTGGTTCAAGGTTTGGTTCATTATTTAAAATATGGGTTTGTCTATAGTACAGTATAAGTATTTTGGCTATAGTGCAGTAATTGGTTTTAATTAAAATCGGACCTTTATTCTCTCTGTCTTTGATTTTAAGTTGTTTAGGGTAAAACTGTCCTTTATCTTTTTTTCCCAGACTCCGTTATTTCTTCCTGAATCAAGAAAAAGAAGGTATGTGATTACTGGGCACCACTTCTTTCTGAGGAGAAGACCGGAGATCTCTTCCTCTCATCCCTCAAATTTTGTTAATCGCGGCTGATCTCTTCCTCTCATCCCTAAATATCGCGAATGATCCTTTTGAACGGAGAAGAGAGGAGAAATCGCGGCTGATCCATTTGAACGGAGAAGAGAGCAGAGAAGATATGATTGCATGATTTAATTAATTAACTTTTCTTTTCTTTCAAGTTTAAGGTTCCAACTTTTGTTGAATTTGATACTGAACTTCCGTAGAAAGCAGTGGCAAAGGAAAATGATTCATATCCCGTCATCGCGTGCTATCAGATCGGAGAATTTTAAATTTCATCAATTCCATTTCTCGTTTAAAGAGAAGAAGTTGGTTCCGATCAGAGCTGTTGTGCTGTGATTTGTATTTGACGGGCGAGTTTTCTTTGTCGTGCATCGTCGTCGAAGGTCTCAGGAGAGACCTGGAGGGAAAGACGAAGAGGACAAGGATTCATATGATCTACCGATCGGAAAATGTTTGTTCAAAGACTATTATACTATTCCCTTTTCCGTTAACATTAGCGTACAATATGTGAAACGGAGAATTAAATTAACGATTTAATCTACACCGTTCGAAAATAAAATGAACAATTCTGATTTAATTAAATTTTACTGTACTATAGTCAAAATCAGTTTACTGTACTATAGACAGCCTCTTAAAATATAAATCGCACTACTTGTGCAGGGACAAAAAGCAAGATTTGAGTGCTCAATGTGCACGTCATCTTATCAGAACTATATAATGCTTGTACTAAATATGATAAATTAAGAATAAATGAGTGCTAATTGTACTTCTTATTTGCACGCTTATATTTAACATAATATGTGTTCATATTCTTTTGTAAATGAATATTTATGCCTTACGTTTCTAGAATCAAAAATTTCAAAAGCTGTATTTTTACTTGTTGAACAAATTAGTTTTTAACTTGATTTTTTTTTTCTCAAGATCACTACGAAAAATATAAAACACTTTGTATACTATGTATAAATATTTTATAATTTAAATATATGTATCTAAAGTATAAAAATCTGCCGGATGTAGAACATGGAGTGCAAAAAAAAATTTCTCTTAAGAATAATATAAAATTAACACAATATTGATAACAAAAAAACTTAAATTCACTGTTCAAAAGACAAAATTGAAAAAAAAAAATTAAAATAAATGTCCATATTGGTTAGCCACAAACAAACTATAGTTAATTAATTCCCATTTTATTTGCAATCATTTATTATTAATATTGATTACAATAAAAGCAAAACCTAAAACAATACAAAATAAATAGAAGTAAACATAACCAACCAGTAGAAGGTAAATAAATACATCCATCATTAGCAAATGACTAAATAGAAGCAAGTCACAATACATAGCCATGATGCTTTTGGACCATCACCTTCTTTATCATACCATGATATATCCTTCATCGATGGAATCATTGATTGATGGAACATTTTTGTTGATTGATCATATCATTTTTTTTCCTAGAAGATAAGTCTACCCATTTGTGCATCATATATGCTGATGTATCACTTCTCTACTGGTTGACCTTGCTCTGTTGGCATCAATCACCTGTCAAATTTATTTCTAATTTGTATTTATTAGTATATACAAAACTAGCACCCATAAGTGAGGCTGGATAATTTCTAGTTCACTTCTGGGCCATATTGAACCATACCTGAGATAATTTTTTAAATTAGAAAAGAATTCAGGTGCTATTCTGTTGACTGTTGTGAAACATTCAGGCTACAGCTGGAGAAAACTCAGGTGCTATTCCACTTCTGGGCCATATTTTAATTATCCGTACCGAATAGTAAACATACCATATAATTTAATATATATTATAAAAATATTTATGCATATATCTATGGATATCCGATATCCGATCTGTATCTGTACGTATTCGTCTAATATCTGATTCGTATCCGATTCGAAAAATAAAAATGGATACGGATATGATTTTATAACTATCCGATCCGTATCCGATCCGTTTGCACCCCTATAATCTAATTGATGAGAAAATTGAATATTTAAAAGAGGGTCCTAAGGAGGATCGAATGGGCTGATATTCACGGATCCGTATCTTCCCAGGTACCTGATTCAACACAATTGAAACAGACGACTGAGATACACTCTCAGCCGGTGCCTATTCAGGGTGGCGCAGGGCTAGACGGCCAGTGTTATTTGTGCTGTGAGATTCGTGCCAAGTTAAAAGAACGATCCTGGACCGTCCGTTTGAATTGTACTCAGTCAGGTAACCTGAGGGGATGTGAATTCGATATTCACTGATGCGTCGCGAAGCAATTGGCTACAATAGTCAAAACGGGCCCAAAATGTTTTTTTTTTTTTCTACGATACAGTGCGACATGATCTCTGAATCAAACATGAAGTAGATCTGTCGGATCCAATCATATCATACCCGGTAAACTGAACCGCGGCACAGTAAGACACAGAATATCTACCACAGAAAGATTCGTCTTTGTTAGTTTTAAATCAAATTTTAAGGTACGTTATACCTGTTTCAAATTTGCTGCTCTTCTTCTAGGAAAGCAAGATCGTGTTTTCTTTTATCATCCCAACCATTCAATGCTTTTCAGAAGAACAGTTTGGGTCCGATGGGTTTAGGGACCGTCCAATCCACTTTAAAATTCATGCATACGAATTTTAAGATAGACGCAAAAGTTACGGATGCGAATCTTAAAGCAGATCGAACGGTTATCGAACCCATCGAACTCACTTTGAGTCCGATGGACATCGGACCCAAATTGGTTCCTTCCAACGGTCCATATTGTTTTCAACAACCCACTTTCCAGTTCGAACGGTTGGGAACAAACAAATATGGACTGCTGAAAATATTTGAACAGTTGGGATGAAAAAAGCTGGTTTGTGTTTTTCTAGGAGAAGAACAGCAGATTTGGATGCCGTTATACCAGTTGGAATTTGGAACATGAGAAGAACAAAATATGCATTATAATATAAGTTTAAAAAGATGTTAGCTCTCGCACTGCTGCATCGATCCACTTGCCTGCTGTTGTGTGTTTCATGATACCTTCATGATCGAATTGAGAAAATAAATTGTTTTTAGAGTAATTTTCTGAAATAGAAAACTTATCTTTCTTCATTATCTTCTCTTGGCTTGAATCCTCAAATATACAGAAACAGAAAAATTTTGGGATCAATTTTGGTGATTGATTCCATGAGATCATCACATCTGCTCTCTTTCTAATTGCAAATGAATAGTGTAGCCAAAAATCTCTAAGCTAGAAAGCACAGAGCTTGCTCTTATTACAGTTACTTAGATTTGTATTATATTCCAGACCACCTCTAATAGAATTGGCTAAGAAGCTCTATATGTGAAATTGCATGTTCGAAATTAATGCATGCTATACTAAATAGATTTGAAAGTTACATTCATCTCATCGTATTCTGAAAAAACCTTACTATACTTGAACAATGAACTTGACGCAAAAGAGCCAAGGAGATATTTTAGATGTTTTTTACATTGCATGAAAGCCCATTTTACAATTGGTACAAGAAAAAAAAGGCAATTATAAACGCAGCACGAGGAAAACAAAAATAAAATGTACATAATCATAATTAACCCAACAAGCATGAGAAAACTCAAGAACTATAAAATAGTTAGAAAATGCAAATACAACAACGTCTTGAAACAGATAATTAACGGGCTAGCATTTGTCATCCGGGGAATTCTTTTCACCACTCATTGTCAGAGCACGAGACTGGGACTGCGGTTTTATGGTGAATATGGCACACACAAGATAGACACGAGATTAATAGTACTAAGCAGAGCAAGAAGGCCATAGAAGTAATCGAGCCTTCCTTCGTTTATGTTATCGGCTAGCCATGATTTCTCGCCGTTGTGCCCAGTGACGCTCTTGATTACAGACACCAAGAAGCTGCTCAGGAAAAAACCCAGTGAAAGAGTGGTCAGGAAGAGGCCAGTGCTCAATGTTTTCATTCCTTTCGGCGACCTTGTTATAAGAAATCCAGCTGGCCAGTGTATATGAATGCCTCCCCCGAACCAACCAAGAAAAATTGTGGAATTAGTGTGAAAACACTCATCGGAAGTGTCGTTACCGATCCTGAATTTCTCGCCACGGATAGCCTCTTCCTCTCTGTTAGTGCTGCTACTATCATTCCTACTATTGACATGGCTAGACCAATTCCAATTTTTTGTAGGTTGGTAAAGCCTGATAAAACACAAAAAAAACAAATTTCATCGATCAGTAATCATATGAGAGTTTATCGAAGGAATCAGGTGCTTTAAATTAATCAGCATTCCCTACATATTTTTTTTTTAATACCTTCGGTGCCTTTCCACCTTCTGAAAAGGGGCATGATGATGCGATCGTACACTGCTAAGGTCATCAGAATTGCACCTACGAAGAAGACTGTAAGGGATCCTGCGGGAATCTGAAACGTTCCTATCGTTCTCTCCATGGTGCTAGCTTGCACCACTGAGAAGGTGATCATCTGTGCATAGATTGTCCAGAACAGAATGTGGTGGCCCACACCGGAAGAAGCCATATCATCATTTTCACCTCCTCTACCCGACTCACTGAGCACAACCTCCATGCATTTGGCACCACTTTTCCATCTATTATCATCTCATCACCTTCCACCCTGATTGCTGCCTTGTCTAGAAAACTACATATATAAATTTAACCAACAAAAAAAAGTTACGAAATTCTTTTATCCGAAAATGAATGATACATCAAGAGCATTGATTAACTGTCAAGTCCATGGAGAATAATTAATACTACATTTGTACTTACAGGTATTGTTGTGTGTGAGGAATTCTGGTGGCTTCGGGACGATCTTCATGTAAGACGGAAAGGTTGTCATATTTAAGGTTTCTTTTCCTGAAGGAGGCAACAATCACTTGGAGGATATGAACAATTGGGCTCCCGGAACTTTTCTTGTAGCGGTATCTCTTTGTTCAGAGAGGAAAATGACAATGGCTACGACCATGGACAGGCAGCAGATACCATAGGCCCAGCTTCGTCCGACTTCGTCTTGTAGGTACACCAGCACGGTGACGGCAAAAAGTACCCATGCTTATGAGAAAAAATCTATTGAAGAAGAAGGTCATTTGTGTTCTCTCCCTTTCATCCTTATCATCAAATTGGTCTGTGCCGAAGCCTGACACACTCGATTTGAGCCCCCCTGTTCCCAGTGCTATCAGATACAAGCAGAGATAAAGCACTCCCATCTGTGTGTCACTTGCTTCTTGGCAACTCTGTGAGGCCGCATTGCATGGCAGTGGGCGGAACTGCGGCAGCTTTGTTGAAACAGAGAGCAACCCTGTTCCCTGTTATCATAACATTGTGTTTAGTATGTGTACATAAATTTACTTGATCTCCTTTAGTGAGGATTAATTGTTGATGTTTCTATGAGGGTACGAGTACAGTACATACCAATGCCTGAATCACAGCAAATATGGCAATGGTACGAAATCTTCCGAGGAAGGAATCCGCAAGGAAACCACCAAGCAAGCATAGCATGAAGGAAGTACCCAAGAAGTCTGTCACGATGTTTCTGATTCGGCACTGGGTACGTGCATTGTGCCAACCAGGTAAGTCACCAGGTTCACTGCTATTCCCATTGTTGACAATCTCTCACATATTTCAATTCCTACAAAGCATAAGCATGCATTTAATTAAGGCACATATTGTATTCAATAGAGAACCTGAACTTAAAGAATATGATAATTCGGCCAAGCTTAACTTGTATTGTTAATACTTTTACAGGTTGAAATTTGGATATTAGTATTTTATTAATGGAGATTATTTAGGTTTTTAATTAACTAGAGTGGAGTAAACAAGAAGATGTGGAAATAAGTCAAAGTACAAAAAACTGTTATACAAAAGACCCAAGAATCAAATTGGTACAGCACAATTTGACAGTTAATCGTGGTGGGACCGAAACCATGGACTTGAGATCAATTTTGTCATAATTATTATCAACTTTTATACAGTGTCTTTATTATCTTTGACTCATATGGGGATAGCTAATATTTAGGAACCAAATTTTGTAGTACTAAAATATATACGAAATATTTACCAGAATAATTTCTCTGAAACAAAGAAAACCTAGTTAATAGGAGGCAATTTAATTCTGTGAGGGGTATAGAGAGAGAGACCTAGAATAAGAGAAGCGATTATCCAACCGCCAGTCTTTGATTTGTCAGCAGGGAACCCTTTGTAATTGACCGCATCAGATACCGTCCAACTCATCTTCCCTTCTTCCTGTACAGTCAGATACATAGGCATATGTAGATGAATTTAGTGTAAAATCAGGAAGATAAATATCATGCTGGCATGGAGACAACACTATCATAATTTCAATATCTTATTCTAAACGTAATCATGCCGATATAAAACCAATTTTTGTTTGGGTTAATTTACAACTGCACATTTGGTTGTCTAGTTGAAGTAAGAACCTTAACACTACCTCTGTGTACAAATGCATTTCAAGGTCTATAGCCTAGAATCTCCATTACTTACATACATTGGAATTCATCTGTGTTAGACTTTAGTACAGTTGCATCTAATTTAATGCCCAAATAATGTGGACAAGTAAGGCAACCAATCCTATAATTCATGAATGTACATGTAGTTAAGAGAACTGGAACAAACCATTTTGATTGATCAGAGCCTCCTTGAACAATCTAACTCAGGTGCAAGTGGGGATGCTTTTTGTTAGTTATTTCTGTCTTAGATGGTGAGATAGGTGTGATACTAACACCTTTATATAGGAGAGGAGAAGAGAAAGAAGGGACCCAGTAAAGCAGTAATACTACCTCCCCACCTATCTATTTCTCAACTTGGAACCTGTTGGGAGCCAGTTCTTAAACTAAGTGGAGGCAGTTCTCTGATTGGTAAAGGAAACATTCCAGAAATTTTTTTTTTTTTTTTTTTTTTGGCTTTCTACTTTTCTCTCTCCTTCATGTATTATGTACAATTTGCTCAATCTTTGATGGATGAGGAGGTGATACATATCAGTGGGAAACAGAGGCAATGCTGAGTATTGAAATTGAATTATCGTACTGATTTTTTTACAATATATTCTTGTTGACTAACATGTGCTTCTCAAATCTAACGAGGTGATAGATAGATGGATTTAATGCACTGCTACGGTAAGGTTGATTGAGCATATAATTAATTAGACATCATCTATAGCACACATGCTGTACTTTCTATTTATTTTCCAGGATGCGCCACTAGTATATGTGCATATAAAGGAGCCTCCCGTTGTTTCTCCTCTTATTTTTCTACCAATTTCCTGTACAGAAAAAAGGCATATCTTGATTGTTGCTCAGTCTTTGCACATACCAGTTCTTTGTCAATACATACTTTCTTAAGGAATTTTTCTGATAAAAGATGGTATGCCGTATGCATTGATGATAAAATCCTATATATAACCCAATTTTCACGATGTCGGAATTACAAGGGCATATCATAGCGAATAGTATAATCGGGTATCATTAGCAGGGAATTAGGGTTTAGGCCTTGAGCAATCAGATTTCAACTTTTTGCAAGGTTAGATGAAATCTGAAATTTGGAGCAGTTGTGTTGTGATTTTTAGAATTACTGAAATACAAAAAGAAATTAATTAAAAATAAGATGATAGAGTGAACTTCTTAGATTTTGACTTACCAATACTACTCAATCTATTTAAATAAGGTCTTACTTGGTATTGCTTTCAGATGTTGTTTTGAAACTTCTAATTCAATAGTAGCAACTACCGCTCTCGTGGCATAATCGGCTTGATCTAACAAGAGGTCCGACAAAAGCTTGTCTTAATAAATGCAATGGGTCTTGTGATTAGCCCAAAAATTTCTAGACTTCACTACTACGTTCTTTGCCTGTACTTTCTGATTTTATTGGGTGTCCTCATGGTGAGGCAATCGAACGCGACATTCGTCTGCAGATCTCAAGACTCCCATGTCTACTTTTGTTGTTCCAACTAATGATATCTCCTGCTACGGTTTTCACAACTAATCTAAGATATTTATTCTCCTTATCCTAACTCGGTGGATCTAATAACGCCAATCATATAGGTGTGACAATCACCATAGCGGACTAGATCTAACAATCAAAGTTAAGTAAAAATAGAACATGAATCGCAAAAGCAATCAAAACAAACAAGAGCAATTTCAAATACCAAATAAACTTATATAAAACTTCATGAGTAACACGCTATACTGCCTAACCCTAAGAATCATAATTTAGCTCATGAAAGACATGATTACAACAAAAATAAATGAGAAAGATATAACCATTACAATAGATACCCTTCTTACATTCTCGAAGCACTCCAAATCTAATACTAACTCTTTCACTTAGAGTAGATATAAAATAAAACTAAAGATGTCTTGTCCCTTCTGTCTAAGGGTCTTTTATAGGTTTCAAGGGACGTCTGGAGATGATTAGAGTCCAAGTTATCAGATCTGCAGACAACTGTTATGAATTTGGGAAAGGGGCACCTCCATTACGGCCTGTATCAAGAGTGTATCATATTGTATTCAACACACCTGATCGCTGACTTGGTAGTTTAATACGTATCTCCTGGATACAGACTATATTAGACACTGTATCTGATACGGTCCGTAACAACACATCTAACTTTTCGGTCAATGTTCAGTTTATCCTGATTTTTTGCTCAAATAGATGTAAAATATCGTAAATCATTATTCCTGCCATATTGAAACACAAAAACGCAGCAGTAACCAAGTTTCTCATACAAAATAAACATAAATATGAGATGTTCAGGTAAACCTAAGTCAAAACCCTATAAAAATATCGATACGATATAGCGTTATCAATCATATACTTGTATTTCCTACTTATTCACGATTTATTATGGACATGAAACATGTGCACAGTAGTTTATTTGTGTGTTTCCAAGGGAAATTTAGCTTAAAGCACTGTAGATTCTTATGCAAAGTGTCTTATATATGAAGCCACCGGAATAAATTAAAACAGCATCAATTTGCTTAATCAAAACAGAGGAAGTTTGACTCATGTACAGATATAATACATAGTTTTTGACCTTATTCCAATATGGTTTCGCCTTAACCCAGAATAAGCCCATCTGGACAAGCCTCGTCCGTGATATATTTTTCAAGTTCTGTTGATAAAAGCGGAGAGATGCCAAGAGCTTGAGTCTGGTTCCACAGATAAAGAGAGGAGAGGAGAGGAGAGGAGTTACGAGACATACCTTTATTTGACAGTCGTTGAGAGTTACGAGAGAAAGAGAGGAGAGGAGAAAGAAGAGGTAGCACAATTGGTTAGTAAAAAAGTCTCAGGACCAATGGTGAATAACATAATTTTCCATCTAATTAATGATGAATGCAATAATTTTTTCATAATATTTATTAAAATATATGTATATATTTACTATTCAGATACATATAATTAAAACGTAAAACTATATGAGTATTCGTATCAACATGGATATCGGATATCTATATTTAGTTTTTTTAATACGGATCGGATATTATTCATTCAGTTTCACCCCTAAATGCAACTCTTGCAATTATGTATGCATTCTTACCACTCATTTGTAAATTCAGTATTGTAGAATTGATTGTTTTTGTTTACAGGGAGAAACTTTGGATAGAAACTGAAATTCGAGATAAAGAAGACATGTGGTTGTAAACTCTTTTATTTAATACAATCTGGGTAGTTCCTGCCAAGCCTTTAAAAAAAAAAATTAAGGTAAAGAAGGAAAAAGAGCAAAGCAAGTGCAGTTACAGTATTGATTTTGGTTGAAGATAAATAATCAATTAGAGATAAATTATATTGATAGAATATTAATTAAATTGATAGGTCCATGTGCTAATGGTCCTCAATAATTTAAACTGGATCCACAAATAACTCAGGATTCGGACCTCACCTAGGTCCAACCCAAGATAGAGTAAATAGGGCCCTTAATATATGATCATGGCCCAAAAGCAACTCGGAGCTTGGACTCCTTCACTGGGCCAGCCCGAGACCAAAAGAAACTCGGGACTTTGACCCCCACGCGGGGCCAGCCCGAACAAAAAAAAACAAGGCCCACAGTCCAGCTGCCTGGTGGCCTGGCAAGAACTAAGCTAGGCCTTGCCCCATCAATTTGAAACAATACAGCCCGCGAAGTCGAATTGGGCCCCTACCCATAAGGCCTAGTCTAACTTCGACTTTGTGTCACCGCCGATTATGCGGGCATTACTGATCCTATGCGAACTCCCTAACCATTTTGACAGGACGTCCTAACGGTCTGGGGCCCCTTATTTAAGGCGGGGAATTATCGGTAAGAGGGGTCGCATTTTTCCGTAACACATGGTATCACGAATATCCTCAAACCTTCACCGTTCTTCTTAATCTCGGCTAGTCAACTCGAGACGGGACGAGCCCATTTCCCTAAACTCTTCTCCCATACAACCTACTCCCCTGTGATAAGACGTATCAAAAATCAATTAGTATTAATTAACAGATATAATAAATTATGTAATAAGAAATATTTTAATTACTTTTTATATTCTGTAGCAGGCACCATATAAGAGATTGAAATAAGATAAAAATTGAACAATGTCTATTATTATCTTTTTTTTTTCTTTTTTTTTTTTAAGAAGATTAGTAGTGATGTGTACCATGTACCACAACACTTCAATTTCAGCTTGTCCATACTTTTTACTGTATTTGCAGCATTTTACTGATACTGTGCCGTTTCATCATAGCTGTATTTTAATTGAGAAAGAGGCATGATATATTCATATCTTTATCTTTACTTAAATTATGAAAATGATTTAAATTGAGAAAACAAGATTTTTGGTTCAAGGTTTGGTTCATTATTTAAAATATGGGTTTGTCTATAGTACAGTATAATTATTTGGCTATAGTGCAGTAATTGGTTTTAATTAAAATCGGACCTTTATTCTCTCTGTCTTTGATTTTAAGTTGTTTAGGGTAAAACTGTCCTTTTATCTTTTTTCCCAGACTCCGTTATTTCTTCCTGAATCAAGAAAAAGAAGGTATGTGATTACTGGCACCACTTCTTTCTGAGGAGAAGACACGGAGATCTCTTCCTCTCATCCCTCAAATTTTGTTAATCGCGGCTGATCTCTTCCTCTCATCCCTAAATATCGCGAATGATCCTTTTGAACGGAGAAGAGAGGAGAAATCGCGGCTGATCCATTTGAACGGAGAAGAGAGCAGAGAAGATATGATTGCATGATTTAATTAATTAATTTTTCTTTTCTTTCAAGTTTAAGTTCCAACTTTTGTTGAATTTGATACCGAACTTCCGTAGAAAGCAGTGGCAAAGGAAAATGATTCATCTCCCATCATCGCGTGCGATCAGATCGGAGAATTTTAAATTTCATCAATTCCATTTCTCGTTTAAAGAGAAGAAGTTGGTTCCGATCAGAGCTGTTGTGCTGTGATTTGTATTTGACGGGCGAGTTTCTCTGTCGTGCATCGTCGTCGAAGGTCTCAGGAGAGACTGGAGGGAAAGACGAAGAGGACAAGGATTCATATGACCTACCGATCGGAAAATGTTTGTTCAAAGACTATTATACCCTTTTCCGTTAACATTAGCGTACAATATGTGAAACGGAGAATTAAATTAACGATTTAATCTACACCGTTCGAAAATAAAATGAACAATTCTGATTTAATTAAATTTTACTGTACTATAGTCAAAATCAGTTTACTGTACTATAGACAGCCTCTTAAAATATAAATCGCACTACTTGTGCAGGGACAAAAGCAAGATTTGAGTGCTCAATGTGCACGTCATCTTATCAGAACTAATTATAATGCTTGTACTAAATATGATAAATTAAGAATAAATGAGTGCTAATTGTACTTCTTATTTGCACGCTTATATTTAACATAATATGTGTTCATATTTCTTTTGTAAATGAATATTTATGCCTTACGTTTCTAGAATCAAAAATTTCAAAAGCTGTATTTTTACTTGTTGAACAAATTAGTTTTTAACTTGATTTTTTTTTTCTCAAGATCACTACGAAAAAATATAAAACACTTTGTATACTATGTATAAATATTTTATAATTTAAATATATGTATCTAAAGTATAAAAATCTGCCGGATGTAGAACATGGAGTGCAAAAAAAAATTTCTCTTAAGAATAATATAAAAATTAACACAATATTGATAACAAAAAAACTTAAATTCACTGTTCAAAAGACAAAATTGAAAAAAAAAAATTAAAATAAATGTCCATATTGGTTAGCCACAAACAAACTATAGTTAATTAATTCCCATTTTATTTGCAATCATTTAT
This sequence comes from Carex parvula, assembly GCA_025461045.1. NCBI lineage: Eukaryota > Viridiplantae > Streptophyta > Magnoliopsida > Poales > Cyperaceae > Carex > Carex parvula. The sequence continues at coordinate 400,876 of JAJGRW010000248.1, forward strand.
TATTAATATTGATTACAATAAAAGAGCAAAACCTAAAACAATACAAAATAAATAGAAGTAAACATAACCAACCAGTAGAAGGTAAATAAATACATCCATCATTAGCAAATGACTAAATAGAAGCAAGTCACAATACATAGCCATGATGCTTTATGGACCATCACCTTCTTTATCATACCATGATATATCCTTCATCGATGGAATCATTGATTGATGGAACATTTTTGTTGATTGATCATATCATTTTTTTTCCTAGAAGATAAGTCTACCCATTTGTGCATCATATATGCTGATGTATCACTTCTCTACTGGTTGACCTTGCTCTGTTGGCATCAATCACCTGTCAAATTTATTTCTAATTTGTATTTATTAGTATATACAAAACTAGCACCCATAAGTGAGGCTGGATAATTTCTAGTTCACTTCTGGGCCATATTGAACCATACCTGAGATAATTTTTTAAATTAGAAAAGAATTCAGGTGCTATTCTGTTGACTGTTGTGAAACATTCAGGCTACAGCTGGAGAAAACTCAGGTGCTATTCCACTTCTGGGCCATATTTTAATTATCCGTACCGAATAGTAAACATATACCATATAATTTAATATATTATAAAATATTTATGCATATATCTATGGATATCCGATATCCGATCTGTATCTGTACGTATTCGTCTAATATCTGATTCGTATCCGATTCGAAAAATAAAAATGGATACGGATATGATTTTATAACTATCCGATCCGTATCCGATCCGTTTGCACCCCTATAATCTAATTGATGAGAAAATTGAATATTTAAAAGAGGGTCCTAAGGAGGATCGAATGGGCTGATATTCACGGATCCGTATCTTCCCAGGTACCTGATTCAACACAATTGAAACAGACGACTGAGATACACTCTCAGCCGGTGCCTATTCAGGGTGGCGCAGGGCTAGACGGCCAGTGTTATTTGTGCTGTGAGATTCGTGCCAAGTTAAAAGAACAATCCTGGACCGTCTGTTTGAATTGTACTCAGTCAGGTAACCTGAGGGGATGTGAATCCGATATTCACTGATGATCGCGAAGCAATTGGCCATAACAGTCAAAACGGGCCCAAAATGTTTCTTTTTTCTACAATACAGTGTGACATGATCTCTAAATCAAACATGAAGTAGATCCGTCGTATGCAATCATATTATACCCGGTAAACTGAACTGCGTCACGGTAAGACACAGAATATCTACCACAGAAAGATTCGTCTTTGTTAGTTTTAAAGCAAATTTTAAGGTTAAGTACGTTATACCTGTTTCAAATTTGCTGCTCTTCTTCTAGAAAAGCAAGATCGTGTTTTTTTTTATCATCCCAACCATTCAATGCTTTTAACAGAAGAACAGTTTGGGTCCGATGGGTTTAGGGACCGTCCAATCCACTTTAAAATTCATGCGTACGAATTTTAAGATAGACGCAAAAGTTACGGATGCGAATCTTAAAGCAGATCGAACGGTTATCGAACCCATCGAACTCACTTTGAGTCCGATGGACATCGGACCCAAATTGGTTCCTTTCAACGGTCCATATTGTTTTCAACAACCCACTTTCCAGTTCGAACGGTTGGGAACAAACAAATATGGACTGCTGAAAATATTTGAAACAGTTGGGATGAAAAAGCTGGTTTGTGTTTTTCTAGGAGAAGAACAGCAGATTTGGATGCCGTTATACCAGTTGGAATTTGGAACATAAGAAGAACAAAATATGCATTATAATATAAGTTTAAAAAAGATGTTAACTCTCGCACTGCTGCATCGATCCACTTGCCTGCTGTTGTGTGTTTCATGATACCTTCATGATCGAATTGAGAAAATAAATTGTTTTTAGAGTAATTTTCTGAAATAGAAAACTTATCTTTCTTCATTATCTTCTCTTGGCTTGAATCCTCAAATATACAGAAAGCAGAAAAATTTTAGGATCAATTTTGGTGATTGATCCCATGAGATCATCACATCTTTTCTCTTTCTAATTGCAAATGGATAGTGTAGCCAAAAATATCTCTAAGCTGAGAAAGCACAAAGCTTGCAGTACTAAATTAGGCTCTTATTACAGTTACTTAGATTTGTACTATATTCCAGAACCACCTCTAATAGAATTGGCTAAGAAGCTCTATATGTGAAATTGCATGTTCGAAATTAAATGCATGCTATACTAAATATGATTTGAAAAGTTACATTCATCTCATCGTATTCTGAAAAAACCTTACTATACTTGAACAAATGAACTTGACGCAAAAGAGCCAAGGAGATATTTTAGATGTTTTTTACATTGCATGAAAGCCCATTTTACAATTGTGTACAAGAAAAAAAAAGGCAATTATAAACGCAGCACGAGGAAAACAAAAATAAAATGTACATAATCATAATTAACCCAACAAGCATGAGAAAACTCAAGAACTAGAGTAAATAGTTAGAAAATGCAAAATACAACAACGTCTTGAAACAGATAATTAACGGGCTAGCATTTGTCATCCGGGGAATTCTTTTCACCACTCATTGTCAGAGCACGAGACTGGGACTGCGGTTTTTATGGTGAATATGGCACACACAAGATAGACGACGAGATTAATAGTACTAAGCAGAGCAAGAAGGCCATAGAAGTAATCGAGCCTTCCTTCGTTTATGTTATCGGCTAGCCATGATTTCTCGCCGTTGTGCCCAGTGACGCTCTTGATTACAGACACCAAGAAGCTGCTCAGGAAAAAACCCAGTGAAAGAGTGGTCAGGAAGAGGCCAGTGCTCAATGTTTTCATTCCTTTCGGCGACCTTGTTATGAAGAAATCCAGCTGGCCAGTGTATATGAATGCCTCCCCCGAACCAACCAAGAAAAATTGTGGAATTAGTGTGAAAACACTCATCGGAAGTGTCGTTACCGATCCTGAATTTCTCGCCACGGATAGCCTCTTCCTCTCTGTTAGTGCTGCTACTATCATTCCTACTATTGACATGGCTAGACCAATTCCAATTTTTTGTAGGTTGGTAAAGCCTGATAAAACACAAAAAAACAAAATTTCATCGATCAGTAATCATATGAGAGTTTATCGAAGGAATCAGGTGCTTTAAATTAATCAGCATTCTCCTACATATTTTTTTTTTAATACCTTCGGTGCCTTTCCACCTTCTGAAAAGGGGCATGATGATGCGATCGTACACTGCTAAGGTCATCAGAATTGCACCTACGAAGAAGACTGTAAGGGATCCTGCGGGAATCTGAAACGTTCCTATCGTTCTCTCCATGGTGCTAGCTTGCACCACTGAGAAGGTGATCATCTGTGCATAGATTGTCCAGAACAGAATTGTGGTGGCCCACACCGGAAGAAGCCATATCATCATTTTCACCTCCTCTACCCGACTCACTGAGCACAACCTCCATGCATTTGGCACCACTTTTCCATCTATTATCATCTCATCACCTTCCACCCTGATTGCTGCCTTGTCTAGAAAACTACATATATAAATTTAACCAACAAAAAAAAGTTACGAAATTCTTTTATCCGAAAATGAATGATACATCAAGAGCATTGATTAACTGTCAAGTCCATGGAGAATAATTAATACTACATTTGTACTTACAGGTATTGTTGTGTGTGAGGAATTCTGGTGGCTTCGGGACGATCTTCATGTAAGACGGAAAGGTTGTCATATTTAAGGTTTCTTTTCCTGAAGGAGGCAACAATCACTTGGAGGATATGAACAATTGGGCTCCCGGAACTTTTCTTGTAGCGGTATCTCTTTGTTCCAGAGAGGAAAATGACAATGGCTACGACCATGGACAGGCAGCAGATACCATAGGCCCAGCTTCGTCCGACTTCGTCTTGTAGGTACACCAGCACGGTGACGGCAAAAAGAGTACCGATGCTTATGAGAAAAAAGAATCTATTGAAGAAGAAGGTCATTTGTGTTCTCTCCCTTTCATCCTTATCATCAAATTGGTCTGTGCCGAAGCCTGACACACTCGATTTGAGCCCCCCTGTTCCCAGTGCTATCAGATACAAGCAGAGATAAAGCACTCCCATCTGTGTGTCACTTGCTTCTTGGCAACTCTGTGAGGCCGCATTGCATGGCAGTGGGCGGAACTGCGGCAGCTTTGTTGAAACAGAGAGCAACCCTGTTCCCTGTTATCATAACATTGTGTTTAGTATGTGTACATAAATTTACTTGATCTCCTTTAGTGAGGATTAATTGTTGATGTTTCTATGAGGGTACGAGTACAGTACATACCAATGCCTGAATCACAGCAAATATGGCAATGGTACGAAATCTTCCGAGGAAGGAATCCGCAAGGAAACCACCAAGCAAGCATAGCATGAAGGAAGTACCCAAGAAGTCTGTCACGATGTTTGCTGATTCGGCACTGGGTACGTGCATTGTGCCAACCAGGTAAGTCACCAGGTTCACTGCTATTCCCATTGTTGACAATCTCTCACATATTTCAATTCCTACAAAGCATAAAGCATGCATTTAATTAAGGCACATATTGTATTCAATAGAGAACCTGAACTTAAAGAATATGACAATTCGGCCAAGCTTAACTTATTATTGTTAATACTTTTATAGGTTGAAATTTGGATATTAATATTTTATTGGAGATTATTTAGGTTTTTAATTAACTAGAGTGGAGTAAAACAACAAGATGTGGAAATAAGTCAAAGTACAAAAAACTGTTATACAAAAGACCCAAGAATCAAATTGGTACAGCACAATTTGACAGTTAATCATGGTAGGACCAAAACATCATGGACTTGAGATCAATTTTGTCATCATTATTATCAACTTTTATGCAGTGTATTTATTATCGTTGACTCATATGGGGATAGCTCATATTTAGGAACCAAATTTTGTAGTACTAAAATATATACGAAATATTTACCAGAATAATTTCTCTGAAACAAAGAAAACCAAGTTAATAGGAGGCTATTTAATTCTGTGAGGGGTATAGAGAGAGAGACCTAGAATAAGAGAAGCGGTTATCCAACCGCCAGTCTTTGATTTGTCAGCAGGGAACCCTTTGTAATTGACCGCATCAGATACCGTCCAGCTCATCTTCCCTTCTTCCTGTACAGTCAGATACATAGGCATATGTAGATGAATTTAGTGTAAAATCAGGAAGATAAATATCATGCTGGCATGGAGACAACACTATCATAATTTCAATATCTAATTCTAAACGTAATCATGCCGATATAATACCCATTTCTGTTTGGTTTAATTTACAACTGCACATTTGGTTGTCTAGTTGAAGTAAGAACCTTAACACTACCTCTGTGTACAAATGCATTTCAAGGTCTATAGCCTAGAATCTCCATTACTTACATACATTGGAATTCATCTGTGTTAGACTTTAGTACAGTTGCATCTAATTTAATGCCCAAATAATGTGGACAAGTAAGGCAACCAATCCTATAATTCATGAATGTACATGTAGTTAAGAGAACTGGAACAAACCATTTTGATTGATCAGAGCCTCCTTGAACAATCTAACTCAGGTGCAAGTGGGGATGCTTTTTGTTAGTTATTTCTGTCTTAGATGGTGAGATAGGTGTGATACTAACACCTTTATATAGGAGAGCAGAAGAGAAAGAAGGGACCCAGTAAAGCAGTAATACTACCTCCCCACTATCTATTTCTCAAACTTGGAACTGTTGGGAGCCAGTTCTTAAACTAAGTGGAGGCAGTTCTCTGATTGGTAAAGGAACATTCCAGAATTTTTTTTTTTTTTTTTTGGCTTTCTACTTTTCTCTCTCCTTCATGTATTATTGTACAATTTGATCAATTCTTTTGATGGATGAGGAGGTGATACATATCAGGGGAAACAGAGGCAATGCTGAGTATTGAAATTGAATTATCGTAATGATTTTTTACAATATATTCTTGTTGATAACATGTGCTTCTCAAATCTAACGAGGTGATAGATAGATAGATTTAATGCCACTGCTACGGTAAGGTTGATTGAGCCAGTTTTTTGAAAAAAAAAAGGTTGATTGAGCCATATAATTAATTAGACATCATCTATAGCACACATGCTGTACTCTTCTATTTATTTTCCAGGATGCGCCACTATGTGCATATAAAGGAGCCTCCCGTTGTTTCTCCTCTTATTTTTCTACCAATTTCCTTTACAGAAAAAAGGCATATCTTTGATTGTTGCTCAGTCTTTGCACATACCAGTTCTTTGTCAATACATACTTTCTTAAGGAATTTTCTGATAAAAGATGGTATGCCGTATGCATTGATGATAGAAATCCGTATATATAACCCAATTTTTCACGAGTCGGATTACAAGGGCATATCATAGCGAATAGTATAATCGGGTATCAATTAGCAGGGAATTAGTGTTTAGGCCTTGAGCAATCAGATTTCAACTTTTTGCAAGGTTAGATGAAATCTGAAATTTGAGAGTTGTGTTGTGATTTTTAGAATTACTGAAAATACAAAAAAGAAATTAATTAAAAATAAGATGATAGAGTGAACTTCTAAGATTTTGACTTACCAATACTACTCAATCTATTTAAATAAGGTCTTACTTGGTATTTGATTTTCAGATGTTGTTTGAAACTTTCTAATTCAATTTAGCAACTACCGCTCTCGTGGCATAATCGGCTTATCTAACAAGAGGTCCGACAAAAGCTTGTCTTAATAAATGCAATGGGTCTTGTGATTAGCCCAAAAATTTCTAGACTTCACTACTACGTTCTTTGCCTGTACTTTCTGATTTTATTGGGTGTCCTCATGGTGAGGCAATCGAACGCGACATTCGTCTGCAGATCTCAAGACTCCCATGTCTACTTTTGTTGTTCCAACTAATGGTATCTCCTGCTACGGTTTTCACAACCAATCTAAGATATTTATTCTCCTTATCCTAACTCGGTGGATCTAATAACGCCAATCATATAGGTGTGACAATCACCATAGCGGACTAGATCTAACAATCAAAGTTAAGTAAAAATGAACATAAATCGCAAAAGCAATCAAAACAAACAAGAGCAATTTCAAATACCAAATAAACTTATATTAAAACTTCATGAGTAACACGCTATACTGCCTAACCCTAAGAATCATAATTTAGTTCATGAAAGACATGATTACAACAAAAAGAAATGAGAAAGATATAACCATTACAATAGATACCCTTCTTACATTCTCGAAGCACTCCAAATCTAATACTAACTCTTTCACTTAGAGTAGATATAAAATAAAACTAAAGATGTCTTGTCCCTTCTGTCTAAGGGTCTTTTATAGGTTTCAAGGGACGTCTGGAGATGATTAGAGTCCAAGTTATCAGATCTGCAGACAACTGTTATGAATTTGGGAAAGGGGCACCTCCATTACGGCCTGTATCAAGAGTGATACATATTGTATTCAACACACATGATCGCTGACTTGGTAGTTTAATACGTATCTCCTGGATACAGACTATATTAGACACTGTATCTGATACGGTCCGTAACAACACATCTAACTTTTCGGTCAATGTTCAGTTTATCCTGATTTTTGCTCAAATAGATGTAAAAATGTCGTAAATCATTATTCCTGCAATATTGAAACACAAAAAACGCAGCAGTAACCAATTTCTCATACAAAATAAACATAAATATGAGATGTTCAAGTAAAACCTAAGTCAAAACCCTATAAAAATATCGATACGATATAGCGTTATCAATCATATACTTGTATTTCCTACTTGTTCACGATTTATATTATGGACATGAAACATGTGCACTAGTAGTTTATTTGTGTGTTTCCAAGGGAAATTTAGCTTAAAGTACTGTAGATTCTTATGCAAAGTGTCTTATATATATGAAGCCACCGGAATAAATTAAAACAGCATCAATTTGCTTAATCAAAACAGAGGAAGTTTGACTCCTGTACAGATATATATCATAGTTATTGACTTATTCCAATATGGTTTCGCCTTAACCCAGAATAAGCCCATCTGGACAAGCCTCGTCCGTTGATATATTTTTCAAGTTCTGTTGATAAAAGCGGAGAGAGCATGCATGATGGATTTGATGATATGATTGTATAATATTTTGATGAAATTAGGATAAGGTGTATCTTTCCAAAAGTAAGGTCGACAGGATATCAAGCTTGATAATTATCCCATAAACTCATCTCTAAATATTATTAAGTATAATTTTTTGCAATGAATACCTAAATATTGTAAAATACACACTTATTTATTATGGAATACATTAAACACAATTGTTGCAACTGTCATAAATAAGTGTGTATTTTACAATATTCGGGAATTCATTGCAAAAAATTATACATTATACATTATAATAAGTGTGTCATACATAAGAAAATTATGCACTATAATTATTTATGACACAATTTGTGCAACTGTCATACATTAAATTCTTGGACTTACTTTAACAACCCTTCAAATACATACTAAAGTACTGTTGCACAAATTAAGCACATGTTGTTTTGAATCTCCAAACTTATTATTATGATCATATTTATAATGCATACTTGTCTATTATATTGCACATTTAATGAATATTACAAAATCCCTTGGTTTTGTATGTAATATGTATGCTTCTGATACTGCAAGTTGGTTCGGATACTGATCTAGTTTAGATGCTTTATGCCCTTTGGATTATGTTAGGATATTTTGTTAAGTGTAGGGGCTTATTTGCATACTGGTTGCTGCTTGTCAGTATAGACAGCAGCTTGGATGTTTTTAGCTTGTCTGATATAGTTCCAGTGATTTCAAATGAAATCGGTGAGCCTTTGAGCTAACTTTTATTAAAAAAAATATTACAAAAATATATACTTTGTCATTATTCTATGCATATTAATTTGGCTACTCAATTTTTTTTTTGGAAAGTTGAACAAATACAGTTTGAGCATATGTGGAAGTCAGGATCTGAAGAATATCTATAATATTCCATGGGGAATAAATTTCATAGCATCTTTCAGGTGGTCCCCTGTTCAATTGATATCAAAGACCATATTACAGTTTGTCAACTCAATCTTTCACTTACCATATATTATTTTTGAGTAGAACTTGGGTGCTCTCGATCGAGTTCACCAAGCCCTTGGTGAACTCAAGTCCAAAACTCATCGGATCGGCTTCAAACGACGAATCCGACCTTTGAAACCTGTCTACCTTACGAGTGATGCGTCTACATGCAAAAATTTTAAATTTTGAAATTAATTTTGTATAGAGTCAAGTGGTCAAAATTAGAAAGTTAATAAATTAATTTTAATGCATTTATTTTTTGACGTTTTTTGACCACTTGACTCTATGCAAAATTAATTTCAAAATTTTAAATTTTTGCATGTAGACGCATCACTCGTAAGGTAGACGGGTTTCAACGGTCGAATTCGTCGTTTGAAGCCGATCCGATGAGTTTTGGACTTGAGTTCACCAAGGGCTTGGTGAACTCGAGAGCACCCTAGTTCTACTCTTATTTTTTTTATCTATTATATAAATTCATACTATATATATTACAAATTGCTTTGTTTGCCCTGTGTTATCTACAGATTTTGAAAGATTATGATATATCTATATGCGCTTCTGGCCCAAAGCAAACTTAGATAAGGAACTGTGGCTTCTGATTCTATGAACAGATAGACCCTGAATTGAAATAAATCTCTCTATCTTCACCTTTTAGTATTTCTACTTATGACTGTCGCTGCGATCAGGTAACAACAGTACAATACATGCATTTTCAGATGCATGTACTGTCTCAATAATTGAATGCCAGAATTATTGACAGCAAGTATATATCATGATCAGTAAATTACTGGTATATTTAATTAGTTAAGCGCCTGAGAGAAACGGAGAGAAAGCACAGCACGTGAAGGTTGGAGAGTGGGCCCGCGTAGAAAAAAAAAAAAAAATATATATATATATATATATATATAGTCACATAACCTTTTATTTGAAGGCCAAAGTTTGACCCATATATGTGCATTAGTGCATGTATTATTGATCCACCAAAATAAAAGGATCAGAGAGGAACTTGGCATCCACAATTTACTTATCCAAAATCTTGAACGCTAATTAATGAAAACAAATCAAACAAAACTAGTGGGCATTGAAATGTCAATACTCCCCAAAGGAGGTGGAGGTGGAGTTGTGAGCTGTCCTATCATCCTCACCAACAGTCAGCGGTTCTATATGATGCTTTAATTAATTGTGGATTAACGGTCAGGATTTCTTCTAATGTAACAGTCATAATGTCATATATATGTCAATCAAATTGAAAAAAACAAGAATTTGGTTTTAGTTGGCAATAAATCACACTTAATTTTGGCATGTAGCCCTCTATGTAACGGAGCGTTATATATGTTCTTTAAAGTTCTCAAAATTACATGTTTTTGGCAATTTTCTAAAGTACATATATTATTCTAAAATATAAAATTTCTTGGGTTTACATAATAAAATTTTAAATTATATACCAAATGTACCAAAAGACTCTCAAGTTAACCATGATTAAAATTTAAACAAGATAAAGATTAATTAAAACCTTTATTAGCAAATAAGAGACTAACATACCCTTTCATTTTGTCTCATTTCTCTAACAAAGCTATTAAGCTTGAAAGTGCAAAAATTCTATATGAAACCACTATGTGAAATTGGAGGCTGATGGAGAGTTGATTTTAATGTGAATTCAACAATTACAATCAGACATCAAACTGAATTTGATAAGATGTCCATCAAACCATCCCTCTTTCATGTTATATGTTTCTAAGGGCCTGTTCGGCTGCCACTGTTTCCATGTGAAAAAAAAATTTACTCAGAGTGAATTTTTTTTTTCCCACGCTCACAGTGTTTCGGCCATTCAAATTAGACCCGAACCCAAACCCATTCCCGTTCCCGCTTGACAGCCGAACAAGCCCTAAATGTGTACCTCAGACGTTTGAGTTGTACGTATCGACAGACATTTTGATAAAAAAAAGACAAAAATGTTTTAATATTGTATAAAACTTGTGTACTTAATTCATTTTTCTAATCATGGTCAATGAGATTTTGTGAGTGTGGAATTACTTTTAATGGAAAAATTAATGAATTATAAAAATGCGAGGGTTTATAAATTATTATTTTTTAAGGTTAGTGGGTTAGGTGTTATCCACTGACTATTGTATTAGTAAGAAAAAAGTTTTCACAGCCTACACAGTTCCTAATTGACTATCTCACTAATATTATTAAATTATACACGGATAAATATAATATTACGAATTATAAAAAAGAAATGTGTAGTTAATATTTTAAAGGTTATATATATAGGTTGGCTATCATCAAAGTGGTATGACTAAAATTATTGTTTTTAGATGGTCCACAATTTTTTGAAAAATAGTGATTTTGTATCTATCTTAAAAAATAGTAAAAAATTTCCAAAAAATATAAAATTTGGTCTCCAATCATATTTTAACGTGGATATCATGTTGAGCGGTTCAGATCGTCTGTTTGAACTTTGAATTAAAGATAAAGATGTTGGGATACGATTGGGGCATGAAGCAATGACATATATATGAGGAGGGTTCCAATACCTAATGAATTTCATACCTCATCATACTTCATATTTTATATCTTCATTTTGAAAGTCCAATATGTCGATCTGAACCGCTCAATATGATATCCGTACTAAAATATGCTTGGGATGAAATTTTATAATTTTTGGAAATTTTTTACTATTTTTTTAAATTGGAAGAAAATCACTGTTTTTGAACGGTCCAGATACAGTGATTTTGTACCTATCTTCAAAAAAAGTAAAAAAATTGCAAAAATTATAAAATTTCATCCCCAAGCATATTTTAGTATGGATATCATATTAAGTGATTCGGATCGACAGTTTGGACTTTAAAAACAGAAATATACAATATAAGATATGATGAGGTATCAAAGACATGAGGTATTGGAACCCTCCTCTATATATATATGTGCAAAAAAAATTGGCAGAAGCTAGAACAGACAACCCACAAATAATCCTCTTGAAGTGTCAACATACCAACGAGACAACGAGGTTGCTTAATCATGCCTCTTTTTTTTTTTTTAATTCTGATGTTCATTTCCTAACAAAGACAGATAGATGCACAACCAGCCCAGTATAATTCGTGATGCTCTGGATTCTACGATATATCTAGCTAAATATTAAGGGAAAATTTTATGTGTATCTCTCAAAATCTTGAAATTACATATTTCTTTCTCTAAAATTCATAATATTGTATTTATCCTTCTAAATTTAAAAAAACTCACAAATTTATCTAATTTATTGACTTTTCTATTAAAAACTCATTTAAAATCTATTAAGTATTCATTTTTTCTTTATTAAATAATAATGTAATCCATGTAAGAAAAATGTTGTTTTCTAGCTGATCGGTTTCGAGAACAAATGATTTATATATGTACTTGTGACGCATAAATAATGACATTTAGGCATATGATTGTGTGTATATTACAAGCAAGAAAATGAATAGCTACTCTCAAAATTGACCAATTAGAAGACTAAACTCTGAAACAAGTTACATATATATACTTTTTACTATATATATATACATAGTAAGAGTTTAGTCCAAACAAGTTACATATATATACATATATATATATAAATTATGCAAATGTGGCACTTGTTTCAGGGTTTAGTCTTTTCCTTTTCCTTGTGTTAAATATATATATAAGAGTAGTAACAACTTTATAATTTTATATTAACTTTTTAATAAAAAATCTCATGTGAAGTCTGGCTTCAGCCATACAGGTCAAGTCAAAAAACGGTAAGATTCTATAATTAGAATTAGAATCTTACCTTAAGTCATACACAGATCTAGATAAAGTCTGGCTCATCCATGCACTGAGGGGCTGCTCTTGACTAAAAAAAAAATGAAAAATATGTGGCATTGGAGTTACAATTTGATACTCCATCCTGGTTAAAAAATATCTCTTTGTCCGTTTACCTTCTTCTTTACTATTGGTGTGTTTTTACCTTTTCCCTTTTACATATCTATGATTGATAAAAAAAAAAAAATAAATGGGTCAAGCATATGTAGTATATATGCTTGGATACTGATGGCATGTAGTATTCAATTGCACAACTCTGTGTGGTCCTAGGAATCAGAGGCAGTCCATATCAGTCATCAACATTTGTGCACAAATTTTAATGCATATTGGACGGCTCTGATCAAGCACCCGATCAAATTTGATTTACCCATCCGACTGCACCCAACTCCGTGTGTGATCCAAATAACCGCACACGATTGTGGTTGCATCCCTCAGATTTGTTTTCTGATAGGAGTAGGTTCGATGGGCATCATACTTACTTTTAGGTTCAATTAGTGCCAACACCTTCCAATCAGTATCAAGATTTGTGCGCACAATATTAAAGCAAACACACACGAATTTTAATGTAAAGCGCACGACTCTTAATGTTGATTGGACGGTGATTACACCCATTGAATCAAAGTAGGCCCGATGGGCATTAGACCTACTCTACTCTGAATTCATTTGTTTTAGAGTTAAACAACAATTAAAGAGTCCAGTCGACAATTTTAAGTTGATGTGATATCAGATTAATTTGTGGGAAGCAAAGCAACGTTGCCATCCAAATCTCACTAGCTGATGCAATGGATTAGATTATCCTTCTCTTCCCCATGATATTCTGTCTCAAACTTTTAGTCCAATCTTATTATTATTCCTCCGAGTTGAATTTCACCTCATCGATGCATTGCTGATTTTTAGTTTGTTGAGTTCATTTTGTATAAATTCGTAATTGTTGGAAAAATAAACATACTAAGAATAATTTTTTTTTAATATTTGAATTTATTTAGAGCATCTACATCTCTGGTACTATTAGAGTTTCTAATATGATGTGGCAGTTTCTAATTCAATTTTAGAGATGCAAGAGAGTTTCTTATTTAGAAATTATGCAGTAAAGTTTCTTATTAAGAAACTGTTTATAAACTCCATACTGATCAAATAATTTGTTCAAATTATTTCTCTTTTTTAATTTATTGCTGATGTGACTTAATAGAAATTATAAAATTAATTTCAAAAATGTGAGAGTTAAGAAATTTTAGAAACTTCAATTTCTAAAAAATAATTAACAGTTATTTAGAAACTCATTTGAGTTGCGGGATGTAGATGCTCTTAGGACGCAAATGTTTTGTTCATCAAGTTGATTTAAAATCGATGGTTCAAATTTGTCGTTTGAAACTGATTTGATGAATTTGAAATTAAGCTCACACATTTATTATTGAAATTAAACACATACAAGCATTCTGGTTTCATCCAAATAATATTATATATAAAATAAATACCGGCTTGCATTCAAAGGCTAATTCTGTACTAATTCAATTTTTTTATGAATTATTACACTTGACAAAAGCAAAATTATGAGCTGCTCTTATTGAGCGGGCCCTGTTAATTAACCAATTAGCTGATGTCGATCTTACCTAATAGTTGCGACAGTTCAAATACAAATCTTGTTAATCTCGATCTGATCGACTTTTCCACCAAGTTCCCTTTTTGCAATCCTCAATCGTAACCACCTGTAGCACACCTGTTTGGCAACTAAACCTCAAATTTTCTTAGACCGTCTTATTAGTACCTTAAAGAAGGTTAGGTAGCTAAGAGCATCTACATCTCTGGTACTATTAGAGTTTCTAATATAACGTGGCAGTTTCTAATCTAGTTTCAGAGATGTGGGAGAGTTTTTTATTTAGAAACTATGCAGTTTAAATTATTCTGCTTTTTAATTTGTTGCTGACGTGGCTTAATAGAAACTCTAAAATTAATTTAAAGAATATGAGAGTTAGAAATTTTAGAGACCTTAATTTTTAAAAAATGTTAACAATTATTTACAAACTCATTTTAGAAACTTATTATTTCTATTATGAGATACGATATTTTTATTTTTGTACTTCTTTTATGGGCCCAGTCCGCCTCATTTTTTTTTTTAACTTTCTTTTTTTGTATTTTCTTTCATCCAAAAGTTCTTCATTTTTTCAGATTAGTGTATGATTCATAGCTGAAAAAAAATATAAATGTCAGTCCCGATTCAGAGTTGATTAGTCGCTGGTATGGTTCATATCTGGTATAATTGATTTGTTACTGGTATTGTTTGTTAGTTACTGGAACGGGGCCTTGTCTCAAAAAAGGATTTAAGGAGAACAGAGAAAAATTGTCTGCTTCAAGGTAAATACAAACTGGGCTTAACTTAATATGTATAATTAGTTAGTATCGAGCAATACTTTATCAAACAAAATTTAATTAGTTTAATGCCAATACAAACTGACATAGACCTAAAAGTTCCATTTGATACTGTCAAAAATGATATTGATGGTAATTTGATTTTTATGTTTATCCTCATAAAGTAAAACATAGTTTTTATTCACCCATTCTACATTTTTATTCCATCCATGCATACTGCCAAACATGAGTTCCTTGGTGAATATCAACTTCTCAAAGCCTCAAGGTCTCAATTTCTTAATCATGGTGCCGAACAAGCCCAAAGTGTAAGGTTTTAAACTAATAATGCTGAACAAGGCCCATGCTTCCTAAAATCATAGGAAGTTAAGCCCCATGTTTTTAGAAAATCTGATGATAATAAAACCGGGAGCATCGGCATTAATAGTGTTTTAATATTGTGATTCCTAGATGACTTTTGTTTCCCCCCTCCTTTTCTTGCCCTTTCTCATGTTGTTTCATCTAATACTTCCCCAGTGGAAACAGACCAACAATTCTAGGAAATTATACACACCAACTCTTTGTGAAATGTATATGAAGCTACCCATTCAATAGCTTTTATGATTACTGGTTTTGACAAGCTTCCCCAACCGTATGATCAGCATTTTCCTCTGATATCCCCTGACGCATTTGATACCCTTTCATTGTCAAAGCTATCAGAGAAATATCATATCCTCTTATATGTTTGAAATATTATTTTTGCACCTGCACTCCTCAAGTGCATCCTAAAAGTATTTATAATTGACATCCACACATTATTTAAGTTTGAATTCATATATATATTTATGCATATTACCTAATATACAAAACATTTATCACCCTTTTTTTTATGAATGATCAAGTTAGAAACTTTGTTGAATAAATAGTAGATTCAAATCTAGAATTTTTATACCTAGTAATGTAACATAAACAAATGTACTCTTTTCGACATTAAAGCCATTTATAACAGGGCCTGCTGTCAAGATGTACTCTTTTGGGTCTCACAATATTAAATAAAAACTATACATTCTGCAGTATCGCCTGCACTTCATTCACCAAAGGCAAAAAGGAAAAAAAATGAACAGAAAGAAGTAATGGTTATGTAGTATGTAGTATATGTAAAACAATATGATATTTCCTGATGTAACAGGGTGCCTAACTACTAAATATCTCTTTTATTTATAAAAAAAACTCAATCCATAGTAAACCATTTTGCTAAGCTTATGCAGCTATTACCCGAACCAACATCTCCTTCAGAAAAGATCACGGACAGAATGAGAGAAATGATTCACAAAAACTGCTTATCTTACCTGGCAGATGAGTTTTCAAGCATTTGATTGAAGTATGATCCACAAAATATGCGGCCAGGCAGGCAGGCAGCACCCCCTTTGATCTAAAACATCATAATTGTACTAAGGGAATTTCTAGTTTCAGTTCAGCAGGGTACATTGAATGAAATAAAAAGGAATAATACAGATAGATATAAGACATGCACACAGCGAGAAGCATGATATCATCAGGAATGAAGCAACAGTAGAACTGTTAATTCAAATGACGAGCACACAAACTGCCGAAATTAGATATCAATCTTAAATGTGTAAGAAAATTGCAAGAAACAGAAAGTGATGAAAGAAAAAAATAACCATATACAGCATTAGGTCCAGAGTAATCCAATACCTTCTGAGCATATACTAAGACAACACAAAAAAATTCAGAACAATGAAAAAAAAAATATAGTTTAACCACCTATTAACTTCTTTATTTCTTTTTTAGGACAAGATATATTTTGTTGACAATGATACCTCCTCGTACAACTTTGGAACCTCAACCAGTCATATAATATTGAAGTTTAATCACAATCAAAATTCCTCTCATCAATCTGCAATAACAGCATAACAAATAAAGATTAAGATATGAAAACACAAATATCTATCTACATAATCAAAGCTACTTAGGTCTTGGATATAACAAGCGGAACAAGCAGTTCTATAGTTTAAATAGAGAGGAGACTATTTGAAAAACTCAACAACACCAAAGTTAGCAGCAAATACAAAGAAAATCCTATAATTATGAAAAAAAAAACAGACACATCATAAAAAAGGAGTAGAACTAGAGTACTCTTAAGCTCACCAAACTCTTTGGTAAGCTCAACTCCAAAACCTATCATAATGACTTCAAACAACGAATCCTAACCGTGAAACCAATCTACTTCACGAGTGATGTGTTTACATGTCAAATATATAAATTTTCGACTCAATTTAGTATGAAATCAAGAGATAAAAAAAGAAGGTTTATAAGTAAATTTTAATACATTTATGTTTAATCATATTTTGACCGCTTGACTTTACACTAAATTTATTCAAAAACTATAAATTTGACATGTAAACACATCACTTGTGAAGTACATTGGTTTTAACGGTTTAGATTCGACATTTGAAGTCATTCTCGATAGGTTTGGAGTTAAGCTCACAAAGAGCTTGGCGAGCTTAAGAACACCCTAGATCTACTCTAAAAGTACTCCAGCAGGCCAAGCAAACACCACTAGATTTATTTGTAAAGAAAGATGCATACAAGTCTACAACCAAATAATTTTCTGGATCACAATTAACTATAAACTTCTTGTAAGCAATGAAATTTTACATCTGACAGAAGGATTAAAAAAGTCAGAAGTTAAAAAAGTCAGAAGTTTTATATCCAATTTCCTGAATTGGTCAGTCAGAGTTTTGTAATTTGGCAAGTACTTAACATCTCCCATTGAGGTCAGTCTGCCTCTCTTTGTCCAATAAATACATAAAACATCTCTCTTGATTTCTGTCACCTTCCTGCTTCTCCATTACTATGAGCCTGTTCTCTTCTCCCCAACCAACAATGGAGGGAAAGAAAAGGAGGTGGGGATTGGAGATGTGCGAACCAGAATAGCAAAAAGTGGAAGGAAATGAATAAGTGAGGGTAAGAAACATATGGAAATAATCAAGGGTTCAGCTCATCTGTTTATAGGATCAATGTTGAGAGTCACCCAATCAGGACCAAATATATATACAGCAATTGGTCAAAGACAAATTGAAGTTGAGGGACCAAGCCATCACATGGGTCATAGTTTAGTTATCTCTGACGAATTTTACACCTCAAGTATTCAATCTCAGCTGGCCATACCCATGGTATACAAGTCCAAATCCTTTGAAGTAACTCATATTTTGAGTTCAGATCTGGACTGGCCATTCAGAATTCGGGCTAATCCGGCCCCAAGGTGGAATGCATGGGGCCACTTTAATATACGTGCCAAAGCAGATCAGACAGTCCGGATCTAATCTCAAAATATGGGTTACTTTAGGGGATCCAAATTTTTTAATATATCCCAAGGCAATACAACCATGAAATTAATCATGCCAAAGATCAAACTTTACCATCGGTGAATATTAAAAAAACAAACATAGAAGATCAGCATAGAGTACTTTCATAGGAAGCACGTAATGATGTTTTCATGAAATCTCATATAGTTCCTTATGTATAGGTTAATCTTTTGTGGGGCTAACTCCAAGGAGCTTGCTGATCACAATCTATACTAAACCAACTAGCTCAAACATTGACTTCAGAATAAATAGAAACCGAAAAACTTTCGGACAAAAAAACTAAGAGCTACCTCAAATCAATGAGGTCAAGCAGATGCAGATGCATATGAAGCTACGGCCTCCTCATACTTGCGAAGCAAGTCGCAGTGCGGTGTCTCGCGTGTGAATCCCCACTGACGCCTCTGCAACTCGAGCCTACAGTTCTGAGATACAACCCCTACATAATCTCTTTCAATACGCTGCTCCAGGTGGGCCCGCTGGGCACTTTGATGGGGGTATTCCTGTTCAAACTTGTCTGGCGACTTGACATAGTAGGCAACACCCCTCCCAGTCTGAACCTTATGGTCAAAAGGGTACGTGCGTGAAAGCATGTAGATCGGGTCTGATGATGGGAGAAAGTTCATCAGGAGCAGGAGGATCACAGGCAAGATCTGGATAAGCATGCGGAATGGGGAACCACCACCACCACCAGCAGCAGCACCAGAGCCATGTCCACCTCTATGACCATGCTGTCGACCCATTTGGAAATGAAAAGTGCCAAAAGGAGTGGTGGCAGGAGCCATCCCACCATAAAAGAAGTTCCTAAATATCTCATCAGCATCAAATTCGTCTTCGTCATAATAACGGTGGCCGCCACGGTGCCTCGTGGTGGCCCTTCTGTGCGTCACAGGCTCGTCAGATCCTACAAGGTCATACCTCTTGCGGTTCTCCTCATTGCTGAGGCACTGGAATGCCTTTGACACGGCCTTGAAGGCTTCCTCTGCACCAGGCGCCTTGTTCTTGTCTGGATGCACCTTGAGGGACAACTTGCGGTAGGCCTTGCGCACATCCTCCACCGTACAGCTCTTCTCAAGGCCGAGCATCTGGTAATAATCTTTCTGCTTCTTCTTAATTTCCCTCACGATCTCCACCTGCTCTTCCGTGTACCCCACTCCACCGGTGCCATTAACAGAAGCCCTAGTGCTAGCATCAGGTTGCCTATGTCTGACAGTGGTCGTGGAAGAAGAGGCCGGAGAGGACGAGGAAGAAGAGGTGGCAGTGGCTTCTGTAGCGGGAGCCTCAGCCTGGGGTGGAGAGGAAGAAGAACCTTCTTGAGTAGAAGAAGCATTAGAGAGGAGATCGTCAATAGGGAGGCTGGGATCGAGGCGGCGCGCTTTGGCAAGGAATTTGATAGCACGGGTTCGATCCCCCGATTCTAGAGCTTCTTTGCCTATACGCAAGCACTTAACCGCATCCTCTTTGTTTCCTTCCATCGGCCAAAAACCCTGGATCGGGATCCGCTAATTGCGGAATCAGGGGAAGAAGGAGAGCAAGATTGGGGACAGTATTGCTCAGATCGGATCGAGTCCGAGGAAGAAAGGGGATGGAGAACTCGATCAATAGGATTTGGAAAGGAAGTCGTGGATTTGCTACCCCGATGAGTCGACTCCTCCACCACCAGGAAAGGGAACGGTCTTAGCTGAAAAGTAAGAGCGAGGTCGGGTAGTGATTTTTATTTTATCATTGGCATTATAAAATTTAGAGATTTATTTATTTTCGGGCAAAAAGAATAACCATAGTTAATCACCGTCAATTGGTACTCATCAGCAAATCACCTCCGTCTATAATTTAATATTTCCATCATTATTTTTTCATATGCTATTTTCTGCGTTGACCGTCATTGGCACTTGATTGGCAGCTCTAGTTCAATCGGACGAACCATAATCAGGTTGATGACGCGTTGCAACTGATTTTTAATTCTCGAGTTGAAATCTCCTAAAATCGGACGACCCATAATAAGGTCAAAGATGCATGCACCTCATTGGGAATTCATTTGACCTATGGTAACATAATATGTCTGTTTAGATCTGGACCGTCTAATTAAAATCTGCATGAATATTAACCTGCATTCCACATCGAACCGGATTGGTCTGGATTCTAATCGGTCGGTCCAGATCTTAACAGAAATATTCTTTTTTTTTTTTTAAAGGATCATGACAGATGCTGCCTGGAATATTCTGTGCAGACACCAAATCCTTAATAAAAGAGCAAAAGGCCTGGTATATCAACCCATACATTAGTCCTTATAATTTTCTATTGGGCTCAATTGGGCTTAATAGAAGCCTAACAAGAGAACCATCTATTGGGCTCAATTGGGCTCAACTGTAAATCAGTAATAACTATCTCCAGGCTCCAACTCGGCGAGATAGAGAGAGGAGAGAGGAGAGAGGAGAGGAGAGTGGCGGAGCAAAAAGAATGGAGGGCATCCAATGCTTATGCTGGTACCATTCGCAGCGTCTCATCCCACTGTCTCTGTCAGTATCAGGCACCGGTGTTGGTGCTTTAATGCAAACTGCTGCTACCCGGACAACGAGACTTAGTTACGCCAGTGAAAGTAAAATTGTAAAGCGAATGCTATCAACGCCAAGGTCTAGCTCGAGGTTTAGAGTGTCTGCTACTGGATGGTTCTCTGGCTTTGGATCTAAGAAAGCGGTGTTACCTGAGATAGTGAAGGCGGGGGACCCGGTGCTGCACGAGCCAGCAAAAGAGGTAGCAAAGGAGGAGATTGGTTCAGAGAAGATAGAGAAGGTAATTGAGGACATGATTGCTGTCATGAGGAATGCTCCTGGTGTTGGCCTCGCTGCTCCCCAAATTGGCATCCCCTTGAAGGTACTTTTGCTTTGGTTTCTCATTTTATTCTTACTCCAATAATTAGGCCCGGCTTGATGTGCATGAGAAATAATCTCTGCATTTTTGTAAGTAGTTATTTGGAGGGCGGCTTGCAAACAATGAGGGTTGATTAATGATAGTATATATAGGCCTACACTGGAGATCTCCAGTCAGAGCGAAGATGATTAGCAGCATAACCGATTCTGTTAGGAATTAATGATGTCAGTTAGACATAGGATTAGTTGTTAAGCTGAACTGTATTGTTAGGAAACAATTAGCTGTGGCTGTTAGCATATGCTTGTATTTCTCTATTGAGTAGAACTAGGGTGTTCTTAAGCTCACCAAGCCCCTTTGTGAGCTTAATTGAATTGGCTTCAAACGATGCATCCAAACCATTGAAGTCGATCTACTTCACGAGTGATGCGTTTACATGTCAAATTTATAAATTTTTAAAACTAATTTAGTATAAAGTCAAGCGGTAAAAAAAAGATGGTTTATAAGTTAATTTTAATGTGTTCATTTTTCATCATTTTTTGACCGCTTGACTTTATATTAAATTAGTTTGAAAATTTATAAATTTGATAAGTAAACTTATCACTCGTGAAGTAGATCAGGTTCAACGGTTTGGATGCGTCGCTCGAAGCCAATCCGATGGGTTTTTTTAGTTAAGCTCACAAAGACACTTGGTGAGCTTAAGAACACCCTTGTAATCATTTGAACAAGATGAATAAAAGAAACACAATTTCTCTTCTCTATTAGCGTCTCTTAAGTATGCTTATTGATTCTTGATGTGGTTTCAAGAGATTTAAGAAAACAATCACGGTAATAAGATTTACATGGATTAGGAAAGGTTAATTCAACTGTCTTGTTTAATTAAGATTTCTAAGTTGTTGAAACATTGATTTTCTGCTAATGTGGTATGACTGTCCTATTCAACTGTGTGCTAATTATACGTCCCGTGCTGAGTTGAGTTGGCTTAGTTGCTTTGCAATAGCAGTTGTGTTACAAGCAGGAACAAAACAAAACTTGAGCCGTGTTGAATAATGTCATATAGTATGATGAGCTATTGTTTAGTCACCTTTCCTTGTTCTCTTATTACAATTAGTTTTCACAAAGCATCAATAGTTCATATTTTTGTAAATACAGTTACTAATCCCAGGTAAAGTAAAGCATAACTTTCAAATCTCTTCCATTTTATATCTAGCAGATCATTGTTCTATAAGAAAAAAAAGAATATATTAGCTATGGGATGAAATTGAAGCTCAAGATAGGCGTCCCTTTTATCTTATCATAAGTTAGTTAATTAAATGCTATGTTTTTTTTTTTTTCCTATGTGTAATAGCTTCAAGTTCATTACTTAATTCAGCGATTTGTTCTTTTACTTAAACCAGGTCATTCTGAACCCAAAGCTTAGGAACTTGAGCAAGAAAAAGGCTCTTTTCTTTTAGGGATGCTTGAGGTAATGTTGAAAAAACAGTAATGCTTTCATGCCAGTAATGATGAGAGTTGTAATTTCTCAATAAATTTGTTATCTTCTTTGTAACCTCCATACCGTCAGTGTCTTCTTGTCCAATTAAGCTTGTTTCAGTGGGATTCTTGCTTTTTTTTATTCATAATCTTTCATCAAACCATAACTTAAAAGGGTACAGTAATAACTATTGCATGTCTGCAGTGTGGATGGGTTCCGGGCAGCTGTCGAGAGAGATCTTGAGGTGGAGGTATCTGGTTTGGGACGAGACGGCCGACCCATAAAATTGGAGGCAAGGGGTTGGCAGGCACGAATCCTTCAACACGAATGCGATCACCTCGATGGTATTTTATATGTTGACAAGATTGTTAAAAGGACCTTCCGGACCGTAGAAAACCTGGAGTTGCCTCTACCTGTCGGTTGCCCTCCTCTTGGTGTTCGCTAACTCGCTACTATATTTTCAATATATTTCTTCTGTCCACGCTGCCATATGTTGGTAGATTGTTGACCTTCTGAAATTATGAGCTAGGATTGCGTTTTGTTTTAACTATTCTTAATTGTTAGTTCCTTTGCATTGAGTAGCATTTGTCTCTGATTGTTCTTTTGTTCTTAATGTATCATTATTAATTTGCTTTGGATGTCTATACAAGCAGATGCACTGTGATTGTAATTGTTCTATTGTAATTTACGTTTAATTCCAATTCACATGCATTGTTCCTTCTTTCTTTCTAAAAGATAGTTAATTAATAAATTAATCTGAATATTTTCGTTTATGGAGAGAGACTAATTCTAGCTAAAGAAAAATTTTACTTGTTTATCTGTGTTTTCTGTTTGAAATATTGGATTTGGCATTTCGTTCAGTTCACTTAATTTGCACATTTAATATTGGATTGGCATTTCGTTCAGCACATTATTTATGCATTGTACTAAAGAATCTAGCACCTAAAATGTTGTAAATGCCAAGTATTATTTCGCCCTTATCCATAATCAAATTAGGGGAGCAATAGAAGTGCTTATTTCAAAAGATACAGAAATAAATACGTACATTCCATTCACCAGTAAGCCCAGAAAAGAAAAGTATAAAGTAACAACGGGCCTTAAAATGGGCTTGTAAGTATATTAAAAAGGGCCGAGGTTAAGCCTACAAAGATCCGCATCTCCTCTTGTCCCCTTCCCTCGCCGGTAGATCCAGATCACCACTCTATGCTTTGTTCTTCCCATCTCTACCGTCCCCTTCCCGCTGAGCACCAAATCGCGACGAATTCATTGGTAAAGGGAAAAAAAGCTTGAGAGAGCCGATATAAGAGCATTTTGTGCAAGGAATCAGTTGAAATTTGTGTCTCAGTAGTACATTCACCACTAGATCTGTATAACTAGGTGTAAAAGGAGTTAGATCAATTGATAATTAGAGGCATGGCAAGCACGGCGTGCTTCGTGATTGTCAGTAAGAACGACATTCCTATTTATGAAGCGGAAGTCGGTAATGCACCCAGGGTACAAGCTACTTTCTATTATTTCTATCTCGTTCTTCTTTTTTATTCATTTATTGTTTTATTTACTCAATTAAACGTCCGTAGAGTGTGTTTATTTATTTGGTAACCCTTAAATGAATAAATAATTAATTAATTAATTTCTTGTGATTATGTAGAAAGAAGAAGTAGCTTATCAGCACCAATTCATTCTACATGCTGCTCTAGACATTGTTCAGGACCTTGCTTGGACTACCAGTGCCATGTATTTCACTTAATTACATTTTTTTCCTCAATCTGTCTATGTTTTTTACATTTTAGTTACATTACTTCTTTTGGTTTTATCATTATTAACAGTTATTGTTTGGACCTATATGCAATGTGTGCAGGTTTCTCAAGTCAGTGGATAGATTCAATGACCTTGTTGTGTCTGTTTATGTTACTGCTGGTCATATCCTTTTTGCTAGTTTCTTACTAAATTTATGATTGCATATCATGTTTGCTAATATGACCACCAAATTATGCTTGCATACGGCAAGCCTTTTATGTGGAAATGTTAACCACTTTGGACTTCACCTGATGCATTAATAACCTGTTATATCAATTGAGTTCTGGTATGCTTTTTCCTATTTCATCTTTTCTATTTGATTTTTCAACTTTATAGATAGGAATGCATGCAATGACACCTATGTTGTAATTTTGCCACAGAATTGATCTGACAAGATTTTTATCATATGCCAGAAACATATTGTATAAGCAATGAATTATTGGTTATGTATAGTTGTTTGTTTTCCTTGATCTATGATAGATGTACATACGAGATTCATGTTACTTCATGATTCTCGTACTGAAGATGGGATTAAGAGCTTTTTTCAAGAGGTTCATGAGCTTTACATTAAGGTACTTTTGCATGGATTTTGAGATTTTTGTCATATTTTATAAGCTACTACAATTGGTGTCGGTAAACCTTTCTTCTCTCTTTTTCTTGATGTTACTAATTCTAGAGCTTCTTAATTGAAATTTCTCCTTAATGGGAATAGAGCAATTTGATGAGTTGTTCCAAAAAGAACAAAATCACCTGTGTTAGTTAATATACTGAATTTGATGAACTGTTCAATTCTCATGAATTGTTCCAGAACAAATGCTACGAGCATTTAAAAAAAGCCAAACATTCTGTTAGTTATTTTCCCCATATCAGGTCACCCTATTGAATTAATAATCATTCATAAACATGCAAAAAGGGGGTTAGATTTTATGACTTGTACAAATTCTGTCACATTATATTTTCTTTGTTGGCTAGCAATTAACTGGTAGTGCAAACAGACTTTCTGCTGTTTCCTTCCTGACTGCTCCATCTTGACGGATGTTGTGCTAGATAACCTTTTTATTAGTTAATTTGTTCTAAACCTGTGTATATGTTCTGCTGATCTGATTTGTCTTGCAAATGCAGATACTAATGAATCCACTATACATGCCGGGGTCTCGTGTTACATCTTCTCATTTTGATACAAAGGTCAGGGCTCTTGCTAGGAAATATCTCTAGTGTGATGTAGTATAGGTCTAGTCGAATCTACTATAGTCTCAGGAAGCTACAGTTTAATGCCCCTGTTATCTTATGTTATGCTGTTTGCAAGAAGTAGCTTATGTTGTATGTTGTATGCAAGTTAATTATCAGATGCTAGATCTCATTTTAAGTTTTATGTCATTTACAATTGGTGTTTTTGTGCCGAGTCATGTATTGTTTACAAGCATTGATTAGTTTACTGATGCCATCTATTGTATCAACATATGGAATGCGCCAGTTTAGTATTAAGTGTAAATTTGATGGTAATTTACTAATTATCATTCTAGACATGAAT